>CM072220.1:5657512-5702881 GCA_036851935.1 Coregonus suidteri
TTACACCATGTTGTCTAGGATTGGGACTAGTTCTAGACTGTTGGAGGGAGGGAGGGAGGGGTTGGCATGTCCCATTATTACACCATGTTGTCTAGGATTGGGACTAGTTCTAGACTGTTGGAGGGAGGGAGGGAGGGGTTGGCATGTCCCATTATTACACCATGTTTGTCTAGGATTGAGACTAGTTCTAGACTGTTGGAGGGAGGGAGGGAGGGGTTGGCATGTCCCATTATTACACCATGTTGTCTAGGATTGGGACTAGTTCTAGACTGTTGGAGGGAGGGAGGGAGGGGTTGGCATGTCCCATTATTACACCATGTTGTCTAGGATTGGGACTAGTTTCTAGACTGTTGGAGGGAGGGAGGGGGAGGGAGGGAGGGTTCTAGACTGTTGGAGGGAGGGGCATGTCCCATTATTACACCATGTTGTCTAGGATTGGGACTAGTTCTAGACTGTTGGAGGGAGGGAGGGAGGGGTTGGCATGTCCCATTATTACACCATGTTGTCTAGGATTGGGACTAGTTCTAGACTGTTGGAGGGAGGGAGGGGTTGGCATGTCCCATTATTACACCATGTTGTCTAGGATTGGGACTAGTTCTAGACTGTTGGAGGGAGGGAGGGAGGGAGGGGTTGGCATGTCCCATTATTACACCATGTTGTCTAGGATTGAGACTAGTTCTAGACTGTTGGAGGGAGGGAGGGGTTGGCATGTCCCATTATTACACCATGTTGTCTAGGATTGGGACTAGTTCTAGACTGTTGGAGGGAGGGAGGGGTTGGCATGTCCCATTATTACACCATGTTGTCCATGATTTGTCTAGACTGTTGGATTGGGAGGGGTTGGCATGTTCTAGACTGTTGGAGATTGAGACTAGGAGGGAGGGAGGGGAGGGGGTTGGCATGTCCCATTATTACACCATGTTGTCTAGGATTGAGACTAGTTCTAGACTGTTGGAGGGAGGGAGGGAGGGGTTGGCATGTCCCATTATTACACCATGTTGTCTAGGATTGAGACTAGTTCTGTGTACCAGGACCCCCTCCCCCTCCTCAGGGTTGGGGTATTGGACGGTGGGGAACTCGGGGTCAGGGTCTTTCTGTTCCTCCACAGCGTACGGGGGTCGTAGGTCAAAGGCCTTGAAAGCTGATTGGACGAAGGTGTGCCCTACTCCGTGCACGGAGGTGTGCACGATCTTCACCTCCGAACTCTTGTTGATTTCCCTGAAAAGGACGGGAGATGAGGGTTAGAAGAGGGAGTGGGAGAGATGGGGGTTAGAGGATTAGGGGGGGGGGGGGGGGGGTACCTGTGGTGACAGTGTTGCTGGATGGTCCGGTAGTACTCAGTGTGAATGTCTTGGTAAGGGTCCTTCAGCAGAGGGCTGTGAGAGGTTGTGTCCCAGGACTCAGGCCAGGGCTCCAGGTTAGCCTCGATGGCTACAGAGATACCCTTATCATGGGGCGGCACGATCTGGGCACCGTTCTCCCAATACACCTGGGAGACAGGGGGGGGGGGGGGGGGGCGAGAGAGAGAGAGAGAGACTACTTTACACTGGTCTAATACACCTAGAAACTGATCCAACAGAAACAGATCAATACGCCCAAGACCTGAAAAGAAACACTGAAATAATCAATCAATAGGTTAATCAATAAAGTAATGAATGTTACCTTGTATCCGTTGTCCTGTTTGGGGTTGTGGGAGGCGGTTACCATGATCCCAGCACACAGACCCAGATGAGATACAGTGAAGGGCTGGAGAGGGAAGACCGTTATTAACATTAACATTTTTATATTTTAGTCATTTTAGCAGACGCTCTTATCCAGAGCGACTTACAGTTAGTGTAGTAACACATTTGCATTTTATTGCATGACATAAGTATTTGATCACCTACCAACCAGTAACAATTCCGGCTCTTACAGACCTGTTAGTTTTTCTTTAAGAAGCCCTCCTGTTCTCCACTCATTACCTGTATTAACTGCACCTGTTTGAACTCGTTACCTGTATAAAACGACACCCGTCCACACACTCAATCAAACAGACTCCAACCTCTCCACAATGGCCAAGACCAGAGAGCTGTGTAAGGACATCAGGGATACAATTGTAGACCGGCACAAGGCTGGGATGGGCTACAGGACAATAGGCAAGCAGCTTGGTGAGAAGGCAACAACTGTTGGCGCAATTATTAGAAAATGGAAGAAGTTCAAGATGACGGTCAATCACCCTCGGTCTGGGGCTCCATGCAAGATCTCACCTCGTGGGGCATCAATGATCATGAGGAAGGTGAGGGATCAGCTCAGAACTACACGGCAGGACCTGGTCAATGACCTGAAGAGAGCTGGGACCACAGTCTCAAAGAAAACCATTAGTAAACACACTACGCCGTCATGGATTAAAATCCTGCAGCACACGCAAGGTCCCCCTGCTCAAGCCAGCGCATGTCCAGGCCCGTCTGAAGTTTGCCATGACCATCTGGATGACCCAGAGGAGGAATGTGAGAAGGTCATGTGGTCTGATGAGACAAAAATAGAGATTTTTTTGGTCTAAACTCCACTCGCCGTGTTTGGAGGAAGAAGAAGGATGACCCCAAGAACCCCAAGAACACCATCCCAACCGTGAAGCATGGAGGTGGAAACATCATTCTTTGGGGATGCTTTTCTGCAAAGGGGACAGGATGACTGCACCGTATTGAGGGGAGGATGGATGGGGCCATGTATCGCAAGATCTTGGCCAACAACCTCCTTCCCTCAGTAAGAGCATTGAAGATGGGTCGTGGCTGGGTCTTCCAGCATGACAACGACCTTAAACACACAGCCAGGGCAACTAAGGAGTGGCTCCGTAAGAAGCATCTCAAGGTCCTGGAGTGGCCTAGCCAGTCTCCAGACCTGAACCCAATAGAAAATCTTTGGAGGGAGCTGAAAGTCTGTATTGCACAGCGACAGCCCCAAAACCTGAAGGATCTGGAGAAGGTCTGTATGGAGGAGTGGGCCAAAATCCCTGCTGCAGTGTGTGCAAACCTGGTCAAGACCTACAGGAAACGTATGATCTCTGTAATTGCAAACAAAAGGTTTCTGTACCAAATATTAAGTTCTGCTTTTCTGATGTATCAAATACTTATGTCATGCAATAAAATGCAAATTAATTACTTAAAATCATACAATGTCTCTCACAGTTGAAGTGTACCTATGATAAAAAAGTACAGGTCTACCTGTTCTAACTGACCTGTGAGTTACTGTGTAGGTCTACCTGTAAGGTGTGTTATTATACAGACAGGCGTGTTATTATATAGACAGGCGTGTGTTATTATTATATAGACAGGCGTGTGTTTATTATTATATAGACAGGCGTCGTGTGTTATTATATAGACAGGCGCGTGTTATTATTATATAGACAGGCGCGTGTTATTATTATATAGACAGGCGTGTGACCTGTTATTATTATATAGACAGGCGCGTTATTATATAGACAGGCGCGTGTTTATTATTATATAGACAGGCGCGTGTTATTATTATATAGACAGGCGCGTGTTATTATTATATAGACAGGCGCGTGTTATTATTATATAGACAGGCGCGTGTTATTATTATATAGACAGGCGCGTGTTATTATTATATAGACAGACGCGTGTTATTATTACATAGACAGGCGCGTGTGTTATTATTATATAGACAGGCGTGTGTTATTATATAGACAGGCGCGTGTTATTATATATAGACAGGCGCGTGTTATTATATAGGACAGGGCGTGTTATTATATAGACAGGCGTGTGTTATTATAGACAGGCGTGTTATTATATAGACAGGCCTGTTATAACGTGAGTTACGTGTTATTATATAGACAGGCGCGTGTTTATTATTATATAGACTGGCGCGTGTTGTTATTATATAGACTGGCGCGTGTTATTATTATATAGACAGGCGCGTGTAACTGACCTGTGAGTTATTATATAGACAGGCGCCTGTTATTATTATATAGACAGGCGCGTGTTATTATTATATAGACAGGCGCGTGTTATTATTATATAGACAGGTGCGTGTGTTATTATATAGACAGGCGCGTGTTATTTATTATTATATAGACAGGACGCGTGTTATTATATAGACAGGTGTGTTATTATTTAGACAGGCGTGTTATTATTTAGACAGGCGTGTGTTATTATTATATAGACAGGCATGTTATGTGTTATTATTATATAGACAGGCGCGTGTGTTTATTATTATATAGACAGGCGTGTGTTATTATTTAGACAGGCGTGTTTTATTATTTAGACAGGCGTGTGTTATTATTAGGCGTGTTATATACAGGCGCGTGTTATTATATAGACAGGCGCGTGTTATTATATAGACAGGCGTGTTATTATATAGACAGGCGTGTTATTATATAGACAGGCGTGTTATTATATAGACAGGCGTGTTATTATATAGACAGGCGTGTTATTATATAGACAGGCGTGTTATTATATAGACAGGCGTGTTATTATATAGACAGGCGCGTGTTATTATTATATAGACAGGCGCGTGTTATTATATAGACAGGCGCGTGTTACTTATATTATTATATAGACAGGCGCGTGTTATTTATTATATAGACAGGCGCGTGTTATTATATAGACAGGCGCGTGTTATTATTATATAGACAGGCGCGTGTTATTATTATATAGACAGGCGCATGTTATTATTATATAGACAGGCGCGTGTTATATATTATATAGACAGGCGCGTGTTATTATATAGACATGTGCGTGTTATTATATAGACAGGCGTGTTATTATATAGACAGGCGTGTGTTATTATATAGACAGGCGTGTGTTATTATTTAGACAGGCGCGTGTTATTATTATATAGACTGGCGCGTGTTATTATTGTTATTATATAGACAGGCGCGTGTTATTATTATATAGACAGGCGCGTGTTATTATATAGATAGACAGGCGTGTGTTATTATTATATAGACAGGCGCGTGTTATTATTATATAGACAGACGCGTGTTTATTATATAGACAGGCGCGTGTTATTATTATATATAGACAGGCGCGTGTTATTATTATATAGACAGGCGTGTGTTATTATTATATAGAGACAGGCGCGTGTTATTATTGTGTTATTATTTAGACAGGCGTGTGTTATTATATAGACAGGCGTGTTATTATTTAGACAGGCGTGTGTTATTATTATATAGACAGGCGTGTGTTATTATTATATAGACAGGCGTGTTATTATTATATAGACAGGCGTGTTATTATTATATAGACAGGCGTGTTATTATATAGACAGGCGTGTGTTATTATTAGATAGACGTGCGTGTATAGAGACAGGCGTGTTATTATATAGACAGGCGCGTGTGTTATTATATAGACAGGCGCGTGTTATTATACAGACAGGCGCGTGTTATTATATAGACAGGCGCGTGTTATTATATAGACAGGCGTGTGTTATTATATAGACAGGCGCGTGTTATTATATAGACAGGCGCGTGTTATTATATAGACAGGCGCGTGTTATTATATAGACAGGCGCGTGTTATTATATAGACAGGCGCGTGTTATTATATAGACAGGCGCGTGTTATTATATAGACAGGCGCGTGTTATTATATAGACAGGCGCGTGTTATTATATAGACAGGCGCGTGTTATTATACAGACAGGCGCGTGTTATTATATAGACAGGCGCGTGTTATTATATAGACAGGCGCGTGTTATTATATAGACAGGCGCGTGTTATTATATAGACAGGCGTGTGTTATTATATAGACAGGCGTGTGTTATTATATAGACAGGCGTGTTTATTATATAGACAGGCGTGTTATTATATAGACAGGCGTGTGTTATTATATAGACAGGCGCGTGTTATTATATAGACAGGCGTGTGTTATTATATAGACAGGCGTGTTATTATATAGACAGGCGTGTTATTATATAGACAGGCGTGTTATTATATAGACAGGCGTGTGTTATTATATAGACAGGCGCGTGTTATTATATAGACAGGCGTGTGTTATTATATAGACAGGCGTGTGTTATTATACAGACAGGCGTGTGTGTTATTATACAGACAGGCGCGTGTTATTATACAGACAGGCGTGTTATTATACAGACAGGCGTGTGTTATTATATAGACAGGCGTGTTATTATATAGACAGGCGTGTTATTATACAGACAGGCGTGTTATTATACAGACAGGCGTGTTATTATATAGACAGGCGTACCACGAAGGGTGTGGGTGTGATGTCACAGAACAGGTGGACAGGTACTCCCCGGCTGGTGAACACGGCGGCTGCCAGGCTGGCAAAATGTTTACTGCTGCCTCCACTGGGGGGGTGGGCACGGGCATCAAACCCTACCACCACTCCCCTCTCCTTCAGACCCTCCCCGAAACAGTGCTCCAGATACTTACAGAACCCCTGGGGGGGGGGGGAGAGAGGAGAGGGGAGAGGGGAGAGGGGGGGAGAGAGAGGGAGGGAGAAAGAGAAAGTGTTTAGTAAAACACTAAAAGCATTGTTGTGTGTTGACACCACATAATCAGGAGGAGCCAATGACCATGCGACACCAGTGTGTGTGTGTGTGTGTGTGTTGCTACGACCTGTGTGGGCTGTATGATGGTGAGGTCGTAGGTCATTCCTGTGGTCTGTATGATGGTGAGGTCGTAGGTCACACCTGTGTGGTCTGTATGATGGTGTGAGGTCGTAGGTCATACCTGCGTGGTCTGTATGATGGTGAGGTCGTAGGTCATACCTGCGTGGTCTGTATGATGGTGAGGTCGTAGGTCATACCTGCGTGGTCTGTATGATGGTGAGGTCGTAGGTCATACCTGCGTGGTCTGTATGATGGTGAGGTCGTAGGTCATACCTGCGTGGTCTGTATGATGGTGAGGTCGTAGGTCATACCTGTGTGGTCTGTATGATGGTGAGGTCGTAGGTCATACCTGTGTGGTCTGTATGATGGTGAGGTCGTAGGTCATACCTGCGTGGTCTGTATGATGGTGAGGTCGTAGGTCACACATTGGTGTGGTCTGTATGATGGTGAGGTCGTAGGTCATACCTGTGGTTGGTATGATGGTGAGGTCGTAGGTCATTCCTGTGGTCTGTATGATGGTGAGGTCGTAGGTCATACCTGCGTGGTCTGTATGATGGTGAGGTCGTAGGTCATACCTGTGTGGTCTGTATGATGGTGAGGTCGTAGGTCATACCTGCGTGGTCTGTATGATGGTGAGGTCGTAGGTCATACCTGCGTGGTCTGTATGATGGTGAGGTCGTAGGTCATACCTGCGTGGTCTGTATGATGGTGAGGTCGTAGGTCATACCTGCGTGGTCTGTATGATGGTGAGGTCGTAGGTCATACCTGCGTGGTCTGTATGATGGTGAGGTCGTAGGTCATACCTGCGTGGTCTGTATGATGGTGAGGTCGTAGGTCATACCTGCGTGGTCTGTATGATGGTGAGGTCGTAGGTCATACCTGCGTGGTCTGTATGATGGTGAGGTCGTAGGTCATACCTGCGTGGTCTGTATGATGGTGAGGTCGTAGGTCATACCTGCGTGGTCTGTATGATGGTGAGGTCGTAGGTCATACCTGCGTGGTCTGTGATGATGGTGAGGTCGTAGGTCATACCTGCGTGGTCTGTATGATGGTGAGGTCGTAGGTCATACCTGCGTGGTCTGTATGATGGTGAGGTCGTAGGTCATACCTGCGTGGTCTGTATGATGGTGAGGTCGTAGGTCATACCTGCGTGGTCTGTATGATGGTGAGGTCGTAGGTCATACCTGCGTGGTCTGTATGATGGTGAGGTCGTAGGTGAGGTCGTATATGGTGAGGTCGTCATACCTGCGTGGTCTGTATGATGGTGAGGTCGTAGGTCATACCTGCGTGGTCTGTATGATGGTGAGGTCGTAGGTCATACCTGCGTGGTCTGTATGATGGTGAGGTCGTAGGTCATACCTGCGTGGTCTGTATGATGGTGAGGTCGTAGGTCATACCTGCGTGGTCTGTATGATGGTGAGGTCGTAGGTCATACCTGCGTGGTCTGTATGATGGTGAGGTCGTAGGTCATACCTGCGTGGTCTGTATGATGGTGAGGTCGTAGGTCATACCTGCGTGGTCTGTATGAAGGTGAGGTCGTAGGTCATACCTGCGTGGTCTGTATGATGGTGAGGTCGTAGGTCATACCTGCGTGGTCTGTGTATGATGGTGAGGTCGTAGGTCATACCTGCGTGGTCTGTATGATGGTGGGGTCGTAGGTCATACCTGCGTGGTCTGTATGATGGTGAGGTCGTAGGTCATACCTGCGTGGTCTGTATGATGGTGAGGTCGTAGGTCATACCTGCGTGGTCTGTATATGGTGAGGTGAGGTCATACCTGCGTGGTCATAGGTCGTAGGTCCTGCGTGGTCTGTATGATGGTGAGGTCGTAGGTGATGGTGAGGTCGTACCTGCGTGTCATATGGTGAGGTCCTGCGTGGTCTGTATGATGGTGAGGTCGTAGGTCATACCTGCGTGGTCTGTATGATGGTGAGGTCGTTCATACAGGAGATCCCTGGTCCCATGGCAGCTCTGAGTCCAGCCGTCCCAAACTCCATCCTAGAGCCAAAACACCTCCGCAGCTCCCCCACCGCCCCCTCCTTCACCAGGCCATGCACCAACGCTACTGTCTGGGGGTTCTACAGAGGGGACAGGGGTGAGAGTATGTACAGGATCATCTCTGCAGATCCTCCATAGCCCCCTCTTTGAAGGGAGAGGAGGAGGATTTACATTAAGGGTTGCCCTATTGCCCGGGTGACGTAAGTTGAGCCTGCCCCATTGGGAAAGTTTTATTTAATTTTATTTTTACTTATAACAACCTAAATGCATAGAATCCCAGTAGTCTGGTGTTTCTGGTTCCTCCCCTGTGCGAAGGTGAAACAGCTACTTTACATTTTTTCGGGCAAGTGATCACGATCTTCTTCGGGCAACCACCAAAAAATACTCCTGACTTGACCAATGGGCGAGTGCTTTTCAGACATTAAAATGTCAATCCCTGGAGTGTGTTTACATGTACAGGATCATCTCTGCAGATCCTCCATAGCCCCCTCTTTGAAGGGAGAGGAGGAGGAGGAGGAGGGGGGGAGGGGGAGGAGGGAGAGGAGGGGGAGGAGGGAAAGTGAAGCCATGTGAGGCAAAAGCATGATAGTAATGTACACACACACACACACCACACAGACAACACACACACACACACACAGACAACACACACACACACACACACACACACACACACACACACACACACACACACACACACACACACACACAACACAACACACACAGACACACACACAACACACACACACACACACACACACACACACAGACAACACACACACACACACACACACCACACACACAGACAACACACACCACTATCCATCCCATCTCATTCCCAGCCACATGCCTGAGACTTGTTAGGAGGTAACGTTGTTATGTTAAAAGAGGATAATTAAAATCACATGTACTTCTCCCATTTCTGCCTGATTGGTGGCGTCCCATTTCCGTTTAAACACATGAATGCCCCTTGGTGGGTGTGTGTGTCAGGTGGATGCACGTTATATTGATTACAATGCCCAGGTAGTTAGCTAGATACAGTAGCGCCTCGTAATTTTGGGGCGAGTAGCTCCAGCAACACTGCGTTTTACTTCTACTGTATGTTGCCAATATAAAACGGGCGAAGACAAGTACATTGCTAATGATTCATTAGAGTCTATCTATGCAAACATGTAGCAAAATACAATGTAGCTGACAATAGTAGATATATCCTGTTCTTGCAAGTTGTAACACCAGTCTTCAATCACGGTCACTAGCTAGTCTTCCTAGAATTTCCTACTTTTTGTATTCAAACTATTGTTTCAGAAATGTCAGCGGTAACTAACTTTACTGTGTCAGCGATGTATCTTAAGTGAAAAGGTATGTCCCTAGCTAGAAAACCAAGGCTAACTTAGTTAGCAAGCTAGCTGACAACAAAAATCCAAACATTGTTCAATTACATTTGACATTTTAGTCATTTAGCAGACGCTATTATCCAGAGGGACTTACAGTAGTGAGTGCATACATTCATACATTTTTCGTAGGCAGGAGAACTAACGTTTGATCTACTTTATCCGCTTGTTAACTTCCGACTTATGTGTAGTTAGCGAACTTGTCACTTCGCCAAAAGCAGAAGTTAAGAAACGTTTTGAGTTGTCGTGGTAGTTAGCTAGCTGTAGTTTTACCACTTTGCAGCTTACCTTGTCAAACTGCAACCACTGGTTGATGGCTTGGTCCAACTTGATGTCACCGGTCGAGGATAACCCGTTCTCCATATTGTCCCTTTTTCCCCGTTGTTTTCAGCACCAAAGCGTCTGTGTTTATGACTGTGAGTTGTACTCGCACATTAATAAAATATCTCGATAAAATAAATGTGGCTCCCAAGGTTCGCTTCCTGGTACAGTGTGAACAGACCAACGAGAGGCGGAGACAGCTGATTTAACGACCTCTAATTGGACAATGGGCTGGGTGGAGCTTGCACTTCCGCTGGCGTCACGAGTTTTTCAGCCGGACGGAGAGAAATAGTCTTCTTCTTCTTCTTCTGTGGGGTTTATCTGCGGTTGGCATCCAACGTTATGGCGCATTACCGCCACCTACCGTACTGGAGTGTGGGCCAGAGACAGGGAGAAACTAAATCCTACCTGTCAGTGGGTTTATCGGCGGTCGGCATCCAACGTTATGGCGCATTACCGCCACCTACCGTACTGGAGTGTGGGCCAGAGACAGGAAGAAACTTAATCCTACCCGCCAACCACGTTTCTCTTAAAAAAATAACAAAATATTTGAGATGATATCTAATGACGCTCTACTCGATATACTCTTTAAACTAACTTCCTGTATCCCCTTCTCCCTCATACTAGATCTCATCCTCTCCCTTTCCCTCTGATACTGCCCACACTGTAGCAATACATGCTCCACGGTCTCTATTTGAGAGAAATAGTAATGGCAACCCCCTGCTTTAAAGTGATTTTTGATAGACTTTAGTTTTTTTAAATTGAGTCTCTGAAATTGCTAAATAATAAGAAACGCTTGTCTACGGTCCAATATTATAACGAATTATTTTCTGAATAAGTGTCATTGTCTAATTTTCTTATGCTGTCAAAACTCAAAACTTTAATTTCTCTGTTTTAGTTTTAGTTTGTCTTTTAGGTTCTTGTTAATTCTTGAACGCAATGATTTCTGTCTGTTATATTTGATTCAATAAAAAAAATATAAAAACATAGTCATGGTGTCCTTTTTTTGTATGCACTAACTCCGCTACGGGTTCGTTGGACAAAGCCTATGAGGAAAATGAATGGCGTTTTTTGTAAGGATAAACGCCGAAAATAAGTTCTGTACTAAACTCGGGTTTAGGATAACTTAAACATTTTGTTCTATGAGAAAATCTTCATCAGCTAACCTCACTTTTTGTGAATTTTGAAGAATTTATGTAATAATAAAAAAACACAAAAATCGCATGAAGGCTTCATAATTCATAAAAGGTCATGTTAACTGACTGCTATTATCTCATAGAGCAAAACATATAAACTCTCCTAAACCTGTTGACCTCAAACCTTATTTTCGAGGTTCTTTACCCATCAATGTTTCCCATAGGGCTGGCTGAACTAACCAGAGGTAACTTATTTCAAAGCTTCCCGAGCTCTATTGCCAAAGCTTTCAAGCTTATCAAACTTTACAATGTTTTTTTGGGGGGGGGGGGTTGGGGGGGGTAGAAGGATTTTTCCTTCCCAGGTTTTTCTGTTGCGGTTTACTAAGGTGGGCGTGATTGTCCTGCCACTTGTTCCACCATTGGGGTGCCAAAGCATATGGCGTTTTTTTTTTATATCATTATTACGAGATAAGATCATGTTATTATGAAATAATTCAATATCTTGTTATAACGAAATAATCCATTATCTCCTTATTATGAGAAAGATAACATTATAACGAGAAATATTACGTTATTACGAAATAATCCGGTTGCAGGTTATTATGAAAAAAATAGCCTTTATTATGCTGAAACGTTAGCATGGGCTACTTGGCCAGCTTGGCTTCCTTTCATGCACAGGTTGACATTATGGCCGGTTTGCTTGTATTTTGTATTTATTACGGATCCTCTTCCTGGGGTCCAGCAAAATCAAGGCAGTTATACATTTTTAAAAACATTACAACACATTCATAACAGATTTCACAACATATTAAGTGTGTGTCCTCAGGCCCCTACTCTACTACCACATATCTATAACGAATGTTATCGTGTGTTTGTAAGCATGTGTCTATGTTTGTGTTGCTTCACAGTCCCCGCTGTTCCATTAGGTGTATTGGTATCTGTTTTTTTAAATCTAATTTTACTGCTTGCATGAGTTATTTGTGGAATAGAGTTCCATGTAGTCATGGTTCTATGTAGTACTTTGCGCCTCCCGTAGTCCTCTGTAGCTCAGCTGGTAGAGCGTGGCGCTTGTAACGCTAAGGTAGTGGGTTCGATCCCCGGGACCACCCATACAAAAAAAATGCATGCACGCATGACTGTAAGTCGCTCTGGATAAGAGCGTCTGCTAAATGACTACAATGTAAAAAAAAATGTAAAATGGATGGTCAGTTATTTTGGGTGCTGTGGCAAGTTGTACCTTCTAGGATGATCCAGGAGGGTCAGTTATTTTGGGTGCTGTGGCAAGTTTACCTTCTAGGAGGGTCAGTATTGTGGAGGGTCAGTTATTTTGGGTGCTGTGGCAAGTTTACCTTCTAGGAGGGTCAGTATTGTGGATGGTCAGTTATTTTATCTTTCTTTCTAGTAACCTTCGGAGGGAAGAACTGGGAGGTTACAAAATGCATCGCAGAAGTTCAGCGCTACAGCACAATTGAAATCTAAAGGCAATGTTCCCATGTTCACAGAGACATTTTTACATTTTAGTCATTTAGCAGACGCTCTTATCCAGAGCGACTTACAGTTAGTGAATACATATATATATATTTTTTATACTGGCCCCCCGTGGGAATCAAACCCACAACCCTGGCGTTGCAAACGCCATGCTCTATCAACTGAGCTACATCCCTGCCGGCCATTCCCTCCCCTACCCTGGACGACGCTGGGCCAATTGTGCGCCGCCCATGAGACTCCCGGTCGCGGCCGGCTACGACGACAGAGCCTGGATTCGAACCAGGATCTCTAGTGGCACAGTTAGCACTGCGATGCAGTGCCTTAGACCACTGCGCCACTCGGGAGACTGCATTCACGGTAAAGGCAATGTGTTTCCCCACTGTGAAATATATTTTCAATACCCAGAAATATTGTATTTTCAGCTGTTTGAAGCTGGTATACAAAACCTAAAGTAAAAGACGCAAGAATTAAACTTGAGCATGAGAAGCATAGAAATAGCGCCCATAGAACAGATCTACCGCTTCTTAGACTTGCTGTCAACGAGAACGACAGATCTATAACTAACATTTCTATGTGAATTTGGTCGGGTCGCCCAAAAAAGTTACATATTGCAGCTTTAATAGGTCCCTAAGACCTGTCCTTTTATTAAAACAGAATGAATCCTTCAAAGAGTTACCCCCCCCCCCCCAACACACACCCCCAACACACACTCTCGCTCTCCCTCACACACACATACAAACATTTGTACTGTACATGAAAGCTTTGCCAAAATGTGTATGACATATGCACTTTCTCACACACCCTTAACACACACTGCCCCTCCTTCTCCATGTTATCTCCTAGGTCTCCTCTGTTTGATGAGGAACACACTGCCCCTCCCTCTCCATGTTATCTCCTAGGTCTCCTCTGTTTGATGAGGAACAGGTTTTCGTCCTTGGGGTACATCTCCTCTTCCTTAACAGCCTTCCTGTTCCTCCCGTTCTCTCTCTTCTTCTTCTTCTGCTTCTTCTTCTTCTCCGCCCCAAACAGACGGTCGGGGTTGTGGGAGGCGGAGCCCTTGGGATGGAAGGTGGGAGGGGCTCCGGCCGAGGAGGGAGGGCCCTTCTTCTTACTCTTGGGGGAGGGGCCTTGTCCTCGGGGGAAGTCCAGAGACTCATCTGCGCCGGCGGCCATTTTGTTTTTGGCCGGTTTCCGTTGTTTCTTCTTCTGCCCTTTCTGACTCCCCGGCTGGTTCCTGTCAGCCATGTTGGATTTGGGCGTGGCTGAAGCTGTGGGTTAGGGAGAGGAAAGAGGAGAGGTGGAGGGTAGAGGAGGAGAAGGGAGGAGAGGTGGAGGGGAGAGGAGGAGAAGGGAGGAGAGGAGGAGAGGGGAGGAGAGGTGGAGAGGAGAGGTGGAGAGGGGAGGAGAGGAGAGGTGGAGAGGAGGAGAGGGGAGGAGGAGGTGAGGGGAGGGGAGGAGAGGAGAGAGGTGGAGAGGAGAGGAGGAGAAGGGAGGAGAGGTGAAGGGTAGAGGAGGAGAGGGGAGGAGAGGTGGAGAGGAGAGGAGGAGAGGGGAGGAGAGAGGTGGAGAAGGGAGGAGAGGTGGAGGGTAGAGGAGGAGAGGGGAGGAGAGGGAGGAGAGGAGGAGGGTAGAGGAGGAGAGGGGAGGAGAGGTGGAGAGGAGAGGAGGAGAGAGGAGGAGAGGGGGAGTGGAGAGGCGAGAGGAGAGGGGAGGAGAGGTCTGATTAGACTAGCCAATAGTCTAAAAAGAGTCTAGAGCAGACTTAGATAACATTATTGTCAACATTAATCCAACTAGAAGACGGTAGACGGTAGTACCTGGAGTGACATGTTTCCCCTCTCTGGTCTCCTTTAGCTTGTGTTTAGGAGTCCAGGGTTTCTCTTGGCCATGGCTGAACCTAATATGGGTACGGTTTGGAGCAGCACTACGGTAGGGAGGGAGATGGTAAGGTTTAGGGGGGTAGTTCTGGTACGGCCCGTAGCTGTCCTTAGAGTTGGTTCTCTGGCGTTTGCCGGGCGGCTCGTCTCTGGCGCCACCGTCTGGTGAGAACTGACACTGAAACAGACCTGCATCCTTCAATTCTACACAGAGAGAGAGGAGGGATGGAGAGAGGGAGAGAGAGAGGGAGAGAGAGAGAGAGAGAGAGAGAGAGAGAGAGAGGAGGGATGGAGAGAGAGAGAGAGAGAGAGAGAGAGAGAGAGAGGGAGAGAGAGAGAGAGAGAGAGAGAGAGAGAGAGAGAGAGAGAGAGAGAGAGAGAGAGAGAGAGAGAGAGAGAGAGAGAGAGAGAGAGAGAGAGAGGGGGATAGAGAGAGAGAGATGTAGGGATGGAGAGAGAGACAGATGAGGGATGGAGAGAGAGAGAGAGAGAGAGAGAGATGAGGGATGGAGAGAGAGAGAGATGAGGGAGAGAGAGAGAGAGAGATGAGGGATGGAGAGAGAGAGAGATGAGGGATGGAGAGAGAGAGAGATGAGGGATGGAGAGAGAGAGATGGAGGGAGAGAGAGGAGAGAGAGAGAGATTGAGAGAGGGAGGGAGAGAGAGCGAGAGATGGAGAGAGAGAGAGAGGGATGGATAGAGGGAGAGAGAGAGAGATTGAGAGAGAGAGAGAGGGAGGGAGAGAGGGAGGGAGGGAGAGAGAGAGGGAGAGAGGGAGGGAGAGAGGGAGAGAGGGAGGGAGAGAGGGAGGAGAGGGAGGGAGAGAGGGAGGGAGGGAGAGGAGGGAGGGACGGGAGGGAGGGAGGGAGGAGGGGGAGGGAGGGAGGGAGGAGAGGGAGGGAGGGAGGGAGGGAGGGGAGGGAGGGAGAGAGAGAGAGAGGGAGGGAGGGAGGAGGGAGGGGTAGAAATTAATCTAATGTATGTTGTAAATCTTAACATCAGTTGTCACAAAGGGCTATACAGCTACAATAGACCTACACAACACTACATCAGTCACAATTACCCATTTCCTGTCTGTCTCTGTGTACTGACGTGTGTGTGTGTATTGAGGTGTGTGTGTATTGGGGTGTGTGTATTGAGGTGTGTGTGTGTATATTGAGGTGTGTGTGTATTGGGGGGGTGTGTATTGGGGTGTGTGTATTGAGGTGTGTGTGTATTGAGATGTGTATGTACTGAGGTGTCTGTGTACTGAGGTGTGTGTGTGTTGTGTGTGTGTGTGTATTTAGGGTGTGTGTATTGAGGTGTGTGTGTATTGAGATGTGTATGTACTGAGGTGTCTGTGTACTGAGGTGTGTGTGTGTGTGTGTGTGTATTGGGGTGTGTGTATTGTGGTGTGTGTGTGTGTGTGTGTGTGTGTGTCTGTGTATTGAGATGTGTGTACTGAGGAGTGTGTGTGTGTGTATTGAGGTGTCTGTGTGTGTGTATTGAGATGTGTTTGTACTGAGGTGTGTGTGTGTGTATGTATGTGTATTGAGGTGTGTGTGTGTGTGTGTGTGTGTCTGTGTATTGAGATGTGTGTACTGAGGAGTGTGTGTGTGTGTATTGAGGTGTGTGTGTGTGTGTGTATTGAGATGTGTTTGTACTGAGGTGTGTGTGTGTGTATGTATGTGTATTGAGGTGTGTGTTGTGTGTGTGTGTGTATTGAGGTGTGTGTGTGTATTGAGGTGTGTGTGTGTGTGTGTGTGTATTGAGGTGTGTGTGTGTGTGTACTGAGGTGTGTGTGTGTACCTTTAACCCTGAGCAGTGTGCGGTGGTCTCGTTTGCTGAGCTCCCTGGGAGTGTCGTAGTGGTTGATGAAGGGAGAGTTGGGGAGAACCCCCCCAAACATCCTCCTCGCTGAGCAGTCCTAGACACACACAGGGTGTTAATATCCAGTTCAGACAGTATCGTATAGGGAAGACTCAGGGTCCCCAAACGCCACCCTATTCCCCCCCCCCTACGTAGTGCACAACTTTTAACCAGAGGCCTGTGGGTTGGGCACTTACGTAGGGGATAGCGTGCAGACCAGCCAGATACTCACAAATCCAAAGTGTCCTCTGAGAGAGCAGTTATAGCAGTAGGGTGGCGTTGTCGTGGCGTTGTCCTGGTGTTGTCCTGACGTTGTCGTGGCGTTGTCCCATCCTTCTCCCTTCACTACAGGACCGGCCTTAGTCTGGGGGGGGGGAGAGGAGAGAGAGAGAGAGATGGACGGGAATACGCCTTTCGTTTCTCCAGCCAAACCCCCTTTTTTTTAGCGACTTTTCTTTATATTATAATATGTAAAGGTGTTGCCGGTGACAAAGCCTCCACTTGTATTTTTTTTCCGACAGTGGTCGTTTTTGATCCGCGGTAAAAAGGTCTGCCTTTAGTAATGAAACGTAGCCGAGGAGGCGTCGGTACGACAGCTAGCTAACGCTCTTACGCTCGCTGGTTGCTAGGCGCTAACTCCCCGTTGGTAGGGCAGCGGCCCATTGCCCCCAACCCCTCCTGGCTAGAATGGGACCGTATGAATTGGGCTCCTCTAAAAGACATTGGGCAGATTTTTTTTTTTTTTTACAGGCAGCATCATAACGTCTGCTCTGTCTGTACGGGGTGTGTACCAGAAGAGAAGTGTGTTATATTTTGAGTCGGTACGTTTAGTATGGAAACTGTGTGTGTGGGGGGGGGGTGTGTGCTGTGTGTGATGGTGGAGTGTGGGCGGGGGGTTGGGGGTGGGGGGGGTCTCATAAACCTAATATATTCAAAGCCCCCCACCTCTCCTCCTCCTAGTTTCTCCTCACACAACATGATGGTGTGAGGACAAATCATATCCTCCCAAACACAGATGAGTTCGTTCTATGTCAAACATAGCTTAGCTTTCTTCTCGCCCACTCCCCTCCTCTCCTACCTCCCTCCCTCTCCTCAGCCCTCCTCTTCCTCTTCTCCCCTCCCTCTCCTCCTCCCCCTCTCTCCCTCCCTTCCCTCCATTCCTCTCTCCCTCGCCCCTCCCTTCCCCTCCTCCCCCCCCCCTCTCTCTTCCCCAAATAGCCCTCCCTCCCCTCCTCTCTCTCTCTCTCCTCCTCTAAGAGAACTCCTCCCTCCCCTCCTAGAGCTCTCCTCCGGTCCTCTCCTCTCCCTATCCCTCTCCCCCCCTCTCGACCGTTTCCTCCCCTCCTCTCGCTCCTCCTCCTCACGGGTGTAGTCATCTCCCCTCCTATCCTCTCTCTCCATACCTCCACCTCCTTCTCTCCCCCTCTCTCCCTCACCTCCTCTCTCCCCTCCCTCCCTTTCCTCTCCCAACTCCCTCCTCTCTCCTCTCCCCTCATCTCCCCCTCATCTTACCTTTCCTCTCCATCCCTCCCCTCCTCTCCCTCCTCCTACTCATTTTTTCCTCCCTTTCTTTTCCACTTGAGTAGTTTCAGGACAGAGAGGATGAATGCTATTAGAGCAGCGTGGTATTATCAGGTCACAGCGGCCGGCCGGCTCCATCTCCATCACAAAGACACACACTCTTTAGGAGATCACAGCCCATGTCCCGACCCCCTACCATCACCTCACCCAACCAGCTCATCGCTCATGGAGAGGACCGGGAGGGTCTCTTCCTTCCACTTCCCCCCCCTCCCTCTCTCCTCCTCCCCTCCTCTCCCTCTCCCCCCTTCCCTCAAACCCCTCTCCCCCTCTCCCCCTCTCCCTCTCCCTCATTAGCAAAGAAAGAGAACCTCCTTATCCTCCTTCTCCCGGCCGGGTTCCCTCTCGAGCCCCCTAGAAACCCGCACTCTGGAAGAGAATCCCTTCCCTCCTTCCTCTCTCTCTCCCTCCCCCCTACTCGGCTCTCACTCTTCTCTCAGCTCCCCCCCAGTCATTTCGCACCACCCTCTCGGTGCTCCTCTCCCCTGTGCGAGAATCTCTCTCTCGCCTCTTCCCCGCTCTCATCGTCTAGGAGGAGAGAGAGTCTCTCTCTCCCTCTCCTCCCCCCCCCCCCCCCCCCTCCGCACCCCCTCTCCCCTCTCTCTCCCCCCCCTCTCCTCCCCCCCCCCCCCTCTCTCATCTCCCCCTCCCCCCCATCTCCCCCCCTCTCTCTCTCTCCTCTCTCTCCCCCTCTCTCTCTCTTCTCTCTCTCTCTCTCTCTTCTCTCTCTCTCGCGCCCTCCTCTCCTCCCTCTCCCCTCCCTCCTTCTCTCTCATTCCCCCCCATCCCTCTCTCCCCTCCCTCTCTCTCCCCCTCTCTCCTCCCCCCCCTCCTCCCTCCCCTCCTCTCTCTCCTCGCCCCCCCCTCTCCCTCCCTCCTCCCTCCCTCTCTCTCTCCCTCTCTCGCCTCATCTCCCCTCCCCCTCCCTCCCTCTCCCCCTCTCTCCCCCCCTCTTGGGTTCCTCTTATCTCCACTCTGATTCAGCAGAGAAGAGAGAGAACACAATAGAAACCCAATCCCATCCTTTCCCATCAACCTGTGATAACGACAGTCATAGCTTCTGTGTGTTTGTCCGTCCGTCTCAGACAATATTAATTAAGGGGATAAACCTCCACCCCTCCTTCCCATCCCTCTCTCATTCTCTCTTTCTCACTCCGCCTCGCTCCCTATCTTCAGGGTCTGAAGCTGAGGGGGGAGATATGGGTGAGGGCTGAGGGGGGAGAGATGGGTGAGGGCTGAGTGGGGAGATATGGGTGAGGGCTGAGGGGGGAGATATGGGTGAGGGCTGAGATATGGGTGAGGGCTGAGGGGGGAGATATGGGTGAGGGCTGAGGGGGGAGATATGGGTGAGGGCTGAGAGGGGAGATATGGGTGAGGGCTGAGGGGGGAGATATGGGGGAGTTTTCGAGGGCTCAGAGGGAGATATGGGTGAGGGCTGAGATATGGGTGAGGGCTGAGGGGGGAGATATGGGTGAGGGCTGAGGGGGGAGATATGGGTGAGGGCTGAGATATGGGTGAGACAGATAACACACCTGTTTTCTCGAGGTCTATGGTCAGGGGGGTGAGGGGGGTGAGGGGTCAGGGTCTATGGATGGGGTCTCTGGAAGACCCAAACACTTCAATGCTCGTATTCACTAAGCTACTCAGAGAAGGAGTGCTGATCTAGGATCCCCGTCCCCGTCCATGTAATGTTATTCATCCTTGATCAGCATCTCAGTACTCAAGATATCTTCTGAATACTGGCTGTGGTTTTCATGTTCTGCTTGTAACAAACCAGAGACTGATTGAGACCTGAGAAAGCAGCGTAGTGAACGGTCCTGTGTGGTCCAGTTGGTAGAGTGTGGTGCTTGCGACGCCAGGGTTGTGGGTTTGATTCCCCACGGGGGACCAGTACGAAAAAGTAAGAAAATGTATGCACTCACTACTGTAAGTCTGCTAAATCAGGTCCATGACCTTCAGATAGTATTCAGATCCCTTCATTTATTCCACCTTTTATATGTTACAGCCTGAATTCAACAGGGATTAAATCGATTTTCTCTCACCCATCTACACACCAGAATGACAAAGTGAAAACTTGGTTTTGAAGACATTTTTGCAAATTTATTGTAAATGAAATACAGAAATATCTCATTTACATCAGTATTTCACACCTCTGAGTCAACACGTTAGAATCACCTTTGGCAGCCATCCATTACAGCCATGCGGTACTCAGTGATGTGTTGCGTTTGGGGCAAATCCAACACAACTCTTTGTGTCCAGGATATAAAATAGATTTCTGTAGTTACATATCCCTGTTCTACGGGGTGGAGACGGAGTTTGGCCTCGTCAGTTTCAGTATCACTGTTCTATGGGGTGGAGACGGAGTTTGGCCTTGTCGGTTTCAGTATCACTGTTCTATGGGGTGGAGACGGAGTTTGGCCTTGTCGGTTTCAGTATCACGGTTCTACGGGGTGGAGACGGAGTTTGGCCTTGTCAGTTTCAGTATCACTGTTCTATGGGGTGGAGACGGAGTTTGGCCTTGTCAGTTTCAGTATCCCTGTTCTATGGGGTGGAGACGGAGTTTGGCCTTGTCGGTTTCAGTATCCACTGTTCTACGGGGTGGAGACGGAGTTTGGCCTTGTCGGTTTCAGTATCACTGTTCTATGGGGTGGAGACGGAGTTTGGCCTTGTCGGTTTCAGTATCACTGTTCTATGGGGTGGAGACGGAGTTTGGCCTTGTCGGTTTCAGTATCACTGTTCTACGGGGTGGAGACGGAGTTTGGCCTTGTCAGTTTCAGTATCACTGTTCTATGGGGTGGAGACGGAGTTTGGCCTTGTCAGTTTCAGTATCCCTGTTCTACGGGGTGGAGACGGAGTTTGGCCTTGTCGGTTTCAGTATCTCTGTTCTATGGGGTGGAGACGGAGTTTGGCCTTGTCGGTTTCAGTATCCCTGTTCTATGGGGTGGAGACGGAGTTTGGCCTTGTCGGTTTCAGTATCCCTGTTCTACGGGGTGGAGACGGAGTTTGGCCTTGTCAGTTTCAGTATCACTGTTCTACGGGGTGGAGACGGAGTTTGGCCTTGTCGGTTCAGTGTTCTATGGGGTGGAGACGGAGTTTGGCCTTGTCGGTTTCAGTACGTTCTATGGTGTGGAGACGGAGTTTGGCCTTGTCGGTTTCAGTATCACGGTTCTACGGGGTGAAGACGGAGTTTGGCCTTGTCGGTTTCAGTATCACTGTTCTACGGGGTGGAGACGGAGTTTGGCCTTGTCGGTTTCAGTATCCCTGTTCTATGGGGTGGAGACGGAGTTTGGCCTTGTCGGTTTCAGTATCCCGGTTCTATGGGGTGGAGACGGAGTTTGGCCTTGTCGGTTTCAGTATCACTGTTCTACGGGGTGGAGACGGAGTTTGGCCTTGTCAGTTTCAGTATCACTGTTCTACGGGGTGGAGACGGAGTTTGGCCTTGTCAGTTTCAGTATCCCTGTTCTAACGGGGGTGGAGACGGAGTTTGGCCTTGTCAGTTTCAGTATCCCTGTTCTATGGGGTGGAGACGGAGTTTGGCCTTGTCAGTTTCAGTATCCCTGTTCTACGGGGTGGAGACGGAGTTTGGCCTTGTCGGTTTCAGTATCCCTGTTCTACGGGGTGGAGACGGAGTTTGGCCTTGTCGGTTTCAGTATCACTGTTCTACGGGGTGGAGACGGAGTTTGGCCTTGTCGGTTTCAGTATCCCTGTTCTACGGGGTGGAGACGGAGTTTGGCCTTGTCGGTTTCAGTATCCCTGTTCTACGGGGGTGGAGACGGAGTTTGGCCTTGTCGGTTTCAGTATCCCTGGTTCTACGGGGTGGAGACGGAGTTTGGCCTTGTCGGTTTCAGTATCCCTGTTCTACGGGGTGGAGACGGAGTTTGACCTTTTGGCCTTGGCCTTGTCAGTTTCAGTATCACTGTTCTACGGGGTGGAGACGGAGTTTGGCCTTGTCAGTAATTTCAGTATCATGGGGTTGGAGACGGAGTTATGGGGTGGAGACGGGGTGGGAGAGTTTTGGCCTTGTCAGTTTCAGTATCACTGTTCTACGGGGTGGAGACGGAGTTTGGCCTTGTCGGTTTCAGTATCCCTGTTCTACGGGGTGAAGACGGAGTTTGGTCGGTTTCAGATCCCTGTTCTACGGGGTGGAGACGGAGTTTGGCCTCGTCAGTTTCAGTATCCCTGTTCTATGGGGTGGAGACGGAGTTTGGCCTTGTCGGTTTCAGTATCACTGTTCTACGGGGTGGAGACGGAGTTTGGCCTCGTCAGTTTCAGCCAGACACCACGGCAACCATGTTGGAACCCCCACGGGCCGTACGGACCAATAAGAGTCCACGGAATGTTCAGTTGGAGAGGGTCGTCAGTGTGGACACAACCAGCCATCCGTAGCTTCACACACACACACACACACACACACACACACACACACACCACGCACGCAAACACACACACACACACGAACACACACACACACACGCAAACACACACACGAACACACACACGAACGCACACGAACGCACACACAAACACACGAACGCACACACACACGAACACACACAAACACGAACGCACACAAACACACACACGAACGCACACACACACACACACACACACACACACACACACACAAACACACAAACACTCGAACGCACACACACACAAAGCTGTGCTCTCCTCTGCTTTTTGGTTTGGCTGGAGGCAAAGCCCTGTTAATCCTAAAGCCCACTGTTGTACCCTCCACAGACACTAACCAGGGCTGGGCGGTTTACCGTATTTCACTATATACCGGTATTGATGCATGGACTGGTTTGGGCTTTCTACTTTACCTTCTATAAAATGGTATTTCAGTGTTTGGTTTGTTAAATGGTCCTCTGTAGCTCAGCTGGTAGAGCACGGCGCTTGTAACGCCAAGGGTAGTGGGTTCGATCCCCGGGACCACCCATACACAAAAAATGTATGCACGCATGACTGTAAGTCGCTTTGGATAAATGCGTCTGCTAAATGGCATATTATTATTATTTATTATTATTAAATGTGATACGCTGCTCCGCCTGCGTATAACGTCTGGTTTTATAGTTTATAGTTCTCTCCCCCCTCCTCTTGAATGCCGCTTCCCACACCAAGCCCCGCCCCCCCCCCGCCGCTCAAGGAGAGCAGTTGTCGCTCGAAGTCGTGCTACACAGCTATTTTCATGTCTCTCCAGAGATGTTCGTTCGGGTTAACTCCGGGCTCTGGCTGGGCCACTCAAGGACATTCAGAGACTTGTCCCAAAGCCACTCCTGCGTTGTCTTGGCTGTGTGCTTAGGGTAGTTGTCCTGTTGGAAGGTGAACCTTCGCCTCAGTCTGAGGTCCTGAGCGCTCTGGAGCAGGTTTTCATCAAGGATCTCTCTGTACTTTGCTCCGTTCATCTTTCCCTCGATCCTGACTAGTCTCCCAGTCCCTGCCGCTGAAAAAAACATCCCCACAGCATGATTCTGCCACCACCATGCGTTTCACCGTAGGGATGGTGCCAGGTTTCCTCCAGACGTGACGCTTGGCATTCAGGCCAAAGAGTTCAATCTTGGTTTCATCAGACCCAGAGAATCTTGTTTCTCATGGTCTGAGAGTCCTTTAGGTGCCTTTTGGCAAACTCCAAGCGGGCTGTCATGTGCCTTTTACTGAGGAGTGGCTTCCATCTGGCCACTCTACCATAAAAGCCTGATTGGTGGAGTGCTACAGAGATGGTTGTCCTTCTGGAAGGTTCTCCCATCTCCACAGAGGAACTCTGGAGCTCTGTCAGAGTGACCATCGGGTTCTTGGTCACCTCCCTGACCAAGGCCCTTCTCCCCCGAACATGGGCGGCCAACTCTAGGAAGAGTCTTGTTGTTGTGGTCCTCTGTAGCTCAGCTGGTAGAGCACGGCGCTTGTAACGCCAGGGTAGTGGGTTCGATCCCCGGGACCACCCATAAGTAAAAATGTATGCACACATGACTGTAAGTCACTTTGGATAAAAGCGTCTGCTAAATGGCATATTATTATTATTATTATATTATTATTATTATTTCAAACTTCTTCCATTTAAGCATGATCCATGCAACTGTGTTCTTGGGGACAATTCAATGTTGCATAATTTTTTCATGTAATATTTTTATGTAATCAATTTTAGAATAAGGCTGTAACGTAATAAAATGTGGAAAAAGTGAAGGGGTCTGAATACTTTCCGAAGGCGCTGTATATTATGGTTAAACTGTTAGGATTAAATATTACACACTACATCATATACAGTGCCTTGCTAAAGTATTCAGCCCCCCTTGGCGTTTTTCCTATTTTGTTGCATTACAACCTGTAATTTAAATGGATTTTTATTTGGATTTCATGTAATGGACATACACAAAATAGTCCAAATTGGTGATGTGAAATGAAATAAAAAATAACTTGTTTAAAAACGTTCATGCTGTGGGGATGTTTTTCATCGCTAAATACAGGGAAATACTTGAGGGAAACCTGTTTCAGTCTTCCAGAGATTTGAGACTGGGACGGAGGTTCACCTTCCAGCAGGACAATGACCCTAAGCATACTGCTAAAGCAACACTCGAGTGGTTTAAGGGGAAACATTTAAATGTCTTGGAATGGCCTAGTCAAAGCCCAAACCTCAATCCAATTGAGAATCTGTGGTATGACTTAAAGATTGCTGTACACCAGCGGAACCCATCCAACTTGAAGGAGCTGGAGCAGTTTTGCCTTGAAGAATGGGCAAAACATCCCAGTGGCTAGATGTGCCAAGCTTATAGAGACATACCCCAAGAGACTTGCAGCTGTAATTGCTGCAAAAGGTGGCTCTACAAAGTATTGACTTTGGGGGGGTGAATAGTTATGCATGCTCAAGTTCTGTTTTTTTGTCTTATTTCTTGTTTGTTTCACAAGAAAAAATATTTTGCATCTTCAAAGTGGTAGGCATGTTGTGTAAATCAAATGATACAACCCCCCCAAAAAATCTATTTTAATTCCAGGTTGTAAGGCAACAAAATTGGAAAAATGCCAAGGGCGGTGAATACTTTCTCAAGCCACTGTATTATGGTTCAACTGTTAGGGATTAAATATTCCACACTACATCATATATTATGATTAAACTGTTAGGGTTAATATATCACTACATAATGAGGTCGAACTGTTAGGGTTAATATATTTACATTTACATTTTAGTCATTTAGGAGACGCTCTTATGAGGAGTGCATACATTTTCATACTGGTCCCCCGTGGGAATCGAACCCACAACCCTGGCGTTGCAAGCGCCATGCTCTACCAACTGGGCTACATCACTACATAATGAGGTCGAACTGTTAGGGTCAATATATCACTACATAATGAGGTTGAACTGTTAGGGTCAATATATCACTACATAATGAGGTTGAACTGTTAGGGTCAATATATCACTACATAATGAGGTTGAACTGTTAGGGTCAATATATCACTAGATAATGAGGTTGAACTGTTAGGGTCAATATATCACTACATAATGAGGTTGAACTGTTAGGGTCAATATATCACTAGATAATGAGGTTGAACTGTTAGGGTCAATATATCACTACATAATGAGGTTGAACTGTTAGGGTCAATATATCACTACATAATGAGGTTGAACTGTTAGGGTCAATATATCACTACATAATGAGGTTGAACTGTTAGGGTCAATATATCACTACATAATGAGGTCGAACTGTTAGGGTCAATATATCACTACATAATGAGGTCGAACTGTTAGGGTCAATATATCACTACATAATGAGGTCGAACTGTTAGGGTCAAATATATCACTACATAATGAGGTCGAACTGTTAGGGTCAATATATCACTACATAATGAGGTTGAACTGTTAGGGTCAATATATCACTACATAATGAGGTTGAACTGTTAGGGTCAATATATCACTACATAATGAGGTCGAACTGTTAGGGTCAATATATCACTACATAATGAGGTTGAACTGTTAGGGTCAATATATCAGTACATTATGAGGTCGAACTGTTTGGGTCAATATATCACTACATAATGAGGTTGAACTGTTAGGGTCAATATATCACTACATAATGAGGTTGAACTGTTAGGGTCAATATATCACTACATAATGAAATGAATTTTATCCTCTCTATCATTTGTAGCGATTCAGCATCACACACCAATGTTACCAGATGGGTGGTTGTGTGTGTTGGGGGGGGGGGGGGGGGAGTCAGAGAGTTGGGGAAGGGGGGGGCTGTCCTCTCTTTGTGTCTGCCAGTTCACAAAGCCAAGACCCAAGACCAAAGCCTTAACCCCCGCCACACACACGGTGTGTGATTCCCCAGGGCCCTTGCTATCTCTTCCCGTCAGTCAGTCAATCAGTCTGAAAAACAATCACTAGAACACCCTGCTTCCTCTTAGAGAGAGAAGGGCGGGAGGGAGAGAGAAGGAGAGGAGAGAGAGAGAGAGAGAGAGAGAGAGAGAGAAGGAGAGAGAGAGAGAGAGAAGGAGAGAGAGAGAGAGAGAGAGAGAAGGAGAGAGAGAGAGAGAGGAGGGAGAGAGAGAGAGAGGAGATAGAGAGAGAAGGAGAGAGAGAGAGAAGGAGAGAGAGAGAGAGGAGAGAGAGAGAGAGAAGGAGAGAGAGAGAAGAGAGAGAGAGAGAGAGAAGGAGAGAGGAGAAGAGAGAAGGAGAGAGAGAGAGAGAGAGAGAGAGAGAGAGAGAGAGACAAAAGGAAGAATCCCCCCAGCCTTTAGGAATGTAGATAATGATAATTTGATTCACAGAAGAGCTGCACACACACACACATACACACAGACACAGACACACACACACACACAGATACACACACACACACAGATACACACACACACAGATACACACGCACACAGAAAGCGGTCTTTCATGGGAACAGTGGTAATCTGGTCACAGCGTGCAGAGTGGAAAATAGGATATAGGCTAATCTATTTAAATCAATTTCTAGGTTATTGAATATCTACTGAAACACATTATAGAGAAGTAAGCAGACTGGATTCTCTTGTCAGGGTGGGGGGGGGGGATCTCTGGTCTCTGTCAGGATGTTAAACCCTGTTTCTCTCTGTCTGCCAATACACACACACACACACACACTGCAGACATGGAACTCGACCGTCCGAGCAGAGAGACAGAGAGACCCAACAACCTCTGATATTAGACAGCGAGAGACAGCGAGACCCTGCAGTACACTCTCTGGCCACACGGGGGCACTGTCACCCCGCAGACACAAACAACACCTGCACAACGGTCTGTCACTCTGCCCCCCCCCGTCTCGCTGCCTGGCTCACGGTTTGTCTCAGTGCCACAGTGTGTCCGAGTTAGCACCCTATTCCCCAAATAGTGAACTACTGCATCAAGATACTACTACTGCATCAAGATAACTCATGTATCTACTGCATCAAGATAACTCATGTATCTACTACTGCATCAAGATAACTCATGTATCTACTACTGCATCAAGATAACTCATGTAGCTACTACTGCATCAAGATAACTCATGTATCTACTGCATCAAGATAACTCATGTATCTACTGCATCAAGATAACTCATGTATCTACTACTGCATCAAGATAACTCATGTATCTACTACTGCATCAAGATAACTCATGTAGCTACTACTGCATCAAGATAACTCATGTATCTACTGCATCAAGATAACTCATGTATCTACTGCATCAAGATAACTCATGTATCTACTACTGCATCAAGATAACTCATGTATCTACTACTGCATCAAGATAACTCATGTATCTACTGCATCAAGATAACTCATGTATCTACTACTGCATCAAGATAACTCATGTATCTACTACTGCATCAAGATAACTCATGTATCTACTACTGCATCAAGATAACTCATGTATCTACTACTGCATCAAGATAACTCATGTATCTACTACTGCATCAAGATAACTCATGTATCTACTGCATCAAGATAACTCATGTATCTACTGCATCAAGATAACTCATGTATCTACTGCATCAAGATAACTCATGTATCTACTGCATCAAGATAACTCATGTATCTACTACTGCATCAAGATAACTCATGTATCTACTACTGCATCAAGATAACTCATGTAGCTACTGCATCAAGATAACTCATGTATCTACTGCATCAAGATAACTCATGTATCTACTGCATCAAGATAACTCGTGTATCTACTACTGCATCAAGATAACTCATGTATCTACTGCATCAAGATAACTCATGTAGCTACTGCATCAAGATAACTCATGTATCTACTGCATCAAGATAACTCATGTATCTACTGCATCAAGATAACTCATGTATCTACTACTGCATCAAGATAACTCATGTATCTACTACTGCATCAAGATAACTCATGTATCTACTACTGCATCAAGATAACTCATGTATCTACTACTGCATCAAGATAACTCATGTATCTACTACTGCATCAAGATAACTCATGTATCTACTACTGCTCAAGATAACTCATGTATCTACTACTGCATCAAGATAACTCATGTATCTACTACTGCATCAAGATAACTCATGTATCTACTACTGCATCAAGATAACTCATGTATCTACTACTGCATCAAGATAACTCATGTATCTACTACTGCATCAAGATAACTCATGTATCTACTACTGCATCAAGATAACTCATGTATCTACTACTGCATCAAGATAACTCATGTATCTACTACTGCATCAAGATAACTCATGTATCTACTACTACTGCATCAAGATAACTCATGTATCTACTACTGCATCAAGATAACTCATGTATCTACTACTGCATCAAGATAACTCATGTATCTACTACTGCATCAAGATAACTCATGTAGCTACTACTGCATCAAGATAACTCATGTATCTACTACTGCATCAAGATAACTCATGTATCTACTACTGCATCAAGATAACTCATGTATCTACTACTGCATCAAGATAACTCATGTATCTACTGCATCAAGATAACTCATGTATCTACTACTGCATCAAGATAACTCATGTATCTACTACTGCATCAAGATAACTCATGTAGCTACTACTGCATCAAGATAACTCATGTATCTACTGCATCAAGATAACTCATGTATCTACTGCATCAAGATAACTCATGTATCTACTGCATCAAGATAACTCATGTAGCTACTACTGCATCAAGATAACTCATGTATCTACTACTGCATCAAGATAACTCATGTATCTACTACTGCATCAATATAACTCATGTATCTACTACTGCATCAAGATAACTCATGTATCTACTACTGCATCAAGATAACTCATGTATCTACCACTGCATCAAGATAACTCATGTATCTACTACTGCATCAAGATAACTCATGTAGCTACTACTGCATCAAGATAACTCATGTATCTACTACTGCATCAAGATAACTCATGTATCTACTACTGCATCAAGATAACTCATGTATCTACTACTGCATCAAGATAACTCATGTATCTACTGCATCAAGATAACTCATGTATCTACTGCATCAAGATAACTCATGTATCTACTACTGCATCAAGATAACTCATGTATCTACTACTGCATCAAGATAACTCATGTATCTACTACTGCATCAAGATAACTCATGTATCTACTACTGCATCAAGATAACTCATGTATCTACTACTGCATCAAGATAACTCATGTATCTACTACTGCATCATCAAGATAACTCATGTATCTACTACTGCATCAAGATAACTCATGTAGCTACTACTGCATCAAGATAACTCATGTATCTACTACTGCATCAAGATAACTCATGTATCTACTACTGCATCAAGATAACTCATGTATCTACTACTGCATCAAGATAACTCATGTATCTACTGCATCAAGATAACTCATGTATCTACTACTGCATCAAGATAACTCATGTATCTACTACTGCATCAAGATAACTCATGTAGCTACTACTGCATCAAGATAACTCATGTATCTACTACTGCATCAAGATAACTCATGTATCTACTGCATCAAGATAACTCATGTATCTACTGCATCAAGATAACTCATGTAGCTACTACTGCATCAAGATAACTCATGTATCTACTACTGCATCAAGATAACTCATGTATCTACTACTGCATCAATATAACTCATGTATCTACTACTGCATCAAGATAACTCATGTATCCACTACTGCATCAAGATAACTCATGTATCTACTACTGCATCAAGATAACTCATGTATCTACTACTGCATCAAAGATAACTCATGTATCTACTACTGCATCAAGATAACTCATGTATCTACTACTGGCATCAAGATAACTCATGTATCTACCACTGCATCAAGATAACTCATGTATCTACTGCATCAAGATAACTCATGTATCTACTACTAAATCAAGATAACTCATGTATCTACTGCATCAATATAACTCATGTATCTACTGCATCAATATAACTCATGTATCTACTGCATCAATATAACTCATGTATCTACTGCATCAAGATAACTCATGTATCTACTACTGCATCAAGATAACTCATGTATCTACTACTGCATCAAGATAACTCATGTATCTACTACTGCATCAAGATAACTCATGTATCTACTACTGCATCAAGATAACTCATGTATCTACTACTGCATCAAGATAACTCATGTATCTACTACTGCATCAAGATAACTCATGTATCTACTACTGCATCAAGATAACTCATGTGCTTTTTGTGAATTCTGAATAGTCTTCTTGTCATTTAACAGACGCTCTTAAACAGACCGATGTGCAGAGCCTTCAGAAAGTATTCAGACCCCTTGACTTATTCCACATTTTGCTGTTTAACAGCCACAGACGTTGTGTCACTGGCCTACACACAATACCCCATAATGTCAGTGGAATTATGTTTTTAGAAATGTTTACAAATTAATTAAAAATGAAAAGCTGAAATGTCCTGAGTCAATAAGTATATAAACCCCTTTGTTATGTCAAGCCTAAACAAGTTCAGGATTTTAAAAAAAATTTGCTTAACAAGTCACATAATAATTTGCATGGACTCACTCTGTGTTCAATAATGTGTGTTTAACATGATTTTTGACTGACTACCTCATCTCTGTACCCCACACATACAATTATCTGTAAGGTCCCTCAGTCGAGCAGTGAATTTCAAACACAGATTAAACCACAAAGACCAGGGAGGTTTTCCAATGCCTCGCAAAGAAGGGCTCCTATTGGTAGATGGGTAAAAATAAAAAAGCTGACATTGAATATCCCTTTGAGCATGGTGAAGTTATTAATTACACTTTGGATGGTGTATCAATACACCCAGTCACTACAAAGATACAGGCGTCCGTCCTAACTCAGTTGCCGGAGAGGAAGGAAACCGCTCAGGGATTTCACCATGAGGCCAACGGTGACTTTAAAACAGTTACAGAGTTTAATGGCTGTGATGGGAGAAAACTGAGGATGGATCAACAACATTGTAGTTACTCCACAATACAAACCTAAATGACAGCGTGAAAAGAAGGAAGCCTGTACAGAATAAAAAATATTCCAAAACATGCATCCTGTTCGCAACAACGCACTAAAGTAAAACTGCAAAACATTTGGTAAAGCAATTAATGTTTGGGGCAAATCCAATACAACCCATTACTGAGTACCACTCTCCATATTGTCAAGCATAGTGGTGGCTGCATCATGTTATGGGTATGCTTGGAATCATTAAGAACTGGGGAGTTTTTTAGGATAAAAAAAGAAACAGAATGGAGCTAAGCACAGGCAAAATCCTAAAGGAAAACCTGGTTCAGTCTGCTTTTCACCAGACACTGGGAGAGGAATTCACCTTTCAGCAGGACAATAACCTACAACACAAGGCCACATCTACACTGGAGTTGCTCACCAAGAAGACAGTGAATGTTCCGGAGTGGCTGAGTTACGGTTTTGACTTAAACCTGCTTGAAAATCTATGGCAATACTTGAAAACTGCAGTCTAGCCACGATCCCCAACATCTAGACAGAGCTTGAAGAATTATGAAAATAATGAATGGGCTAATATTGTACAATCCAGGTGTGTAAAGCTCTTAGAGACTTAGACAAGAAGACTCCCAGCTGTAATGGCTGCCAAAAGGTGTTTCTAACACGCATCGACTCAGGGGTGTGAATAGTTATGTAAATGAGATATTTCTGTATTTAATTTTCAATACATTTGCACACATTTCTAAAAAACATGTTGTTTTCACTTTGTCATTATGGAGTATTGTGTGTAGATGGGTGAGAAAAAACATATATTTAATCCATTTTGAATTCAGGCTGTAACACAACAGAATGTGGAATAAGCTAAGGGGTCTGAATACTTTGTGATTGATTAAATGTTTTGGATAATTAAACAGTGGCAGTCTGCTCCAGACAGACACAACATCAACACATTATACATTACGGATAAAACACTATTAAGCCTGGAGATTTCTTTCCGTTGTCATGAACAACATTTAGATCAAGATTTAAAAAACGGACCACCCAGCTGGGACTAATCTATTTATTGATATAAAATATGGAATGAAATAATTATTGATATAAATATTACATGTAAATAAATATTGGTATAAATGAATTTGTTTATCTCCATGTGAAAAACCATTGAAAATATTGAATGAGATATTTGTTTCTATTTCTGACAACACATACGTTATAAAATAAATCTAGAAAATAGCAGAGTCAGTTTTTTTTAAATAAATCAAAATGTGTAATCAAATAGAAAAATAGAAGCGCATAAAATTAACATTAGTTAAATGTCAAAAGTATTTTTTAAAAGACTTTAATTTCAGTAAAGTATTCATTGTTTAATTCACCCCTACATCAACCTTGGCAGGACAAACCTAACATGTAAAAGAACATTGGACATTATATTTCATTTACACTGCTTTTAGTTTGAATAGATTATTTATTTATTTCTTTTTGTAGGATGAAATCTCTTGAGATGGTTTGCAATTAATGAAATAGATTAAACACTGAGTTGGGTAGTTAAAACAATATTAAACAATGGAGGGGATACAAGACAGGCAACATAATGAGTGTGTGAGAGAGAGAGAAGAGAGGGGGGAGAGAGAGGGGGGGGGGAAAGAGAGAGGAAAGGGGGGGAAAGAGAGAGAGAGAGGGAGAGAGAGGAGAGGAGAGGGAGGGGGAGAGAGAGGAGGGGGGGAGAGAGCGAGAGAGAGGAGAGAGGAGAGAGGAGAGGGGGAGAGAGAGCGAGAGAGAGGGAGAGAGGAGAGGGGGAGAGAGAGAGAGAGGAGAGAGAGAGAGAGGAGAGAGAAAGGTGTGATGGAGGAGATATGAAGATGGTTGACACGGTGGAGGGGATATGAAGATGGTTGACACGGTGGAGGAGATATGAAGATGGTTGACACGGTGGAGGAGATATGAAGATGGTTGACACAGTGGATGGGGAAGAGAGATTCTCAGAGTGCTAACTCCTATGTTCTGCATCATCTCCTAGCCTCCTTTTTGAAAAAGGTCAAAGGTAAATCGAGGAGAGGAGGCGAGGAAAGCAAATGACTTTACAGAGGTGGATCCCAAAATAAATGTGTAAAGTGATCAAAACAAATGAAGCTAGTTGTGAAATACATTTTTCTAGATCAAGGATAAGGATGGTTTTTAAACATGTGCCTTTCTCCTTCCAGTAAACAACAGCTGATTTAAAGTGGGTGTGAAAGATCTCAAAACTCTTCACGAAGGACTCTAAGGATGGTCTTTTTTTTTTCTTTCCAAATGAGAATCTCCCATGGTGTGAGAAGAGAAGAGATAGCGTGAGTGAAACAGAGGCCCTCTGGGAGGAGAGGAAGTGGAGGAACAGCTTTATCTGTTTGTACAGTAGGGTGGCAGCGCCCATCAACACACACCCCTAGAGACACAGATCCACACACACACACACACACTGCTGCTGCTTCTTCCCCCTCTGGAATGAGATCAACACACCGATATCACCACGAGGAGAGGAACCGCTCGATACACACACACTTAAAACACACTGCTATCTCTGCGAGGAGAGAGATCAATGAACACACACATACAGGTATCATCACCAACTATCTAAAGAGGACCAATCAACAGCCACACTGATATACCTGAACCAATCACCTGCTCTGTACTCAACCCCACCTGTGGACCTGGTGCTGTGCCTCCTGTCGGCCTTGCGTGGGGGGTTGACTGTGCCTCCTGTGGCCTGGTGGGGGCGCTGTGGTCTTTGTACTGACACGTGTCTGATCTTTACAGAAATTCATTTAGTCTGAATTAAAGAACTTGTAGGTCTATCTCTCTCTCTATCTCCTCTCTCTCTCTCTCTCTCTCTCTCTCTCTCTCTCTCTCTCTCTCTCTCTCTCTCTCTCTCTCTCTCTCTCTCTCTCTCTCTTCTCTCTCTCTCTCTCCCACCATCTCTCTCTCTCTCTCTCTCTCTCTCTCTCTCTCTCTCTCTCTCTCTCTCTCTCTCTCTCCTCTCTCTCTCTCTCTCTCTCTCTCTCTCTCTCCTCTCTCTCTCTCTCTTCTTTCCTTCTCTCTCTCTCTCTCTCTTCTCTCGCTCTCTCTCTCTCTCTCTCTATCTCTCTCTCTCTCTCTTCTCTCTCTCTCTCTCACTTAGTCCTCTGCTCTGCTCTGTCCCCTGCTCCTCCCTCTCGCCTCTTCCCTGCTCCCTCTCTCTCCCTGCTCTCTCTCTGTATGTAGTCCTCCTCTCTCCTCCCTCTACGACGCTCCCTCTCTGTCCCCTGCTCCCTCTCTGTCCCCTGCTCCCTCTCTGTCCCCTGCTCCCTCTCTGTCCCCTGACTCCCTCTCTGCTCCCTCCGCTCCTCTCTCTGTCCCCTTGCTCCCTCTCTGTCCCTCTGCTCCTCTCTTCTGTATGTCCCCTGTTCAGCCCCTGTACTGTGTCCCCCTGACTGCCTCTTAACAGTCCCCTGCTCCCTAGGTCCCTCCATTCTCCTCTCTCTATTCTCTCTCTAAAAGATCTCCTCCTCCCTCCATCTAGGAGAGCCTCTCCTCCCTCCATCCTCCTCTCCTTCCACTGGATATCCAGGAATGAGGTTTCAGAGACTAGGTGTAGGAGGAGTGTGTTCCCAGCACCTGGCCTCTCTAACAGACTCCTCCAGACTAGAGACTAGGTGTAGGAGGAGTGTGTTCCCAGCACCTGGCCTCTCTAACAGACTCCTCCAGACTAGAGACTAGGGTGTAGGAGGAGTGTGTTCCCAGCACCTGGCCTCTCTAACAGACTCCTTCCAGACTAGAGACTAGGGGTAGGAGGAGGAGTGTTGTTCCCAGCACCTGGCAGCCTCTCTAACAGACTCCTCCCAGACTAGAGGGACCTAGGTGTAGGAGGAGTGTGTTCCCAGCACCTGGCCTCTCTAACAGACTCCTCCCAGACTAGAGGACTAGGTGGTAGGAGGAGTGGGTCCCAGCACACCTGGCCTCTCTAACAGACTCCTCAGGATCTAGAGACTAGGGGTAGGAGGAGTGTGTTCCCAGCACCTGATGGCCTCTCTAACAGACTCCGTCCAGATAGAGACTAGTTGTGCTAGGAGGAGTGTGTTCCCAGCACCTGGCCTCTCTAACAGACTCCTCCAGACTAGAGACTAGGGGTAGGAGGAGTGTGTTCCCAGCACAGTGGGACTCTCTTAACAGACTCCTCCAGACTAGAGACTAGGTGTAGGAGGAGTGTGTTCCCAGCACCTGGCCTCTCTAACAGACTCCTCCAGACTAGAGACTAGGTGTAGGAGGAGTGTGTTCCCAGCACCTGGCCTCTCTAACAGACTCCTCCAGACTAAAGCTGTAGAAACCACAAATCCCTGAGGACATCACTGAAAGAGGAAGGTACACACACCCACACCATGACACACACCCATGACACACTATGACACACACACCATGACACACACCCACACACACACATGACATGACACACACAGCCCTGAGGACATCAGTGAGAGAGGAGGACCCACCCCCAGTAGTAGGGGCCTAACAGAATGCCTTTTCACACCTGGCTGAGCCCAGAGGAAGGTGACAGAGTCGCATCTCCCAGAACACACACACACACACACACATGACACACACACACACACACACACACACACACACACACACACACATAGACAACAACACACACACACACAGTCACTTTGGGGAGTTCAGGGTCATAAACAGTATCATGAATAAAATGCTGTCTTAAACAGTAGGAGCCCTAAGAGGTGTGTGTGTGTGTGTGTGTGTGTGTGTGTGTGTGTGTGTGTGTGTGTGTGTGTGAGTGTAACGACCTTCTGTTCCCTATGCTTCAACTGTTTAAATACCTCAATTAGACCTAGGTCACAAAATCCACCACCCCTTAAACTAGCCCACACACAGAGAACACACACACAGACACACACACACACACATACACAGAGAACACACACCACACACACACACACAGACACACACACAGAGAACACACACATACACAGAGAAACACACACACACACAGAGAAAACACACACATACACAGAGAACACACACACACACACAGAACACACACAGAGAACACACACACACACAAACACACACACACACACACAGAGAACACACACACATACACAGAGAACACACACACACACACACCTGAAAGCTGCGTTATTGAGGTAAAGTGTTACTATGCCTGTGATATGTGGTTGTCCCATCTACAGCTGCCTTCAGAAAGTATTCAGACCCCTTGACTTTTCCACATTTTGTTACGTTACAGCTTTATGCTGTAAATTGATTAAATTGTTTTTTTTCCCCCTCATCAATCTACACACAATACCCCATAATGACAAAGCAGTTTATTAGACATTTTTGCAAATGTATTAAAAATAAAAAAACGGAAATATTACATTTACATAAGTATTCAGACCCTTTACTCAGTACTTTGTTGAAACACCTTTGGCAGTGATTACAGCCTCGAGTCTTCTTGGGTATGACGCTACAAGCTTGGCACACCTGTATTTGGGGAGTTTCTCCCATTCTTCTCTGCAGAAGCTCTGTCAGCGTCGCTGCACAGCTATTTTCAGGTCTCTCAGAATCGATTGGGTTCATGTCCGGGCTCTGGCTGGGCCACTCAAGGACATTCAGAGACTTGTCCCGAAGCCACTCCTGCGTTGTCTTGGCTGTGTGCTTAGGGTCGTTGTCCTGTTGGAAGGTGAACCTTCACCCCAGTCTGAGGTCCTGAGCGCTCTGGAGCACGTTTTCATCAAGGATCTCTCTGTACTTTGCTCCGTTCATCTTTGCCTCGATCCTGACTAGTCTCCCAGTCCCTGCTGCTGAAAAACATCCCCACAGCATGATGCTGCCACCACCATGCTTCACCGTAGGGATGGTGCCAGGTTTCCTCCAGACATGATGCTTGGCATTCAGGCCAAAGAGTTCAATCTTGGTTTCATCAGACCAAATAATCTTGTTTCTCATGGTCTGAGAGTCCTTTAGGTGCCTTTTGGCAAACTCCAAGCGGGTTGTCATGCTAGCTGTGCCAATAGAGATCCTGGTTTGAGTCCAGGCTCTGTCGCAGCCGGCCGCGACCAGGAGACCCATGGGGCGGCGCACAATTGGCCCAGTGTCGTCCAGGTTAGGGGGGGGGGTTTGGCCGGCAGGGATGTTCTTGTCCCATCGCGCACTAGCGACTCCTGTGGCGGGGCCGGCCGCAGTGCACGCTGACTCGGTCGCCAGGTGTACAGGCGTTTCCTCCGACACATTGGTGCGGCTGGCTTCCGGGTTAAGCGGGCACTGTGTCAAGAAGCAGTGCGGCTCGGTTGGGGGTTGTGTTTTCGGAGGACGCACGGCTCTCGACCTTCGCCTCTCCCCGTGTCCGTACGGGAGTTGCAGCGATGGGACAAGACTGTAACTACCAATTGGATGCCACGAAATTCTGTTTTAATGCCTGGATTCCATGAGGGCCCCAATGATCATATTTGGTTATACCTGTGGTTCATGCAGTGAAGATTCACCATCTTCATCAAAGGTTTTCATAATTTATCTGCAGATAATCGCCCAAAAGCCTTGGCCTACCAGTAACCTACGCAAATTAGGGAGTCCGATGAACTTCCCTCTCACCGATGCGATTCGGTAGTCAGATGACACCGACTGACCAGACGATGAGAGTCACTCACTTCAGAGTCACTTCCCTGTTCCCATTCCATAGTTCGGGATGCAAGTGAAAGTCCCATCACCGTATTAAAACAGTTAAAACTTCAAGGGCCTTGCGAGTGGTTCAGCGGTTTTAAGGCACTTGCATCGCAGTGTTGCGTACGGCGTCACTACAGTCTGATGATACTTCCCTTACTAGCCGATTCGGCTGTCAGTTCAACACTAGCCGTTCAGCTGCGAGTCGACAGGGAGTCCGATGAGCTTCCCTCAACAGCGATGCGAATTCGGTAGGCTTCAGTCAACTGACCAGACCTTTCAGTCTGTCAGTCAACACTAGCCATGTTCCCATCCAAAGTAAAGTCACAGCCGTTAAATAAATAAATAAATCAAGGGCCTTCCCGAGGGAGCTGTTCAGTTCAACACTAGCCGTTCAGTGTTAGGCAAACACTACGTTCTGGGGTCAGTCAAACACTAGCCGTGTCAGCTGTCAGTCAACACTAGCCCGTTCAGCTGTCAGTCAACAATAGCTGTTCAGTTGTCAGTCAACACAGCCGTACAACGTTCACGTTCAACACTATGAATTCAGCTTGTCAGTCATAGGAGATGGACTTCAGCTGTCAGTCAACACTACCCGTTCAGTTGTCAGTCAACACTAGCCCGTTTCAGCTGTCAGTCAACACTAGCCGTTCAGCCAGTCAGTCAACACTCAGCTGTTCAGCAGTCAGTCAAACACCAGTTGTTCAGCAGTCAGTCAACACTAGCTGTTCAGCAGTCAGTCAACACCAAGCTGTTCAGGATGTCAGTCAACACACAGTACAACCCCACGTGATTTATGATGGTCAGTCACATAGGGAGATGGGACTTGATTCAGTCAGTTAGACACCTTTTCATAAGTCAGTCAACACCAGTTGTTCAGCAGTCAGTCAACACCAGTTGTTCAGCAGTCAGTCAACACAACAGTTTGTTCAGCAGTCAGTCAGTCAACACTAGTTGTTTTCAGCAGTCAGTCAACACTAGCTGTTCAGCAGTCAGTCAACACTAGTGTTTCAGCAGTCAGTCAACACTAGTTGTTCAGCAGTCAGTCAACACTAGTTGTTCAGCAGTCAGTCAACACTAGTTGTTCAGCAGTCAGTCAACACTAGTTGTTCAGCAGTCAGTCAACACTAGTTGTTCAGCAGTCAGTCAACACTAGTTGTTCAGCAGTCAGTCAACACCAGCTGTTCAGCAGTCAGTCAACACCAGCTGTTCAGCAGTCAGTCAACACCAGTTGTTCAGCAGTCAGTCAACACCAGTTGTTCAGCAGTCAGTCAACACCAGTTGTTCAGCAGTCAGTCAACACTAGCTGTTCAGCAGTCAGTCAACACTAGCTGTTCAGCTGTCAGTCAACACTAGTTGTTCAGCAGTCAGTCAACACTAGTTGTTCAGCAGTCAGTCAACACTAGTGTTCAGCAGTCAGTCAACACTAGCTGTTCAGCATAGTCAGTCAACACTAGCTGTTTCAGCAGTCAGTCAACACTAGTTGTTTCAGCAGGCAGTCAACACTAGTTGTTCAGCAGTCAGTCAACACTAGTTGTTCAGCAGTCAGTCAACACTAGTTGTTCAGCAGTCAGTCAACACTAGTTGTTCAGCAGTCAGTCAACACTAGCTGTTCAGCAGTCAGTCAACACTAGCTGTTCAGCAGTCAGTCAACACTAGTTGTTCAGCAGTCAGTCAACACTAGTTGTTCAGCAGTCAGTCAACACTAGTTGTTCAGCAGTCAGTCAACACTAGTTGTTCAGCAGTCAGTCAACACTAGCTGTTCAGCTGTCAGTCAAACACTAGCTGTTCAGCAAGTCAGTCAAAACACTAGCCGTTCAGCTGTCAGTCAACACTAGCCGTCAGCAGTCAGTCAACACTAGCTGTTCAGCTGTCAGTCAACACTAGCTGTTCAGCTGTCAGTCAACACTAGCTGTTCAGCTGTCAGTCAACACACAGGAAATAGGCTACTGTGCGCTATGACTCCGCGTGGCTGGCTATGTGAAAAAACGCCAAAGGAAATAAATGAATGTGTCAGAAAAACAATCATTAGGATTTGGCCTCGTCGTTACCTCTTACATCACATGGGACTAATTCACCAGCTTCATGAATCTTAAACCTATAGAAACACATTGGGCTTATTTTTGCCAGCAGATTTGGCGGAGATTTTTGGCGAGAAGTGAAACCTCTCTGCTTCGCCTCTTCCTCTCTGCTGCTAGCGTTCCCTCTCCATGTCATCGCTCACTTTGTGACTGACAGGCGCCTGTCCTATCAATAGGTCGCCTAGAAGATGCACAGCGTTCATTCTAGCGGTTTGAGAGAGGGCTCGAACGGACTAGCCAATTGACAACTTTTAAATGAAAAGTAGCCTAGTTAATATGGAATGGAATATGTAGCCGGCAGAAAAGTGTGAGTGAGTCTGTAACCTGCTGTGATCAGCGGCAGCCGTTCGCTAATGGAAAACACTGCCCCTGTGAGGACATGGAAAACATAATACTGTAGACTGCAGCATCTAACGCCAACCACCTCTCAACATGGAAACATACTAACTGTAGACCTGCAGCATCTTAAGCAACACCTCTCAAACATGGGAAACATACTACTGCAGACTGCAGCTGTCTTAAGCAAAACACCTCTCAACATGGAAACATAATACTGTAGACTGCAGCATCTTAAGCAACACCTCTCAACATGGAAACATAATACTGTAGACTGCAGCTATCCTTAAGCAAACACCTCTCAACATGGAAACATACTACTGCAGACTGGCAGCGTCTTAAGCACCACCTCTCAACATGGAAACATACTACTGTAGACTGCAGCAATCTTACAACAAAACCTTTCTCTCAACATGGAACACATATACTGTAGCACCTTCAGAACACAGTGCCAGCATCTTAAGCAACACCTCTCAACATGGAAAACAGGAATACTACTGTAGACTGCAGTCATCTTAAAGCAAACACCTCTCAACATGGGAAACATCCTACTGTAGACTGCAGCATCTTAAGCAAACCTCTCAACGGATGGAAACATACTACTGTTGATAGACTGCAGCATCTTAAGCAACACCTCTCAACATGGAAACATACTACTGTAGACTGCAGCATCTTAAGCAACAACCTCTTCAACATGGAAACATTATACTGTAGACTGCAGCTATCTTAAGCAACACCTCTCAACATGGAAACATACATATTACTGTAGCTATGACTGCAGCATCTTAAGCAAACACCCTCTCAAACATGGAAAAACATACTACTGTAGACGGCAGCATTCTTAAGCAACACGTCTCCTTAACATATTACACATATACTGTCGACTGCAGCATCTTCAGAAACACCTTCAACATGGAAACATTAATACTGTAGACTGCAGCATTTTAAGCAACACCTCTCAACATGGAAACATACTACTGTAGACTTGCAGCCTCTTTAAGCAACACCCTCTCAACATGGAAACATCATTACTGTAGACTGCAGCAATCTTAAGCAAACACCTCTCAACATGGAACATCATACTACTGTAGACTGCAGCATCCTTGAGCAGCACACCTCTCAAACATGGAAAACAGTACTACTGTAGACCTGGCAGAATCTTAAGCAACAACACCTCTCAACATTTATGGAAACATGATAATACTGTTAGACTGCAGCATAATTAAGCACACCTCTCAACATGGAAACATAATACTGTAGACTGCAGCATCTTAAGCAAACACCTCTCAACATGGAAAACATAATACTGTAGACTGCAGCATCTTAAGCAACCCCTTCAACATGAAACATAATACTGTAGACTGCAGCATCTTAAGCAACACCCTCTCAACATGGAAACATAATACTGTAGACTGCAGCGTCTTAAGCAACACCTCTCAACATGGAAAACATAATACTGTAGACTGCAGCATCTTAAGCAACACCTCTAACATGGAAACATTTATACTGTAGACTGCAGCATCTTAAGCAACAACCTCTCAACATGGAAACATACTACTGTAGAGACTGCAGCATCTTAAGCAACACCTCTCAACATGGAAACATAACTATGTGTAGACTGCAGCATCTTTAAGCTTCACACCTCTCAACATGGAAACATACTACTGTAGACTGGCAGCATCAATTAAGCAACACCTCTCAACATGGAAACATACTACTGTAGACTGCAGCTCTTAAGCAACACCTCTCAACATGGAAACATACTACTGTAGACTGCAGCATCTTAAGCAACACCTCTCAACATGGAAACATACTACTGTAGACTGCAGCATTCTTAAGCAACACCTCTCAACATGGGAAACATAATTACTGTAGACCTGCAGCATCTTAAGCAACACCTTTCCTCAACATGGAAAACATACTACTGTAGACTGCCAGCATCTTAAAGGCAACACCCTCTCAACATGGAAACATACTACTGTAGACTGCAGCATTCTTAAGCAAACACCTCTCAACATGAAAATCATACTACTGTAGACATGCAGCATCTTAAGCAACCCTTTTAAATGGAAAACATTATACTGTCAGACTGCCAGCGGCTTAAGCAACACATCTAAACATGGCAACATACTACTGTAGACTGCCGCATCTTAAGCAACACCTCTCAAACATGGAAAAACATAATACGGTAGACTGCAGCATCGTAAGCAACACTCTCAACATGGAAACATACGACTGTAGACTGCAGATCTTAAGCAACACTATCACATGGAAACATAATATGTAGACTGCAGCATATTAAGCAACACCTCCCAACATGGAAACATAATACTGTATACTGCAGAGCATCTTAAGCAACACCTTCAACATGGAGAACATAATACTGTAGACTGCAGCATACTTAAGCACACTCTCAACATGGAAACATATACTGTAAGACTGCAGCATCTTAAGCAAACACCCTTCCACATTGGAAACATACTATTGTAGACTTGCAGAATCTTAAGCAACATCCTCTCAACCTGGAAACATAATACTTGTAGACGAGCATCATCTTAAGCAACCACCTCTCAACATCGGAAACATACTAATGAGACTGCAGCATCTTCGTAGCAACACTCTCAACATGGAAGCATAATACTGTAGACTGCAGCATCTAAGCAACACCTCTCACATGGAAACATATACTGTAGACTGCAGCATCTTAAGCAACAACTCTCAACATCGCGACACATACTACTGTAGACTGCAGCATCTTAAGCAACACCTTCTCAACATACGAAAACAATAATACTGTAGGACTGACAGCATCTTAAGCAACACTCCTCAAACATTGGAAACATACTACTGTAGAATGCAGCATCTGAAGCAAACACACCCTCAAACATGGAAACATAAATACTGTAGACTTGCAGCATCTTAAGCAACACCTATCAGCATGGAAAACATACTACTGTAGACTGCAAGCATCTTAAGCAAACCTATCAACTGGGAAAACATAATACTGTAAGACTGCAGCATCTAAGCAACTTTAAACCCAAAACCCTAACATGGAAACATAATACTGTAGAATGCAGCATCCCTTTAAACAAAAACCCCTCAAAATGGAAAAAAACTACTGTGACGCCCGCATTTTAAACAAAAACCTTCAAAATGGGGAAAAATAAATACTGTAGATGCAGCATCTTAAGCAAACCTCTCCCAAATGGGAAAAATAATACTGTTTTAAAGCAGCATTTAAGCAAAAACCTCTCAAAAATGGAAACAAATACGAGACCCCAGAAACTTAAAACAAAAACCTCTCAACATGGAAAAATTACGTAGGGCGCAGATTTAAACAACAACCCCTAAAATGGAAACATAAATACTGTTTGACGCAGCATTTAAAACAACAAACCCCCTCAAAAAATGATTGGTTTCCCCTTTTAAAACCCCCCTCCCCTCCCCTTTCCCCCCCCCTCCCCTCCCCGAAAACCCCCTCACTCTTTTCCCCCCCCCCCCTTCCCCCAAACCCCAAAATCCCCTCCTCTCTCTCCCCCCCTACCGTTTAACCCCCCATTTTCTCTCCTCCCCCCCCCCTCCCCCCCCTCCCCCCTTCTCCCCCTCTCTCTTCCCCCCCTCCTCCCCCCCCCCCCCCTCTCCCCCTCTTCTCTCCCCCCCTTCCTCTCCCCCTCCCCGTTTTCCCCCCCTCCCCCTTCCCGCAGTGAGCCCGTGCCTAACGCCCCTTTCCCCCTTTTATTTAAAAGGGGAAAGGGTAATTTAAACTCCATTTGACAAGAGGGACAGGCAACAGACGGGCAGACAGGAAAGGAAAACCACCCCCGTCTCCATAACAATGAAAAAGTCGGCCCGTGGGTGTTGGGAGACCATTTCATGCTTTATCCGGGCTTTTAATTTAAAAAAACAAGGCTCTTTTTCTTTGGGTGAGGACTATATCACTGAGACCCCACACACAAACACCCCCCAAACACAACCCCACACACACCCCACACACACCACAATCTTACCGTGTGTGGGGGCGTCTCCCTACTCGGGAGGCCCCGAGGAGAGGGAAAAATTTACAATCAGGGGGGGGGAAAAAGAAAACATCAACCCCTCTGGTGTGTGTGTGAGTGAGGGGTGTGTGATGGAAAAGATTTTATCAAACGGAGGGGAGAGAGGGGGGGGGTGGGGGTGGGAGAGAAGGGGGAGGAGAGGGGAGGGGGGAGATAAGGGGGAGGAGAAAAGGGGGGAGGGGGGGGAAAAAGAAGGGGGAGGAGAAAGGGGGGGGAGGGTTTGGGGGGGAGAAGGGGGGGGAGAGAAGGGGGGAAGGGGAGGGGGGGTGGGGGAGGGGGGGAGAAGGGACGGAGAGGGAGGGAGGGGGGGAGGAGAGGGGGGGGGGCTTTTCTTCCCGCCCTTCCCTCCCCCTTTCCCCCCGACTGGTGAAATTTGGTGGCCAGGGCCATGTTCAATGTCGAGCTCGCTCCTCTCTCTATCTCTCGCAGTCCCACTGTTTTCTAAAGCATTCTCTCCGGAAATGTCTCCCCGTTTTCCCGGGTTGTGAAAAGGGTTCTCTTTAAACGTCTTTTTTCTTCCGGTGGGGGAAAATGAAAAGGCCACAGGTCAGCGTGCTATCCTCCCAAAAAAAAATCCCATGAGAGAGAG
>CM072220.1:5703381-5733381 GCA_036851935.1 Coregonus suidteri
AGATATGAAATGGGTTGACACGGGGGAGGGGAAGAGAGATTCTCGGAGTGCTAATCCTATGCCCTGCATCTTTCCCCTGCCCCCTTTTTGAAAAAGGTCAAAGGTAATCGGGGAGAGGAGGCAAGGAAAGCAAATGACTTTACAGAGGTGGATCCCAAAAATAAATGTGTAAAGTGATCAAAAAAAAAATGAAGCTATTGTGAAATACATTTTTTAGATCAAGGATAAGGTGGTTTTTTTAAAACTTGCCTTTTCCCCTTTCCCATAAACAACAGCTGATTTAAAAGGGGTGTGAAAGATTCAAAACTTTTTCAAAAAAGGACTCTAAGGAGGGTCTTTTTTTTTTTCCCCAAAGGAACCCCCATGGTGTGAGAAGAGAAGAGAAGCGTGATGAAACGAGGCCCTCTGGGGGGAGGAAGTGGGGAATAAATCCCCCCATGTGTGAAAGAGAAGGTGCGTGAGTGAAAAAAGGGCCCTCGGGGGGAGAGGAAGTGGGGGGGAATGAAAAATTCCCATGGTGTGAGAAAGAAGAAAAACGTAGTGAAACAGAGGCCCCTGGGGGAAGGAAGTGGAGGAAAGTTTATCTTTTGTAAGAGGGTGGCGGGATAAACAACCCCTAGGGGAAAAAGATACACCTGGTTTTTTTGGAAGAGATAAAAACCAGACCCCGAGGAGAGGAACCGCCGATACACACACATTAAAACCACTGCTATCTTGCGAGGAGAGAGAGCGAATCAATGAAACACACAAATACAGGTTATCACCAAAATCTAAAAAGGACCAATCAACACCCCTGATTTTAAACCCGAACCCAAACACCTTCTCTGTACTCAAACCCCACTGTTTTTCTGGTCTGTGCCCCCGTGGCCCGGGTGGGGGCGCTGGGGGGTTCTTTGTACTGATGACACTTGGCTGTCTTTACAAAATTCATTTTTGTCTGAATAAAGAAAGTAGGCAAACGTGTTTTTTTCTCTCTCTCTCTCTCCTCTCTCTCTTCTCTCTCTCTTTTCTCTCTCTCTCTCCTCTCTCTCTCTTCCTCTCTCTCTCCCTTTTTCTTCTTCCTCTCTCTTCTCTCTCTCCTCTCTCTCCTCTCTCTTCTCCCTTCCCCTTTTTCCCCTCTCCTCTTTCTCTCTCCCCCTTTTCCCCCTCTCCCTCTCCCCTTTTCCCCTCTCTTCCCCCTTCTCCCCCCCCCCCCCTTCTCTTCCCCGCCCCTCTTCCCCCTCCTCCCCCTCTCTCCCCCCCTCCTCCCCCTCCCCCTTTTCCCCCCCTCCCTCTTCCCCCCTCCCCTCTTCTCCTCTCTTTCTCCTCCCCTGCTCTCCCTCCCCCTCTCCCCCCCCCCCCCTGCTCCCTCTCTCTCTGTCCCCCCGCTCCCTCTTCTCTCTCTCCCCGCCCCTCTCCTCTCTTTTCCCCGTCCCTCTCCCTCTCTGTCCCCTGCTCCCCCTCTCTCTCTCCCCCCTCCCTCTTTTCTTTCCCCCGCTTCCTCTCTCTCTCCTCTTCCCCGCTCTCTCTCCCCTCTTTTTCCCGCTCTCCCTCCTTTTCTCTCCCCTGCTCCCCCCCTCTCCCTCTCCCCTCTCTCCTTCCCCTGCTCCCCTCTCTCTCTCTCCCTGCTCCCTCTCTCTCCCCTCTCCCCTCTTCCCCCCTCCCTCTTCTGTCCCCTGCTCCCCCTCTCCTCCCCCTTTTCCCCCCCTTCCCTCCTTTTTCTCCCCTGCTCCCTCTCTTCTCTGTCCCCCCGCTCCCTCTCCCCCCTCTTCCCCTTTTCTCCCTCTCTCTCTTCCCTGCTTCCCCCCTCTCTTCTGTCCCCCGCTTTCCCTCCCCTCTCTGTCTTTTTTTCCTTTTTTTTTTTTCCTTTCTCTCGTCCTTTGCCTCCCTCTCTCTTACTTCTGTATCCCTGGCTCTTTTTCTCCCTCTTCCTATTCTTCTCCCCTTCTCTCCCTCTCTCTTCGTATTCACCTGGCTCCCTCTCCCCCGCACCTGATCCCTTCCCTCTCTTTCCCCTCCCTTTCTCTTCTCAGTTCCCGCACTGCTCCCTCTCTTTCCCATCCCCTGCTCCCACCTCCCTTCCGTCCCTGCTCTCCCTCTCTCTCTCAAGTGCTGTCCCCTGCTCCCTCTCCCTCTGTCGCCCTCTCCTCTCCCCTCTCCTCCTTGCTTCCCTCTCCCTCTCTGTCCCCTGCTCCCCCTCTCTCTCTGTCCCCTGCTCCCCCTCTCTCTCGGTCTCCTCCCTGCTCCCCCCTCTCTCGCTGTCCCCTGCTCCCCCTCTCTCTCTGTTCACCCTGCTCCCTCTTCCTCCATTCTCCTCTCCTTCTCTCTCCTCCTCCCTCCATTCTCCTCTCCCTCCATTCTCCTCTCCTCCTCTCTCCTCCTCCTCCCTCCATTCTCCTCTCCTTCTCCCTCCATTCTCCTTCTCTCTCCTCCTCCCTCCATTCTCCTCTCCTTCTCCCTCCAATTCCTCCTTCTCTCCCTTTCCTCCTCCCTGGACTGATCCTTTCTCGCTCTCTCTCTCTCATTTCTCTCCTCATCGCCCCTCCAGTCTCCTCTCCTCCCTCCATCCTCCTCTCCTTCCACTGTAATAGGACTGAGGTTCAGAGACTAGGGTGTAGGAAGAGAGTGTGTTCCCAGCACCTGGCCTCTCTAACAGACTCCTCCAGACTAAAATTGTAGAGACCTCGACAAATCCCTGAGGGACTCATGAGGTGAGAGAGGGCACACACATCACACGACACCATGACACAGCACACACCCAACCCACACCACCGTACACACACCATGAACACACACACAACACACATCACAAACACACGATACCATGACACACACACTACCTCACCCCCCATACACAACACAGCCCTGAGGAAATCGTGAGAGAGAGGAGGAACTCCACCCCCAGTAAGTGGGGACCTGACAGAATGCCTTTTTTCACAACACCTGGCCTAGCCCCAGAGTGCAGGTGAACAGAGACAGCATCTGTTCCCAGAACAAGTTCTGACACACAACACACCCACAACACACACGCGCACACACACCAGACACACTGACAGACATCACACACACACTCAGTCACTTTGGGGAATTCAGGTCCATCACAGTATCCATGATAAAATGTGTCCTCTAAACAGTAGGAGCCCAAGAGGTGTGTGTGTGTGTGTGGTGTGTGTTTGTGTGTGTGTGTGTGTGTGGTGTGTGTAGTGTGGTGAGTGTAACCCCGTTCTGTTCCCTTGCTTAAACTGTTTAAAATACCTCAATTACTCGAACCTAGGTCACAAAATCCGCCACCCCTTAAACCAGCCCACACACAGAACACAACCCACAGAACACACACACCGATACATACACAGAGAACTAACACCGACAACACACACACAGACACACACACCCATCACACCTCACACCACCCAGACACACACACACAACATACAACAAACGAACACACACCGAGAACCCACACAACAGTACACACACAACACATCATACCCAAGACACACCACACAGAACACACACACATTACACACACACAACATACACTCACATAGAACACACACAGAGAACACAAACACATACCACAGAGACACACACACACACACACACCAGCACACACACACACCCATGACGCTGCGTTTTAATTGAGGTACAAAGTGTTACTAATGATGCCTGTGAGATGTTGGTTGTCCACCTACAGTGCCTTCAGAAAGTATTCAGACCCCTTGACTTTTTTAACACATTTTGTTACGTTACAGCTTTATGCTGTAAATTGATTAAAATTGTTTTTTTTCCCCCCTCATCAATCTACACCACAATACCCCATAATGACAAAGCAGTTTATTAGACATTTTTGCAAATGTATTAAAAATAAAAAAACGGAAATATTACATTTACATAAGTATTTTCAGACCCTTTACTCAGTACTTTGTTGAAACACCTTTGGCAGTGATTACAGCCTCGAGTCTTCTTGGGTATGTACGCTACAAGCTTGGCACACCTGTAATTTGGGGAGTTTCTCCCATTCTTCTCTGCAGAAGCTCTGTCAGGTTGGATGGGGAGCGTCGCTGCACAGCTTATTTTCAGGTCTCTCCAGAGATGTTCGATTGGGTTCATGTTCCGGGCTCTGGCTTGGGGCCACTCAAGGACATTCAGAGACTTGTCCCGAAGCCACTCCTGTGGTTGTCTTGTCTATGTGCTTAGGGTCGTTGTCCTGTTGGAAGGTGAACCTTCACCCCAGTCTGAGGTCCTGAGCGCTCTGGAGCACGTTTTCATCAAGGATCCTCTCTGTCACTTTGCTCGTGTTTGTCATCTTTGCCTCGATCCTGGACTAGTCTCCAGTCCCAGCTGCTGAAAAACATCCCCACAGCATGATGCTGCCACCACCATGCTTCACCGTAGGGATGGTGCCAGGTTTTCCCTCCAGATGTGACGATTGGCATTCAGGCCAAAATAGGTTCAATCTTGGTTTTTCATCAGACCAAATAATCTTGTTTCTCATGGTCTGAGAGTCGCCTTTAGGTGCCTTTTGGCAAACTCCAAGCGGGCTGTTCGTGCTAGCTGTGCCAATAGGAGATCCTGGTTTGAGTCCAGGCTCTGTCGCAGCCGGCCCGCGACCAGGAGACCCATGGGGCGGCGCTCAATTGGCCCAGCGTCGTCCAGGGTAGTGGGAGGGTTTGGCCAGCAGGGATGTTCTTGTCCCATCGCGCACTAGCAACTCCTGTGGCGGGCCGGCCGCAGTGCACGCTGACTCGGTCGCCAGGTGTACAGCGTTTCCTCCGACACATTGGGTTGTAACTACCAATTGGATACCACGAAATTCTGTTTTAATGCCTGGATTCCATGAGGGCCCCAATGATCATATTTGGTTATACCTGTTGTTCCTGCAGTGAAGATTCACCATCTTCATCAAATGTTTTCATAATTTATCTGCAGATAATCGCCCAAAAGCCTTGGCCTACCAGTAACCTACGCAAATTAGGGAGTCCGATGAACTTCCCTCTCAGCGATGCGATTCGGTAGGCTACACCGACTGACCAGACGAGAGTCACTCACTTTAGAGTCACTAACCATGTTCCCATCCAAGTAAAGTCACACCGTATAAATAAATAACAAAATCAAGGGCCTTCCCGAGTGGTTCAGCGGTTTAAGGCACTGCATCGCAGTGTTACGGCGTCACTACAGTCTGGGGTTCGACACTAGCCGTTCAGCTGTCAGTCAACACTAGCCGTTCAGCTGTCAGTCAACACTAGCCGTTCAGCTGTCAGTCAACACTAGCCGTTCAGCTGTCAGTCAACACTAGCCGTTCAGCTGTCAGTCAACACTAGCCGTTCAGCTGTCAGTCAACACTAGCTGTTCAGCTGTCAGTCAACACTAGCCGTTCAGCTGTCAGTCAACACTAGATGTTCAGCTGTCAGTCAACACTAGCTGTTCAGCTGTCAGTCAACACTAGCCGTTCAGCTGTCAGTCAACACTAGCCGTTCAGCTGTCAGTCAACACTAGCCGTTCAGCTGTCAGTCAACACTAGCCGTTCAGCTGTCAGTCAACACTAGCGTTCAGCTGTCAGTCAACACTAGCTGTTCAGCTGTCAGTCAACACTAGCCGTTCAGCTGTCAGTCAACACTATCCGTTCAGCTGTCAGTCAACACTAGCTGTTCAGCTGTCAGTCAACACTAGCTGTTCAGCTGTCAGTCAACACTAGCCGTTCAGCTGTCAGTCAACACTAGCTGTTCAGCTGTCAGTCAACACTAGCCGTTCAGCTGTCAGTCAACACTAGCTGTTCAGCTGTCAGTCAACACTAGCTGTTCAGCTGTCAGTCAACACTAGCCGTTCAGCTGTCAGTCAACACTAGACGTTCAGCTGTCAGTCAACACTAGCCGTTCAGCTGTCAGTCAACACTAGCCGTTCAGCTGTCAGTCAACACTAGCTGTTCAGCTGTCAGTCAACACACAGTACAACCACGTTGATGATTTATGAATGGCAAAGGGACATAGGAGATGGACTTGATTCAGTCAGTTAGACACCTTTTATAAACTAGTCAACACTAGCCGTTCAGCTGTCAGTCAACACCAGTTGTTCAGCTGTCAGTCAACACCAGTTGTTCAGCAGTCAGTCAACACCAGTTGTTCAGCAGTCAGTCAACACCAGTTGTTCAGCTGTCAGTCAACACTAGCTGTTCAGCTGTCAGTCAACACTAGCTGTTCAGCTGTCAGTCAACACCAGTTGTTCAGCAATCAGTCAACACCAGTTGTTCAGCAGTCAGTCAACACCAGTTGTTCAGCAGTCAGTCAACACCAGCTGTTCAGCAGTCAGTCAACACCAGTTGTTCAGCAGTCAGTCAACACCAGTTGTTCAGCAGTCAGTCAACACCAGTTGTTCAGCAGTCAGTCAACACCAGTTGTTCAGCAGTCAGTCAACACCAGTTGTTCAGCAGTCAGTCAACACCAGTTGTTCAGCAGTCAGTCAACACTAGCTGTTCAGCTGTCAGTCAACACTAGCTGTTCAGCTGTCAGTCAACACCAGCTGTTCAGCGGTCAGTCAACACTAGTTGTTCAGCAGTCAGTCAACACCAGTTGTTCAGCAGTCAGTCAACACTAGTTGTTCAGCAGTCAGTCAACACTAGCTGTTCAGCTGTCAGTCAACACTAGCTGTTCAGCTGTCAGTCAACACTAGCTGTTCAGCTGTCAGTCAACACTAGCTGTTCAGCTGTCAGTCAACACACAGGAAATAGGCTACTGTGCGCTATGACTCCGCGTGGCTGGCTATGTGAAAAAACACCAAAGGAAATAAATGAATGTGTCAGAAAAACAATCATTAGGATTTGGCCTCGTCGTTACCTCTTACATCACATGGGACTAATTCACCAGCTTCATGAATCTTAAACCTATAGAAACACATTGGGCTTATTTTGGACAGATTTTGGAGAGATTTTGGCGAGAGTGAAACCTCTCGCTTCGCCTCTTCCTCTCTGCTGCGTTTTTTCCCCCTGTCATCGCCTGACAGGCGCCTGTCCTATCAATAGGTCGCTAGAAGATGCACATCGTTCATTCTAGCGGGAGAGAGGGCTCGACGGACTAGCCAATTGAAAACTTTTAAATGAAAAGTAGCCTAGTTAATATGGAATGGAATATGTAGCCGGCAGAAAATGAGTCTGTAACCTGCTGATCAGCCGGCAGCCGACGCTAATGGAAAACACTGCCCCTGTGAGGACATGGAAACATAATACTGTAGACTGCTGCATCTTAAGCAACACCTCTCAACATGGAAACATAATACTGTAGACTGCAGCGTCTTAAGCAACACCTCTCAACATGGAAACATAATACTGTAGACTGCAGCATCTTAAGCAACACCTCTCAACATGGAAACATACTACTGTAGACTGCAGCATCTTAAGCAACACCTCTCAACATGGAAACATAATACTGTAGGACTGCAGCATCTTAAGCAACACCTCTCAACATGGAAACATACTACTGTAGACTGCAGCATCTTAAGCAACACCTCTCAACATGGAAACATACTACTGTAGACTGCAGCATCTTAAGCAACACCTCTCAACATGGAAACATACTACTGTAGACTGCAGCGTCTTAAGCAACACCTCTCAACATGGGAAACATACTACTGTAGACTGCAGCATCTTAAGCAACACCTCTCAACATGGAAACATAATACTGTAGACTGCAGCATCTTAAGCAACACCTCTCAACATGGAAAACATACTACTGTAGACTGCAGCATCTTAAGCAACACCTCTCAACATGGAAACATACTACTGTAGACTGCAGCATCTTAAGCAACACCTCTCAACATGGAAACATAATACTGTAGACTGCAGCATCTTAAGCAACACCTCTCAACATGGAAACATACTACTGTAGACTGCAGCGTCTTAAGCAACACCTCTCAACATGGAAACATACTACTGTAGACTGCAGCATCTTAAGCAACACCTCTCAACATGGAAACATAATACTGTAGACTGCAGCATCTTAAGCAACACCTCTCAACATGGAAACATACTACTGTAGACTGCAGCATCTTAAGCAACACCTCTCAACATGGAAACATACTACTGTAGACTGCAGCATCTTAAGCAACACCTCTCAACATGGAAACATAATACTGTAGACTGCAGCATCTTAAGCAACACCTCTCAACATGGAAACATAATACTGTAGACTGCAGCATCTTAAGCACACCTCTCAACATGGAAACATAATACTGTAGACTGCAGCATCTTAAGCAACACCTCTCAACATGAAAACATAATACTGTAGACTGCAGCATCTTAAGCAACACCTCTCAACATGGAAACATACTACTGTAGACTGCAGCATCTTAAGCAACACCTCTCAACATGGAAACATAATACTGTAGACTGCAGCATCTTAAGCAACACCTCTCAACATGGAAACATAATACTGTAGACTGCAGCATCTTAAGCAAACACCTCTCAACATGGGAAACATACTACTGTAGACTGCAGCATCTTAAGCAACACCTCTCAACATGGAAACATACTACTGTAGACTGCAGCATCTTAAGCAACACCTCTCAACATGGAAACATAATACTGTAGACTGCAGCATCTTAAGCAACACCTCTCAACATGGAAACATACTACTGTAGACTGCAGCATCTTAAGCAACACCTCTCAACATGGAAGAAACATACTACTGTAGACTGCAGCATCTTAAGCAGCAACACCTCTCAACATGGAAACTACTGTAGACTACTGTAGACATGCAGCATCTTAAGCAACACCTCTCAACATGGAAACATACTACTGTAGACTGCAGCATCTTAAGCAACACCTCTCAACATGGAAACATACTACTGTAGACTGCAGCATCTTAAGCAACACCTCTCAACATGGAAAACATACTACTGTAGACTGCAGCATCTTAAGCAACACCTCTCAACATGGAAACATAATACTGTAGACTGCAGCATCTTAAGCAACACCTCTCAACATGGAAAACATACTACTGTAGACTGCAGCATCTTAAGCAACACCTCTCAACATGGAAACATAATACTGTAGACTGCAGCATCTTAAGCAACACCTCTCAACATGGAAACATAATACTGTAGACTGCAGCTCAGCACATGGGAAACATACTACTGTAGACTGCAGCATCTTAAGCAACACCTCTCAACATGGAAACATACTACTGTAGACTGCAGCATCTTAAGCAACACCTCTCAACATGGAAACATAATACTGTAGACTGCAGCATCTTAAGCAACACCTCTCATGGAAACAACATGGAAACATAACACCTCTACTGTACTACTGTAGACTGCAGCATCTAAGCAACACACCTCTCAACATGGAAACATACTACTGTAGACTGCAGCATCTTAAGCAACACCTCTCAACATGGAAACATACTACTGTAGACTGCAGCATCTTAAGCAACACCTCTCAACATGGAAACATACTACTGTAGACTGCAGCATCTTAAGTCAACATGGAAACATAATACTGTAGCATGCAGCTCTTAAGCAACACCTCTCAACATGGAAACATACTACTGTAGACTGCAGCATCTTAAGCAACACCTCTCAACATGGAAACATACTACTGTAGACTGCAGCATCTGCAGCAACACCTCTCAACATGGAAACATACTACTGTAGACTGCAGCATCTTAAGCAAAACACCTCTCAACATGGAAACATACTACTGTAGACTGCAGCATCTTAAGCAACACCTCTCAACATGGAAACATACTACTGTAGACTGCAGCATTCTCTTAAGCAACACCTCTCACATGGAAACATACTACTGTAGACTGCAGCATCTTAAGCAACACCTCTCAACATGGAAACATACTACTGTAGACTGCAGCATCTTAAGCAACACCTCTCAACAAAAACATACTACTGTAGACTGCAGCATCTTAAGCAACACCTCTCAACATGGAAACATTATACTGTAGACTGCAGCATCTTAAGCAACACCTCTCAACATGGAAACATAATACTGTAGACTGCAGCATCTTAAGCAACACCTCTCAACATGGAAACATACTACTGTAGACTGCAGCATCTTAAGCAACACCTCTCAACATGGAAACATACTACTGTAGACTGCAGCATCTTAAGCAACAACCTCTCAACATGGAAACATAATACTGTAGACTGCAGCATCTTAAGCAACACCTCTCAACATGGAAACATACTACTGTAGACTGCAGCATCTTTAAGCAACACCTCTCAACATGGAAACATACTACTGTAGACTGCAGCATCTTAAGCAACACCTCTCCAACATGGAAAACATCTACTGTAGACTGCAGCATCTTAAGCAACACCTCTCAACATGGGAAACATACTACTGTAGACTGCAGCATCTTAAGCAACACCTCTCAACATGGAAACATACTACTGTAGACTGCAGCATCTTAAGCAACACCTCTCAACATGGTAAACATACTACTGTAGACTGCAGCATCTTAAGCAACACCTCTCAACATGGAAACATAATACTGTAGACTGCAGCATCTTAAGCAACACCTCTCAACATGGAAACATACTACTGTAGACTGCAGCATCTTAAGCAACACCTCTCAACATGGAAACATACTACTGTAGACTGCAGCATCTTAAGCAACACCTCTCAACATGGAAACATACTACTGTAGACTGCAGCATCTTAAGCAACACCTCTCAACATGGAAACATACTACTGTAGACTGCAGCATCTTAAGCAACACCTCTCAACATGGAAACATACTACTGTAGACTGCAGCATCTTAAGCAACACCTCTCAACATGGAAACATACTACTGTAGACTGCAGCATCTTAAGCAACACCTCTCAACATGGAAACATAACTACTGTAGACTGCAGCATCTTAAGCAACACCCTCAACATGGAAACATACTACTGTAGACTGCAGCATCTTAAGCAACACCTCTCAACATGGAAACATACTACTGTAGACTGCAGCATCTTAAGCAACACCTCTCAACATGGAAACATAATACTGTAGACTGCAGCATCTTAAGCAACACCTCTCAACATGGAAACATACTACTGTAGACTGCAGCATCTTAAGCAACACCTCTCAACATGGAAACATAATACTGTAGACTGCAGCATCTTAAGCAACACCTCTCAACATGGAAACATACTACTGTAGACTGCAGCATCTTAAGCAACACCTCTCAACATGGAAACATACTACTGTAGACTGCAGCATCTTAAGCAACACCTCTCAACATGGAAACATACTACTGTAGACTGCAGCATCTTAAGCAACACCTCTCAACACATGGAAACATACTACTGTAGACTGCAGCATCTTAAGCAACACCTCTCAACATGGAAACATACTACTGTAGACTGCAGCGTCTTAAGTCTTAAGCAAACACCTCTCAACATGGAAACATCCTACTGTAGACTGCAGCATCTTAAGCAACACCTCTCAACATGGAAACATACTACTGTAGACTGCAGCATCTTAAGCAACACCTCTCAACATGGAAACATACTACTGCAGACTGCAGCGTCTTAAGCAACACCTCTCAACATGGAAACATAATACTGTAGACTGCAGCATCTTAAGCAACACCTCTCAACATGGAAACATACTACTGTAGACTGCAGCATCTTAAGCAACACCTCTCAACATGGAAACATACTACTGTAGACTGCAGCGTCTTAAGCAACACCTCTCAACATGGAAACATACTACTGCAGACTGCAGCATCTTAAGCAACACCTCTCAACATGGAAACATACTACTGTAGACTCTTAAGCAACACCTCTCAACATGGAAACATAATACTGTAGACTGCAGCATCTTAAGCAACACCTCTCAACATGGAAACAACTACTGTAGACTGCAGCATCTTAAGCAACACCTCTCAACATGGAAACATAATACTGTAGACTGCAGCATCTTAAGCAACACCTCTCAACATGGAAACATAATACTGTAGACTGCAGCATCTTAAGCAACACCTCTCAACATGGAAACATAATACTGTAGACTGCAGCATCTTAAGCAACACCTCTCAACATGGAAACATAATACTGTAGACTGCAGCATCTTAAGCAACACCTCTCAACATGGAAACATACTACTGTAGACTGCAGCATCTTAAGCAACACCTCAACATGGAAACATACTACTGTAGACTGCAGCATCTTAAGCAACACCTCTCAACATGGAAACATAATACTGTAGACTGCAGCATCTTAAGCAACACCTCTCAACATGGAAACATACTACTGTAGACTGCAGCATCTTAAGCAACACCTCTCAACATGGGAAACATACTACTGTAGACTGCAGCATCTTAAGCAACACCTCTCAACATGGAAACATAATACTGTAGACTGCAGCATCTTAAGCAACACCTCTCAACATGGAAACATACTACTGTAGACTGCAGCATCTTAAGCAACACCTCTCAACATGGAAACATAATACTGTAGACTGCAGCATCTTAAGCAACACCTCTCAACATGGAAACATAATACTGTAGACTGCAGCGTCTTAAGCAACACCTCTCAACATGGAAACATACTACTGTAGACTGCAGCATCTTAAGCAACACCTCTCAACATGGAAACATAATACTGTAGACTGCAGCATCTTAAGCAACACCTCTCAACATGGAAACATACTACTGTAGACTGCAGCATCTTAAGCAACACCTCTCAACATGGAAACATACTACTGTAGACTGCAGCATCTTAAGCAAACACCTCTCAACATGGAAACATACTACTGTAGACTGCAGCATCTTAAGCAACACCTCTCAACATGGAAACATAATACTGTAGACTGCAGCATCTTAAGCAACACCTCTCAACATGGAAACATACTACTGTAGACTGCAGCATCTTAAGCAACACCTCTCAACATGGAAACATAATACTGTAGACTGCAGCATCTTAAGCAACACCTCTCAACATGGAAACATACTACTGTAGACTGCAGCATCTTAAGCAACACCTCTCAACATGGAAACATACTACTGTAGACTGCAGCATCTTAAGCAACACCTCTCAACATGGAAACATAATACTGTAGACTGCAGCATCTTAAGCAACACCTCTCAACATGGAAACATACTACTGTAGACTGCAGCATCTTAAGCAACACCTCTCAACATGGAAACATACTACTGTAGACTGCAGCGTCTTAAGCAACACCTCTCAACATGGAAACATAATACTGTAGACTGCAGCATCTTAAGCAACACCTCTCAACATGGAAACATACTACTGTAGACTGCAGCATCTTAAGCAACACCTCTCAACATGGGAAACATACTACTGTAGACTGCAGCATCTTAAAGCAACACCTCTCAACATGGAAACATACTACTGTAGACTGCAGCATCTTAAGCAACACCTCTCAACATGGAAACATACTACTGTAGACTGCAGCATCTTAAGCAACACCTCTCAACATGGAAACATACTACTGTAGACTGCAGCATCTTAAGCAACACCTCTCAACATGGAAACATACTACTGTAGACTGCAGCATCTTAAGCAACACCTCTCAACATGGAAACATAATACTGTAGACTGCAGCATCTTAAGCAACACCTCTCAACATGGAAACATAATACTGTAGACTGCAGCATCTTAAGCAACACCTCTCAACATGGAAACATACTACTGTAGACTGCAGCATCTTAAGCAACACCTCTCAACATGGAAACATACTACTGTAGACTGCAGCATCTTAAGCAACACCTCTCAACATGGAAACATAATACTGTAGACTGCAGCATCTTAAGCAACACCTCTCAACATGGAAACATAATACTGTAGACTGCAGCATCTTAAGCAACACCTCTCAACATGGAAACATACTACTGTAGACTGCAGCATCTTAAGCAACACCTCTCAACATGGAAACATAATACTGGAGACTGCAGCATCTTAAGCAACACCTCTCAACATGGAAACATAATACTGTAGACTGCAGCATCTTAAGCAACACCTCTCAACATGGAAACATACTACTGTAGACTGTAGCATCTTAAGCAACACCTCTCAACATGGAAACATACTACTGTAGACTGCAGCATCTTAAGCAACACCTCTCAACATGGAAACATAATACTGTAGACTGCAGCATCTTAAGCAACACCTCTCAACATGGAAACATACTACTGTAGACTGCAGCATCTTAAGCACAACACCTCTCAACATGGAAACATAATACTGTAGACTGCAGCATCTTAAGCAACACCTCTCAACATGGAAACATACTACTGTAGACTGCAGCATCTTAAGCAACACCTCTCAACATGATCTGTCTTCCCTCTCTCATCTCCCACCCCTCTCTCTATCCCCCTTTCCTCCCCTCCCCTCCCTCCCCCCCCGCCTCTCTTCTCTTCTCCCCCTCTCTCTCCCCCCTCCCCACCTCTCCTCCCCTCCCCCCCCTCTCCCCCCCCCTACCCATCCCCTCCTCCCCCCCTCTCTCTCTCCCCTCCCCCCTCCCCTCCCCCCTCTCCCCTCTCCTCTCCCTCCCCCTCCCGTCCCCCCCCTTCTCCCCTCTCTCTCTCTCCCCCCTCCCGTCCCCCTCCTCCCCCCTCTCTCTCTCCCCCCTCCCGTCCCCCTCCTCCCTCTCCCCTGCAGTGCTAGCAGTGCTCTAACGACGCTGCTCCTTTCATTAAACTGAGCAGGCTAATTAATCTCCATAGACAAGAGTGACAGACAGACAGACAGGCAGGCAGACCACCCCTGTCTCCATACACACTGACACAGTCTGGTCCCGTGAGGTGAAGGCAGCCCATTTCATGCTTTATCACGTCTTTTAATTGACAAACAAGTTGCTCTTTTCTCTTTGGCTGAGGACTATATCACTGAGACACACACACACACACACACACACACACACACACACACACACACTCTTACCGTGATGTGGTACTGTCTCCATATCTCTGGGCAGGCCTGAGGAGAGAAAATTATCACAATCAGTGTGTGGAACAGAAAACACATCACTCTCTGTGTGTGTGGTGTGTGTGTGTGAGTGAGTGTGTGTGATGGAACTGATTCTTATCAAACGGAGAGAGAGAGGGAGGGTGGGTGGTGGGAGAGAAGGGGGAGGAGAGGGGAGGGAGGGTGGGTGGGTGGGGGAGAGAAGGGGGAGGAGAGGGGAGGAGGAGATAAGGGGGAGGAGAGAGGAGGGAGGAGGAGAGAGGAGGGTTGGGGGAGAGAAGGGGGAGGAGAGAGGAGGGAGGGTGGAGGAGAGAGGAGGGAGGGTGGGGGGGAGAAGGGGGAAGAGAGAGGTGGGAGAGGAGAGAGGGATTCTCTCCGGAGTGGGGAGAGAAGGGGGAGGAGAGAGGAGGAGGAGGGGGATGGAGGAGAGAGGAGGGAGGGATGGGGGAGAGAGGAGGGAGAGAGAAGGGGGATGGAGAGAGGGGGAGGGAGGGTGGGGGAGGGGGAGAAGGGGGAGGAGAGGGAGGGATGAGGGTGGGGGAGAGAGGAGAGGGAGAGGGAGGGGGCCTTGTCTTCCCTGTCCTTCCCCTCCCTGCCCTTCCCTCCCCTTCCCTTCCCTTCTTCTAGACTGGTGAAATTTGGTGGCCAGGGCCATGTTCAATGTCGAGCTCTGCTCCTCTCTCTGTCTCTGTCTCTGTATCTCTCTCAGTCCCACTGTGTCTAAAGCATTCTCTCTCTCTCTCTCTCTCTCTCGTCTCTCTCTCTCTCTCTCAGTCCCACTGTGTCTAAAGCATTACCTCTCTCTCTCTCTCTCTATATGTAACCCCTCTCTCTCTCTCTCTCTCTCTACCTCTCCCTCTCTCTCTATCTCTCTCTCTCTCTCTCTCTCTCTCTCTCTCTCTCTCTCTCTCTCTCTCTCTCTCTCTCCTCTCTCTCTCTCTCTCTCTCTCTCTCTCTCTCTCTCTCTCTCCTCTCTCTCTCTCTCCTCTCTCTCTCTCTCTCTCTCTCTCTCTCTCTCTCTCTCTCTCTAAAGCATTCTCTCTCTCTGTCTCTCTCTCTCTCTCTCTCAGTCCCACTGTGTCTAAAGCATTCTCTCTCTCTCTCTCTCTCTCTCTCTCTCTCTCTCTCAGTCCCACTGTGTCTAAAGCATTCTCTCTCTCTCTCTCAGTCCCACTGTGTCTAAAGCATTCTCTCTCTCTCTCTCAGTCCCACTGTGTCTAAAGCATTATCTGTCTCTGTATCTCTCTCAGTCCCACTGTGTCTAAAGCATTCTCTCTCTCTGTCTCTGTATCTCTCTCAGTCCCACTGTGTCTAAAGCATTCTCTCTCTATCTCTCTGTCTCTCTCAGTCCCACTGTGTCTAAAGCATTCTCTCTCTCTCTCTCAGTCCCACTGTGTCTAAAGCATTCTCTCTCTCTCTCTCTCTCTCTCTCTCTCAGTCCCACTGTGTCTAAAGCATCTCTCTCTCTCTCTCTCTCTCTCTCTCTCTCAGTCCCACTGTGTCTAAAGCATTCTCTCTCTCTGTCTCTGTCTCTCTCTCTCTCTCTCTCTCTCTCTGTCTCTGTCTCTCTCTCAGTCCCACTGTGTCTAAAGCATTCTCTCTCTCTGTCTCTGTCTCTCTCAGTCCCACTGTCTAAAGCATTCTCTCTCTCTGTCTCTGTCTCTCTCTCAGTCCCACTGTGTCTAAAGCATTCTCTCTCTCTGTCTCTGTCTCTCTCAGTCCCACTGTGTCTAAAGCATTCTCTCTCTCTGTCTCTGTCTCTCTCAGTCTCTCTCTGTCTAAAGCATTCTCTCTCTCTGTCTCTCTCTCTCTCTCTCTCAGTCCCACTGTGTCTAAAGCATTCTCTCTCTCTGTCTCTCTCTCTCTCTCTCTCAGTCCCACTGTGTCTAAAGCATTATCTGTCTCTGTATCTCTCTCAGTCCCACTGTGTCTAAAGCATTCTCTCTCTCTGTCTCTGTATCTCTCTCAGTCCCACTGTGTCTAAAGCATTCTCTCTCTCTCTCTCTCTCTCTCAGTCCCACTGTGTCTAAAGCATTCTCTCTCTCTCTCTCTCTCTCTCAGTCTCTAAAGCATCTCTCTCTCTCTCCCTCTCCACTGTGTCTAAAGCATCTCTCTCTCTCTCTCTCTCTGTCTACCAGTCCCACTGTGTCTAAAGCATTCTCTCTCTCTGTCTCTCTCTCTCTCTCAGTCCCACTGTGTCTAAAGCATTCTCTCTCTCTGTCTCTCTCTCTCTCTCAGTCCCACTGTGTCTAAAGCATTCTCTCTCTCTGTCTCTGTCTCTCTCTCTCTCTCTCTCTCTCTGTCTCTGTCTCTCTCTCAGTCCCACTGTGTCTAAAGCATTCTCTCTCTCTGTCTCTGTCTCTCTCAGTCCCACTGTCTAAAGCATTCTCTCTCTCTGTCTCTGTCTCTCTCAGTCCCACTGTGTCTAAAGCATTCTCTCTCTCTGTCTCTGTCTCTCTCAGTCCCACTGTGTCTAAAGCATTCTCTCTCTCTGTCTCTGTCTCTCTCTCTCTCTCTCTCTCTCTCTCAGTCCCACTGTGTCTAAAGCATTCTCTCTCTCTGTCTCTCTCTCTCTCTCTCAGTCTCACTGTGTCTAAAGCATTCTCTCTCTCTGTCTCTCTCTCTCTCTCAGTCCCACTGTGTCTAAAGCATTCTCTCTCTCTGTCTCTGTCTCTCTCAGTCCCACTGTCTAAAGCATTCTCTCTCTCTGTCTCTGTCTCTCTCAGTCCCACTGTCTAAAGCATTCTCTCTCTCTCTCTCTGTCTCTCTCAGTCCCACTGTGTCTAAAGCATTCTCTCTCTCTCTCTCTGTCTCTCTCAGTCCCACTGTGTCTAAAGCATTCTCTCTCTCTCTCTCTCTCTCTCTGTCTCTCTCAGTCCCACTGTGTCTAAAGCATTCTCTCTCTCTCTCTGTCTCTCTCTGTCCCACTGTGTCTAAAGCATTCTCTCTCTGTCTCTGTCTCTCTCTCAGTCCCACTGTGTCTAAAGCATTCTCTCTCTCTGTCTCTGTCTCTCTCAGTCCCACTGTGTCTAAAGCATTCTCTCTCTCTGTCTCTGTCTCTCTCAGTCCCACTGTGTCTAAAGCATTCTCTCTCTCTGTCCCACTGTGTCTAAAGCATTCTCTCTCTCTGTCTCTGTCTCTCTCTCAGTCCCACTGTGTCTAAAGCATTCTCTCTCTCTCTCTCTCTCTCTCTCAGTCCCACTGTGTCTAAAGCATTCTCTCTCTCTGTTTATCTGTCTCTCTCAGTCCCACTGTGTCTAAAGCTGTGTGTCTCTCTGGAGTGTCTCCAGTTTTCCAGGAGTTGTGACAGGATTCTCTAAGCGTCTCTGCTTCCCGGTGGGAAACTGAAAAGGCCACAGGCTCAGCGTGCTACTCCTACTAAAAACACTCCTACTGAGAGAGAGAGAGAGAGAGGGGGAGAAAGTTCCTCCCCTCCTCTCTCTCTCTAGATGAGAGGTGGAGAATGAGAGGGGGAGAGAGAGAGAGAGAGGGATGGAGAAAGAGAGAGGGGGAGAGAGAGAGAGAGGGATGGAGAAAGAGAGGGGGAGACCCCCTCCTCTCTCTCTCTAGAGAGACCCCTCTCTCTCCCTCTGGAGAAAGAGAGGGGGAGAGAGAGGTGGAGAATGAGAGGGAGAGAGAGGGATGGAGAAAGAGAGGGGGAGAGAGAGGTGGAGAATGAGAGGGGGAGATGAGTGGAGAATGAGATAGAGAGATAGAGAGAGATATGTAGAGGAATGAGAGATGGATCTCTAGAGTGGATAGAGAGAGTGGTGATGAGACCAACCCCTCTCTCTCTGAGAGAGTGAGAGAGAGCGTAAGGAAGCAAGGGGGGAGAGAGAAAGGGCAAGTCCTTCACTCTATATGTACCCCTCCTTCTCAATCTCTCTCTATATGTACCCCTCCCTCTCTCTCTCTCTATATGTACCCCTCTCTCTCTCTCTCTCTCTATATGTACCCCTCTCCCTCTCTATATGTACCCCTCCCTCTCTCTCTCTATATGTACCCCCCCTCCCTCTCTCTCTCTATATGTACCCCTCCCTCTCTCTCTCTATATGTACCCCCTCCCTCTCTATATGTACCCCTCTCCTCTCTCTCTCTATATGTACCCCTCCTCTCTCTCTCTCTATATGTACCCCTCCCTCTCTCTCTCTATATGTACCCCTCCCCTCTCTCTCTCTCTCTATATGTCTATATGTACCCCTCCTCTCTCTCTATATGTACCCCCCTCTCTCTCTCTCTCTCTATATGTACCCCTCCCCCTCTCTCTCTCTCTATATGTACCCCTCCCCTCTCTCTCTCTCCCTCTTCTCTATATGTACCCCCCCTCTCTCTCTCTATATGTACCCCTCCCCCTCTCTCTCTCTATATATATATATGTACCCCTCTCTCTCTCTCTATATGTACCCCTCTCTCTCTCTCTCTCTATATGTACCCCTCCCTCTCTCTCTCTCTCTCTATATGTACCCCTCCCTCTCTCTCTCTATATGTACCTCTCTCCCCCTCTCTCTCTCTCTATATGTACCCCTCCCTCTCTCTCTCTATATATGTACCCCTACCCCTCTCTCTCTCTCTATATGTACCCCTCCCCCTCTCTATATGTACCCTCTCTCTCTCTCTCTATATGTACCCCTCCCTCTCTCTCTCTACCCCTCCCCTCTCTATGTACCCCTCCCCTCTCTCTCTCTCTATATGTACCCCTCTCTCTCTCTCTATATGTACCCCTCCCTCTCTCTCTATATGTACCCCCTCTCTCCCTCTCTCTCTCTCTATATGTACCCCTCCCTCTCTCTCTCTATATGTACCCCTCCCTCTCTCTCTCCTCTCTATATGTACCCCTCCCTCTCTCTCTCTATATGTACCCCTCCCTCTCTCTCTCTCTATATGTACCCCTCCCTCTCTCTCTCTATATGTACCCCTCCCTCTCTCTCTCTCTATATGTACCCCTCCCTCTCTCTCTCTATATGTACCCCTCCCTCTCTCTCTCTATATGTACCCCCTCTCTCTCTCTCTATATGTACTCCCTCCCTCTCTCTCTCTATATGTACCCCTCCCTCTCTCTCTCTCTATATACCCCTCTCTCTCTCTCTCTCTCTATATGTACCCCTCCTCTCTCTCTCTATATGTACCCCTCCCTCTCTCTCTATATGTGTACCCTCTCCCCTCTCTCTCTCTATATGTACCCCTCCCTCTCTCTCTCTATATATGTACCCCTCCCCCTCTCTCTCTCTATATGTACCCCTCCCTCTCTCTCTCTATATGTACCCCTCCCTCTCTCTCTCTATATGTACCCCCCCTCCCTCTCTCTCTCTCTATATGTACCCCTCCCTCTCCCTCTATATGTACCCCTCTCTCTCTCTCTATATGTACCCCTCCCTCTCTCTCTCTATATGTACCCCCCCTCCTCTCTCTCTCTCTATATGTACCCCTCCTCTCTCTCTCTCTATATGTACCCCTCCCTCTCTCTCTCTATATGTACCCCCCCTCTCTCTCTCTCTATATGTACCCCTCCCTCCTCTCTCTCTCTCTATATGTACCCCTCTCTACCCCTCTCTCTCTATATGTACCCCTCCCTCTCTCTCTCTATATGTATGTACCCCTCCCTCTCTCTCTCTCTATATGTACCCCTCTCCTCTCTCTCTCTATATATGTACCCCCCTCCCTCTCTCTCTCTCTATATGTACCCCTCCTCTACCCCTCTCTCTCTCTCTATATGTACCCTCTCTCTCTCTATATCTCCTCTCTCTCTCTATATGTACCCCCCTCTCTCTCTCTCTATATGTACCCCTCCCTCTCTCTCTCTATATATATGTACCCCTACCCCCCTCTCTCTCTCTCCTCCCTCCCCTCTCTCTCTCTCTATATGTACCCCTCCCCTCTCTCTCTCTCTCTATATGTACCCCTCTCTCTATATCTCTCTCTCTATATGTACCCCTCTCTCTCTCTCTCTCTCTATATGTACCCCTCCCTCCTCTCTCTCTCTATATGTACCCCTCCCTCTCTCTCTCTATATGTACCCCTCCCCTCTCTCTCTCTCTATATGTATGTACCCTCTCTCTCTCTATATGTACCCCTCCTCTCTCTCTATATGTACCCCTCCCTCCCTCTCTATATGTACCCCTCTCTCTCTCTATATATGTACCCCTCCCTCTCTCTCTATATGTACCCCCCTCCCTCTCTATATATGTACCCCTCCCTCCTCTCTCTCTCTATATGTACCCCTCCCTCTCTCTCTCTATATGTACCCCTCCCTCTCTCTCTCTATATGTCCCTATATGTCCCCCTCTCTCTATATCTCTCTCTCTCTATATGTACCCCTCCCTCTCTCTCTCTCTCTATGTATGTACTCCTCTCTCTATATGTACCCCCCCTCTCTCTCTCTCTCTCTCTATATGTACCCCTCCCTCTCTCTCTCTATATGTACCCCTCTCTCTCTCTCTCTATATGTACCCCTCCCTCCTCTCTCTATATGTACCCCTCCCTCTCTCTCTATATATGTCTCTCTCTCTCTCTATATGTACCCCTCCCTCTCTCTCTCTATATGTACCCCTCTCTCTCTCTATATATGTACCCCTCCCCCTCTCTCTCTCTCTATATGTACCCCTCCCTCTCTCTCTCTCTCTATATGTACCCCTCCTCTCTCTCTCTATATGTACCCCTCCCTCTCTCTCTCTCTCTCTCTCTATATGTACCCCTCTCTCTCTCTCTCTCTCTATATGTACCCCTCCTCTCTCTCTCTATATATGTACCCCCCTCCCTCTCTCTCTCTCTCTATATGTACCCTCTACCCCTCCCTCTCTCTCTCTCTATATGTACCCCTCCTCTCTCTCTCTCTATATGTACCCCCCCCCCTCTCTCTCTCTCTCTCTATATGTACCCCTCCCTCTCTCTCTCTATATGTACCCCCCCTCTCTCTCTCTCTCTATATGTACCCTCCCCCCTCTCTCTCTCTCTCTCTATATGTACCCCTCCTCTCTCTCTCTCTATATGTACCCCCTCTCTCTCTCTCTCTCTCTATATGTACCCCTCCCTCTCTCTCTCTATATGTACCCCCCCTCCCTCTCTCTCTCTATATGTACCCCCCTCTCTCTCTCTCTCTCTATATATGTACCCCCTCTCTCTCTCTCTGTACCCCTCTCTCTCTCTCTATATATATACCCCTCTCTCTCTCTCTCTCTATATGTACCCCCTCTCTCTCTCTCTCTCTATATGTACCCCCCTCCCTCTCTCTCTCTATATGTACCCCTCCCTCTCTCTCTCTCTCTATATGTACCCCTCTCTCTCTCTCTCTCTATATGTACCCCTCCCTCTCTCTCTCTACCCCTCCTCTCTCTCTCTCTATATGTACCCCTCCCTCTCTCTCTCTCTATATGTACCCCTCCCTCTCTCTCTCTATATGTACCCCCTCCCCTCTCTATATGTACCCCCTCTCTCTCTCTATATGTACCCCCTCCTCTCTCTCTCTCTATATGTACCCCTCCCTCTCTCTCTCTCTATATGTACCCCTCTCTCTCTCTCTCTCTATATGTACCCCTCTCTCTCTCTCTCTCTATATGTACCCCTCCCTCTCTCTCTCTATATGTACCCCTCCCTCTCTCTCTCTCTCTCTATATGTACCCCTCCCTCTCTCTCTCTATATGTACCCCTCCCTCTCTCTCTATATGTACCCCCTCCCTCTCTCTCTCTATATGTACCCCTCCCTCTCTCTCTCTCTATATGTACCCCTCCCTCTCTCTCTCTCTATATGTACCCCTCCCTCTCTCTCTCTATATATGTACCCCTCCCTCTCTCTCTCTCTATATGTACCCCTCCTCTCTCTCTATATGTACCCCTCTCTCTCTCTCTATATCCCTCTCTCTCTCTATGTACCCCTCCCTCTCTCTATATGTACCCCTCTCTCTCTATATGTACCTCTCTCTCTATATGTACCCCTCCCTCTCTCTCTCTATATGTACCCCTCCCTCTCTCTCTCTATATGTACCCCTCCCTCTCTCTCTCTATATGTACCCCTCTCTCTCTCTCTATATGTACCCCTCCCTCTCTCTCTCTCTATATGTACCCCCTCTCTCTCTCTCTCTATATGTACCCCCCCCCTCCCTCTCTCTCTCTATATGTACCCCCCCTCTCTCTCTCTCTATATGTACCCCTCTCCTCTCTCTCTCTATATGTACCCCTCCCTCCCTCTCTCTCTCTATATGTACCCCTCCCTCTCTCTCTCTATATGTACCCCTCCCCTCTCTCTATATGTACCCCTCTCTCTCTCTCTCTATCTCTCTCTCTATGTACCCCTCCCTCTCTCTCCCCTCCCTCTCTCTCTCTCTATATGTACCCCTCTCTCTCTCTCTCTCTCTCTCTATATGTACCCCCTCCCTCTCTCTCTCTATATGTACCCCTCCCTCTCTCTCTCTATATGTACCCCTCCCTCTCTCTCTCTCTATATGTACCCCTCCCTCTCCCTCTCTCTCTCTATATGTACCCCTCCCTCTCTCTCTCTATATGTACCCTCCTCTCTCTCTCTCTCTCTCTCTCTATATGTACCCCTCCCTCCTCTCTCTCTCTCTCTCTCTATATGTACCCCTCCCTCTCTCTCTCTATATGTACCCTCCCTCTCTCTCTCTCTATATGTACCCCTACCCCCTCTCTCTCTCTCTCCTCTCTCTCTCTATATGTACCCCTCCCTCTCTCTCTCTCTATCTATATGTACCCCTCCCTCTCTCTCTCTATATGTACCCCTCCCCTCTCTCTCTCTATATGTACCCCTCCCTCTCTCTCTCTCTATATGTACCCCTCTCCCTCTCTCTCTCTCTATGTACCCCCCCTCTCTCTCCTCCCTCCCTCTCTCTCTATATGTACCCCTCCCTCTCTCTCTCTATATGTACCCCTCCCCTCTCTCTCTCTATATGTACCCCTCCTCTCTCTCTCTCTCTATATGTACCCCTCTCTCTCTCTCTATATGTACCCCTCCCTCCCTCTCTCTCTCTCTCTATATGTACCCCTCCCCCTCTCTCTCTCTATATGTACCCCTCCTCTCTCTCTCTCTCTCTATATGTACCCCTCCTCTCTCTCTCTCTATATGTACCCCCCCTCCCTCCCCTACCCCTCTCTCTCTCTCTATATATGTACCCCTCCTCTCTCTCTCTCTATATGTACCCCTCCCCCTCCCTCTACCCTCTCCTCTCTCTCTCTCTATATGTACCCCCCTCCTCTCTCTCTATATCTCTCTCTCTCTATATGTACCCCTCCCTCTCTCTCTCTCTATATGTACCCCTCTCCTCTCTCTCTCTCTATATATGTACCCCTCTCCTCTCTCTCTCTATATGTACCCCTCCCTCTCTCTCTCTCTCTCTCTATATGTACCCCTCCCTCTCTCTCTCTATATGTACCCCTCCCTCTCTCTCTCTCTATATGTACCCCTCCTCCCTCTCTCTCTCTATATGTACCCCCCCTCTCTCTCTCTCTATATGTCTCTCCCTCTCTCTCTATATGTACCCCTCCCCTCTCTCTCTCTCTATATGTACCCCTCCCTCCTCTCTCTCTATATGTACCCTCCTCTCTCTCTATATGTACCCCTCCCTCTCTCTCTATATGTACCCCTCCTCTCTCTCTCTATATGTACCCCTACCCCTCCCTCTCTCTCTCTATATGTACCCCTCCCTCCTCTCTCTCTCTCTATATGTACCCCTCCCCTCTCTCTCTCTATATATGTACCCCCTCCCTCTCTCTCTCTATATGTACCCCTCCCTCTCTCTCTCTATATGTACCCCTCTCTCTCTCTCTCTATATGTACCCCTGTACTCCCTCCCTCTCTCTCTCTATATGTACCCCTCTCTCTCTCTCTCTCTCTATATGTACCCCTCCCTCTCTCTCTCTCTATATGTACCCCTCCCTCTCCTCTCTCTCTCTCTATATGTACCCCTCCCTCTCTCTCTCTCTATATGTACCCCCCTCTCTCTCTCTCTCTCTCTATATGTACCCCTCCTCTCTCTCTCTCTCTATATGTACCCCTCTCTCTCTCTATATGTACCCCTCCCCTCTCTCCCTACCCTCTCTCTCTCTCTATATGTACCCCCCCCTCTCTCTCTCTCTCTATATGTACCCCCTCTCTCTCTCTCTCTATATGTACCCCTCCCTCTCTCTCTCTATATGTACCTCCCTCTCTCTCTCTCTATATGTACCCCTCCTCTCTCTCTCTCTCTCTATATGTACCCTCTCTCTCTCCCTCTCTCTCTCTATATGTACCCCTCCCTCTCTCTCTCTCTCTCTCTATGTACCCCCCCCCTCTCTCTCTACCCCTCTCTCTATATGTACCCCTCCTCTCTCTCTCCCTCCCTCTCTCTCTCTATATGTACCCCTCCCTCTCTCTCTCTATATGTACCCCTTCCCTCTCTCTCTCTCTCTATATGTACCCCTCCCTCTCTCTCTCTCTCTCTATATGTACCCCTCTCTCTCTCTCTCTCTCTATATGTACCCCCTCCCTCCCTCTCTCTCTATATGTACCCCTCCCCCCTCCCTCTCTCTCTCTATATGTACCCTCTCTCTCTCTCTCTCTATATGTACCCCTCTCTCTCTCTCTCTCTATATGTACCCCTCCCCCTCTCTCTCTCTCTATATGTACCCCTCCCTCTCTCTCTCTCTATATGTACCCCTCCCTCCTCTCTCTCTCTCTCTATATGTACCCCTCTCTCCCCCTCCCTCTCTCTCTCTCTCTATATGTACCCCTCCCTCTCTCTCTCTCTATATGTACCCTCTCCCTCTCTCTCTCTATATGTACCCCTCCCTCTCTCTCTCTATATGTACCCCCCCTCTCTCTCTCTATATGTACCCCTCTCTCTCTCTCTATATGTACCCCTCCCTCTCCCTCCCCCTCTCTCTCTCTCTATATGTACCCCTCCCCCTCCTCTCTCTCTCTATATGTACCCCTCCCTCTCTCTCTCTCTCTATATGTACCCCTCCCTCTCTCTCTCTCTCTCTATATGTATGTACCCTCCCTCTCTCTCTCTCTATATGTACCCCTCCCTCTCTCTCTCTCTATATGTACCCCCTCCCCCTCTCTCTCTCTCTATATGTACCCCTCCCCCTCTCTCTCTCTCTCTATATGTACCCCTCCCTCTCTCTCTCTATATGTACCCCTCCCTCTCTCTCTCTCTATATGTACCCCCTCTCCCTCTCTCTCTCTCTATGTGTACCCTCCTCTCTCTCTCTCTCTCTCTCTCTCTCTCTCTCTCTATATGTACCCCCTCCCTCTCTCTCTCTATATATGTACCCCCTCCTCTCTCTCTCTCTCTCTCTATATGTACCCCTCTCTCTCTCTCTCTCTCTCTATATGTGTACCCCTCTCTCTCTCTCTCTATATGTACCCCTCTCCTCTCTCTCTCTCTCTATATGTACCCCTCCCTCCCTCTCTCTATATGTACCCCTCCCTCTCTCTCTCTCTCTATGTACCCCTCCCTCTCTCTCTCTATATGTACCCCTCCCTCTCTCTCTCTATATGTACCCCTCTCTCTCTCTCTCTATATGTACCCCTCTCTCTCTCTCTCTCTCTATATGTCTCTATATGTACCCCCCCCTCTCTCTCTCTCTCTATATGTACCCCCCCTCTCTCTCTCTACCCCCCTCTCTCTCTCTCTATATGTACCCCTCCCTCCTCTCTCTCTATATGTACCCCTCTCTCTCTCTCTCTATATGTACCCTCCCCCTCCTCTCTCCTCTCCTCTCTCTCTATATGTACCCTCCCTCCTCTCTCTCTCTATATCCCTACCCTCTCCCTCCCTCTCTCTATATGTACCCCCCTCCCTCCTCTCTCTCTATATGTACCCCCCTCTCTCTCTCTCTCTCTCTCTATATGTACCCCCTCTCTCTCTCTCTCTCTCTATATGTACCCCTCCCTCTCTCTCTCTATATGTACCCCCCTCTCTCTCTCTCTCTATATGTACCCTCCCTCCTCTCTCTCTATATGTATATCTATACCCCTCTCTCTCTCTCTATATGTACCCCTCCCCTCTCTCTCTCTATATGTACCCCTCCCTCTCTCTCTCTATATGTACCCCTCCCTCTCTCTCTCTCTATATGTACCCCTCCCTCTCTCTCTCTATATGTACCCCTCTCTCTCTCTCTATCTCTCTATATGTACCCCTCCCTCTCTCTCTCTATATGTACCCCTCTCTCTCTCTCTATATGTACCCCCCTCTCTCTCTCTCTCTCTATATGTACCCCTCCCTCTCTCTCTCTATATGTACCCCTCCCTCCCTCTCTCTCTATATGTACCCCTCCCTCTCTCTCTCTCTCTCTATATGTACCCCTCCCTCTCTCTCTCTCTATATGTACCCCTCCCTCTCTCTCTCTATATGTACCCCTCCCTCTCTCTCTCTCTCTATATGTACCCCCCTCCTCTCTCTCTCTATATATGTACCCCTCTCTCTCTCTCTATATGTACCCCTCCTCTCTCTCTCTCTATATGTACCCCTCTCTCTCTCTCTCTCTATATGTACCCCCCTCTCTCTCTCTCTCTATATGTACCCCTCCCTCTCTCTCTCTATATGTACCCCTCTCTCTCTCTCTCTCTATATGTCTCTCTCTCTCTCTATATATGTACCCCTCCCTCTCTCTCTCTATATATGTACCCCCTCCTCTCTCTCTCTATATGTACCCCTCCCTCTCTCTCTCTATATGTACCCCCTCCCTCTCTCTCTCTATATGTACCCCTCCTCTCTCTCTCTGTACCCCTCTCTCTCTCTCTATATGTACCCCTCCCTCTCTCTCTCTCTCTATATGTACCCCTCCCTCTCTCTCTCTATATGTACCTCCCCTCTCTCTCTCTCTATATATGTATGTACCCTCCCTCTCTCTCTCTATATGTACCCCCCCCTCTCTCTCTCTCTATATATGTACCCCCTCCCTCTCTCTCTCTATATATGTACCCCCCTCCCTCTCTCTCTCTATATGTACCCCCCTCCCTCTCTCTCTCTATATGTACCCCTCCCTCTCTCTCTCTATATGTACCCCTCCCTCTCTCTCTCTCTCTATATGTACCCCTCTCTCTCTCTCTCTATATGTACCCCCCTCCCTCTCTCTCTCTCTCTCTATATATGTACCCCTCCCTCTCTCTCTCTATATGTACCCCTCCCTCTCTCTCTCTCTCTATGTACCCCTCCCTCTCTCTCTCTCTATATATGTACCCCTCTCTCTCTCTCTCTCTATATGTACCCCTCCCTCTCTCTCTCCCCCCTCCTCTCTCTCTCTCTATATGTACCCCTCTCTCTCTCTCTCTCTATATGTACCCCTCTCCTCTCTCTCTCTATATGTACCCCTCCCTCTCTCCTCTCTATATGTACCCCTCTCTCTCTCTCTCTATATGTACCCCTCCCTCTCTCTCTCTCTATATGTCTCTGTCCCCCTCCTCTCTCTCTCTCTATATGTACCCCTCCCTCTCTCTCTCTCTATATCTCTCCCCTACCCCTCCCTCTCTCTATATGTACCCCCCCTCTCTCTCTCTCTATATGTACCCCCTCCCTCTCTCTCTCTCTATATGTACCCCTCTCTCTCTCTCTCTATATGTACCCCCCTCTCTCTCTCTCTCTATATGTACCCCTCCCTCTCTCTCTCTATATATGTACCCCTCCCTCTCTCTCTCTCTCTATATGTACCCCTCCCTCTCTCTCTCTATATGTACCCCTCCCTCTCTCTCTCTCTCTATATGTACCCCCCCCTCTCTCTCTCTCTATATGTACCCCTCTCTCTCTCTCTCTATATGTACCCCCTCCTCTCTCTCTCTCTATATGTACCTCCTCTCCCCTCCCTCTCTCTCTCTATATGTACCCCTCCCTCTCTCTCTCTATATGTACCCCTCCCTCTCTCTCTCTCTCTCTATATGTACCCCTCTCTCTCTCTCTCTATATGTACCCCTCCCTCTCTCTCTCTCTATATGTACCCCCCCCTCTCTCTCTCTCTCTCTCTCTCTATATGTACCCCTCTCCTACCCCTCTCTCTCTCTCTATATGTACCCCTCCCTCTCTCTCTCTCTCTATATATGTACCCCTCCCTCTCTCTCTCTATATGTACCCCCCCCTCTCCCTCTCTCTCTATATGTACCCCTCCCTCTCTCTCTCTATATGTGTCTCCTCTCTCCTCTCTCTCTCTCTATATGTACCCCTCCTCTCTCTCTCTCTATATGTACCCCTCTCTCTCCCCTACCCCTCTCTCTCTCTATATGTACCCCTCCCTCTCTCTCTCTATATGTACCCCTCCCCTCTCTCTCTCTCTATATGTACCCCTCCCTCCCTCTCTCTCTCTATATGTACCCCTCCCTCTCTCTCTCTCTATATGTACCCCTCCCCCTCTCTACCCCTCTCTCTCTCTATATGTACCCCTCCCTCTCTCTCTCTATATGTACCCCTCCCTCCCTCTCTCTCTCTCTATATGTACCCCTCTCCTCTCTCTCTCTCTATATGTACCCCCTCTCTCTCTCTCTCTCTCTATATGTACCCCTCCCTCTCTCTCTCTCTATATATATATATATGTACCCCTCCCTCTCTCTCTCTCTATATGTACCCCTCCCTCTCTCTCTCTATATGTACCCCTCCCTCTCTCTCTCTCTATATATGTACCCCCCTCTCTCTCTCTCTCTCTCTCTCTATATGTACCCCCTCCCTCCCTCTCTCTCTCTATATGTACTGTACCCCTCTCTCTCTCTCTATATGTACCCCTCCCCCTCTCTCTCTCTATATGTACCCCCTCCCTCTCTCTCTCTATATGTACCCCTCCTCTCTCTCTCTCTATATATGTCCCTCCCCCCCTCCCTCTCTCTCTCTATATGTACCCCTCCCTCTCTCTCTCTATATGTACCCCTCCTCTCTCTCTCTATATGTACCCCTCCCCTCTCTCTCTCTATATATGTACCCCTCCCTCTCCCTCCCTCTCTCTCTCTCTCTCTATATGTACCCCTCCTCTCTCTCTCTCTATATATGTACCCCTCTCTCTCTCTCTCTATATGTACCCCCCTCTCTCTCTCTCTCTATATATGTACCCCTCCCCTCTCTCTCTCTATATGTACCCCTCCCTCTCTCTCTCTCTCTATATGTACCCCCCTCTCTGTACCCCTCCCTC
>CM072220.1:5738381-5748381 GCA_036851935.1 Coregonus suidteri
AGATAACGCCGATAACTCACAGATAACGCCGATAAACTCACAGATAACGCCGATAACCTCACAGATAACGCCGATAACCTCACAGATAACGTCGATAACCTCACAGATAACACCGATAACCTCACAGTAATTTACAGACCGATAACCTCACAGATAACCAATTGATAACCTCACAGATAACACTGACAGATAACCTCACAGATAACAGATAAGCTCACATTTTGATAACAGGCACGATAACCTCTTAACCAGATAATATATGCTGATAACCTCACAGATAACGCTGATTAAACCTCACCTCGCAGAAACCTCACAGATAATGCCGATAACCTCACAGATAAACTGCAGCCGATAACCTCACAGGCAATGCTGATAACCTCACAGATAACGCTGATAACCCTCACAGAATAACGCTGATAACCTCACAGATAACGCCGATAACCTCACAGATAACGCCGATAACCTCACAGATAACGCCGATAACCTCACAGATAACCTCACAGATAACACCGATAACCTCACAGATAACGCCGATAACCTCACAGATAACGCCGATAACCTCACAGATAACGCTCGATAACCTCACAGATAACGCTGATAACCTCACAGATAACGCCGATAACCTCACAGATAACGCCGATAACCTCACAGATAACGCCGATAACCTCACAGATAACGCTGATAACCTCACAGATAACATTTACATTACATTTACGTCATTTAGCAGACGCTCTTATCCAGAGCGACTTACAGGAGCAATTAGGGTTAAGTGCCTTGCTCAAGGGCACATCGACAGATTTTTCACCTAGACGGCTCGGGATTAGAACCAGCGACCTTTCGGTTACAGGCACAACGCTCTTAACCACTAAGCTACCTGCCGATAACCTCACAGATAACGCCGATAACCTCACAGATAACGCCGATAACCTCACAGATAACACAGATAACGCCGATAACCTCACAGATAACGCCGATAACCTCACAGACAACGCCGATAACCTCACAGACAACGCCGATAACCTCACAGACAACGCCGATAACCTCACAGATAACCTCACAGATAACACTGATAACGCCGACAACCTCACAGATAACGCCGACAACCTCACAGATAACGCCGACAACCTCACAGATAACGCCGACAACCTCACAGATAACGCCGACAACCTCACAGATAACGCCGACAACCTCACAGATAACGCCGACAACCTCACAGATAACGCCGACAACCTCACAGATAACGCCGACAACCTCACAGATAACGCCGACAACCTCACAGATAACGCCGACAACCTCACAGATAACGCCGACAACCTCACAGATAACGCCGACAACCTCACAGATAACGCCGACAACCTCACAGATAACGCCGACAACCTCACAGATAACGCCGATAACCTCACAGATAACGCCGACAACCTCACAGATAACGCTGACAACCTCACAGATAACGCCGACAACCTCACAGATAACGCCGATAACCTCACAGATAACGCCGATAAACTCACAGATAACACTGCGGGCACATTGTTGTATACTGTACCGGTAACTGCTAAAATAAAGGAAACCCCAACATGAAGAGTCTTAACAGGGCGTTGGGCCTCCACAAGCCAGAACAGCTTCAATGAGCCTTGACCATAAGATTCTACAATTGTCTGCAGGGGGGCTTAACCACTCTTCCACGCCGTAACCCTCCACATAAGTGTTCAGTTGGATTGAGGTCTGAAAACGCCGATAACGGCACATGGCATATGGTGTACATAACCTTTTTGGATGGGGCATCAAACCCTTCAGTGACCACTGGGGCCCTGTGGATGGGGGGCATCAAACCCTTCAGTGACCACTGGTGCCCCTGTGGATGGGGGGCATCAAACCCTTCAGTGACCACTGGGGCCCTGTGGATGGGGGCATCGCCATCGTATCTGTGAGGGCCTCCTGTAGCTCAATTTGGTAGAGCATGGCGCTTGCAACGCCAGGGTTGTGGGTTCGATTCCCACAGGGGGGCCAGATGAAAAATGTATGATAACGCACTAACCTGTAAGATCGCGCCTGGATAAGAGCACAGCTAAATGACTAAAATGGTCAAATGTAACGCCGATAACCTCATAGCCATAACGCCGATATTAGCCATCGTATGGGGGCATAGCCATCGTATGGGGGCATAGCCATCGTATGGGGGCATAGCCATCGTATGGGGGCATAGCCATCGTATGGGGGCATAGCCATCGTAGCAAAATAATGGCCTGCCCAGCATTTTTATACATGACCCTAAGCATGATGGGATGTTAATTGCTTAATTAACTTAGAATATATATATATGTGTGTGAATGAGAGTGTGTGTGCTTAGGGACATGTGTTATATGACCTTAGTTGTGTGTGGGTGTGTGTGTGTGTGGTTGTGTGTGTGGTTGTGTGTGGTTGTGTAGTTACCCTGGCCGTAGGGCAGTTCTTGGAGAGGTGTCCAGTCTTGTTGCAGCTGTGGCAGGTGACGTTCTTGTCGACATAGTAACGGTTAGCCAGTCGCCTCACTGGGGGACCGCCCCCACGCCGGTTAATGATCTGAGCCTGCCAATCAAAATCAATCAAGATGACTTTGTCAATTGTCACAGATAATACATCATTCATAAAAATAAATGTATATAGCACTTTTAAACATCTGTCTCATGTGGAGAAACTCAACATCCAGTGTCAAAAAACATATCCCTACCCCTCTGTCCTTGTCAGTTATCAACCAGCTACCCTCATCATCACCGTCTGAAAAAGAACAATATTGAACACAAATGAAACACTAAAAAATGAAGCATTATTTAGAATTAAATAAATGAAAAACCAACAGTCTTTTCTGTCATTGAGTCAGAAATATAACAAATATCTAAACCAGATATTTCAGTGTGTTGATGACAGACACACACATACATACATACATACCATACACTGTACACAGACACACACTGTACACACACACACACACCATACACACAGGAGAGTGACACTGTCAGACACACACGCACTGTACACACACACATCACACACACAACCACACACCCACACACACACACACACACAGAACCGTACCACACACAAACCACTGGGGACAACACACACCGCACAACACACACTGACACACACACGCAGTGTACACAATTACTGGGGGGACACCAACCCTACACTGATAAACACCATACACACACACATACCACACCATACACACACACACACACACACGCACTGTCACACACACAACGCACGCTTACCCACACACAACAACACGCATATGTACACACACACACACACACACACACACACACATCACACACACCATACACACACACACCATACACACACACCACACACACACACACTGTACACACTGGGGGGACACCACGCACTGTACACACACACACACACACACACACACCACAGCTTACTGGGGGACACCACCACACACACATACCATACACACTAGTGTCCACACACACACACACCACACACACCATAATACACAGATAAGGGCCATTAACTGCCACATCATGTCAGCGTCCTACTAGACTGTCTGTTCAAACATCTGTGGGACTGGAACAACAGAATGTGTTTTAAAAACCCAAAGGAGAAGTAGGATGGGGGGCCCAAGAGTAAAGCCCTGGGGGACACCAACCCTCAGATATACTATGTGGGACAGGAACTAGTGTCCTCAGTGACCACTGGGGGACACCAACCCTCAGATATACTACGGGACTGGAACTAGTGTCCTCAGCTTACTGGGGGACACCAACCCTCAGATATACTATGGGACTGGAACTAGTGTCCTCAGCTTACTGGGGGGACACCAACCCTCAGATATACTATGGGACTGGAACTAGTGTCCTCAGCTTACTGGGGGACACCAACCCTCAGATATACTATGGGACTGGAACTAGTGTCCTCAGCTTACTGGGGGGACACCAACCCTCAGATATACTATGGGACTGGAACTAGTGTCCTCAGCTTACTGGGGGACACCAACCCTCAGATATACTACGGGACTGGAACTAGTGTCCTCAGCTTACTGGGGGACACCAACCCTCAGATATACTACGGGACTGGAACTAGTGTCCTCAGCTTACTGGGGGACACCAACCCTCAGATATACTATGGGACTGGAACTAGTGTCCTCACTTTACTGGGGACACCAACCCTCAGATATACTATGGGACTGGAACTAGTGTCCTCAGCTTACTGGGGGACACCAACCCTCAGATATACTATGGGACTGGAACTAGTGTCCTCAGCTTACTGGGGGACACCAACCCTCAGATATACTATGGGACTGGAACTAGTGTCCTCAGCTTACTGGGGGACACCACCCTCAGATATACTATGGGGACTGGAACTAGTGTCCTCAGCTTACTGGGGGACACCAACCCTCAGATATACTATGGGACTGGAGCTAGTGTCCTCAGCTTACTGGGGGACACCAACCCTCAGATATACTATGGGACTGGAACTAGTGTCCTCAGCTTACTGGGGGGACACCAACCCTCAGATATACTATGGGACTGGAACTAGTGTCCTCAGCTTACTGGGGGACACCAACCCTCAGATATACTATGGGACTGGAACTAGTGTCCTCAGCTTACTGGGGGACACCAACCCTCAGATATACTATGGGACTGGAACTAGTGTCCTCAGCTTACTGGGGGACACCAACCCTCAGATATACTATGGGACTGGAACTAGTGTCCTCAGCTTACTGGGGGACACCAACCCTCAGATATACTATGGGACTGGAACTAGTGTCCTCAGCTTACTGGGGGACACCAACCCTCAGATATACTATGGGACTGGAACTAGTGTCCTCAGCTTACTGGGGGACACCAACCCTCAGATATACTATGGGACTGGAACTAGTGTCCTCAGCTTACTGGGGGACACCAACCCTCAGATATACTATGGGACTGGAACTAGTGTCCTCAGCTTACTGGGGACACCAAACCTCAGATATACTATGGGACTGGAACTAGTGTCCTCAGCTTACTGGGGACACCAACCCTCAGATATACTATGGGACTGGAACTAGTGTCCTCAGCTTACTGGGGGACACCAACCCTCAGATATACTATGGGACTGGAACTAGTGTCCTCAGCTTACTGGGGGGACACCAACCCTCAGATATACTATGGGACTGGAACTAGTGTCCTCAGCTTACTGGGGGACACCAACCCTCAGATATACTATGGGACTGGAACTAGTGTCCTCAGCTTACTGGGGGACACCAACCCTCAGATATACTATGGGACTGGAACTAGTGTCCTCAGCTTACTGGGGGACACCAACCCTCAGATATACTATGGGACTGGAACTAGTGTCCTCAGCTTACTGGGGGACACCAACCCTCAGATATACTATGGGACTGGAACTAGTGTCCTCAGCTTACTGGGGGACACCAACCCTCAGAGATATACTATGGGACTGGAACTAGTGTCCTCAGCTTACTGGGGGACACCAACCCTCAGATATACTATGGGACTGGAACTAGTGTCCTCAGCTTACTGGGGGACACCAACCCTCAGATATACTATGGGACTGGAACTAGTGTCCTCAGCTTACTGGGGGACACCAACCCTCAGATATACTATGGGACTGGAACTAGTGTCCTCAGCTTACTGGGGGACACCAACCCTCAGATATACTATGGGACTGGAACTAGTGTCCTCAGCTTACTGGGGGGACACCAACCCTCAGATATACTATGGGACTGGAACTAGTGTCCTCAGCTTACTAGGGGGGGACACCAACCCTCAGATATACTATGGGACTGGAACTAGTGTCCTCAGCTTACTGGGGGACACCAACCCTCAGATATACTATGGGACTGGAACTAGTGTCCTCAGCTTACTGGGGGACACCAACCCTCAGATATACTATGGGACTGGAACTAGTGTCCTCAGCTTACTGGGGGGGACACCAACCCTCAGATATACTATGGGACTGGAACTAGTGTCCTCAGCTTACTGGGGGACACCAACCCTCAGATATACTATGGGACTGGAACTAGTGTCCTCAGCTTACTGGGGGACACCAACCCTCAGATATACTATGGGACTGGAACTAGTGTCCTCAGCTTACTGGGGGACACCAACCCTCAGATATACTATGGGACTGGAACTAGTGTCCTCAGCTTACTGGGGGACACCAACCCTCAGATATACTATGGGACTGGAACTAGTGTCCTCAGCTTACTGGGGGACACCAACCCTCAGATATACTATGGGACTGGAACTAGTGTCCTCAGCTTACTGGGGGACACCAACCCTCAGATATACTATGGGACTGGAACTAGTGTCCTCAGCTTACTGGGGGACACCAACCCTCAGATATACTATGGGACTGGAACTAGTGTCCTCAGCTTACTGGGGGGACACCAACCCTCAGATATACTATGGGACTGGAACTAGTGTCCTCAGCTTACTGGGGGACACCAACCCTCAGATATACTATGGGACTGGAACTAGTGTCCTCAGCTTACTGGGGGACACCAACCCTCAGATATACTATGGGACTGGAACTAGTGTCCTCAGCTTACTGGGGGACACCAACCCTCAGATATACTATGGGACTGGAACTAGTGTCCTCAGCTTACTGGGGGACACCAACCCTCAGATATACTATGGGACTGGAACTAGTGTCCTCAGCTTACTGGGGGACACCAACCCTCAGATATACTATGGGACTGGAACTAGTGTCCTCAGCTTACTGGGGGACACCAACCCTCAGATATACTATGGGACTGGAACTAGTGTCCTCAGCTTACTGGGGGACACCAACCCTCAGATATACTATGGGACTGGAACTAGTGTCCTCAGCTTACTGGGGGACACCAACCCTCAGATATACTATGGGACTGGAACTAGTGTCCTCAGCTTACTGGGGGACACCAACCCTCAGATATACTATGGGACTGGAACTAGTGTCCTCACTTTACTGGGGACACACCAACCCTCAGATATACTATGGGACTGGAACTAGTGTCCTCAGCTTACTGGGGGACACCAACCCTCAGATATACTATGGGACTGGAACTAGTGTCCTCAGCTTACTGGGGGACACCAACCCTCAGATATACTATGGGACTGGAAACTAGTGTCCTCAGCTTACTGGGGGACACCAACCCTCAGATATACTATGGGACTGGAACTAGTGTCCTCAGCTTACTGGGGGACACCAACCCTCAGATATACTATGGGACTGGAACTAGTGTCCTCAGCTTACTGGGGGACACCAACCCTCAGATATACTATGGGACTGGAACTAGTGTCCTCAGCTTACTGGGGGACACCAACCCTCAGATATACTATGGGACTGGAGCTAGTGTCCTCAGCTTACTGGGGGGACACCAACCCTCAGATATACTATGGGACTGGAACTAGTGTCCTCAGCTTACTGGGGGACACCAACCCTCAGATATACTATGGGACTGGAACTAGTGTCCTCAGCTTACTGGGGGAGTCACACACACACACTATATACTGTCACACACACACACACACACACACACACAACACACACACTAGACACAGCAGACTGTCCAACATCCCCCATGGTTAACAGAGTGGGCTCTTAAGCCTTTAGACAAACACTGATACACAGCCTTGAGCCTTGATCAAACACCTCTCTGATTCCCTCTCTCTCCATCCTCCCATCCCTCTCTCTCCATCCTCCCATCCTCTCTCTCCATCCTCCCGTCTCTCTCTCTCCATCCTCCCATCCCTCTCTCTCCATCCTCCCGTCTCCTCTCTCTCCATCCTCCCCGTCTCTCTCTCCATCCTCCCGTCTCTCTCTCCATCCTTCCCTCTCTCTCTCCATCCTCCCGTCTCTCTCCCTCTCTCTCCATCCTCCCATCCCTCTCTCTCTCCATCCTCCCCTCTCTCTCCATCCCTCCTCCCCTCTCTCTCTCCATCCTCCCGTCTCTCTCTCTCTCCATCCTCCCCTCCCGTCTCTCTCTCCATCCTCCCGTCTCTCTCTCCATCCTCCCGTCTCTCTCTCTCTCTCTCTCTCTCAATCCTTCCCTCTCTCTCTCTCTCTCTTCTCCATCCTTCCCTCTCTCTCCATCCTTCCCTCTCTCTCTCCATCCTTCCCTCTCTCTCTCTCCATCCTCCCGAGTCTCTCTCTCTCTCCATCCCCTCTCCGTCGCTCTCTCTCTCTCCATCCTCCCGTCTCTCTCTCCATCCTCCCGTCTCCTCTCTCTCTCTCTCTCTCATCCATCCTTCCCTCTCTCTCTCTCTCTCTCTCTCTCCATCCTTCCCTCTCTCTCTCTCCATCCTTCCCTCTCTCTCTCTCCATCCTTCCCTCTCTCTCTCTCTCTCTCCTTCCCTCTCTCTCTCTCTATCCTCCCGTCTCTCTCAATCCTCCCGTCTCTCTCTCCATCCTTCCCTCTCTCTCTCTCCATCCTCCCGTCTCTCTCTCCATCCTCCCGTCTCTCTCTCCCATCCTCCCGTCTCTCTGTCTCTCTCCCCCATCCTTCCCTCTCTCTCTCCATCCTCCCGTCTCTCTCTCTCTCTCTCTCTCCATCCTTCCCTCTATCTCTCTCCATCCTCCCCTCTCTCTCTCTCTCTCTCTCCATCCTTCCCTCTCTCTCTCTCCATCCTCCCCCCTCTCTCTCTCTCTCTATCCTCCCATCTCTCTCTCCATCCTTCCCCCTCTCTCTCTCCTGATGGTGGCAGTGGGTTTCCACTAGGGTTGGGAGGTATCCAGTTTTTCATACCATCCTTCTCTATTACCGTCTTAGTCCACAAGGGGGCACTAAAAACGCAAAGAAAGCCCATTGGGCATCTATTAGTAGAATGCTAACAAAATTAGCACAAGTACTAGCGAATTTCCATAGAGGCTGCTAGCTAAAGAGAGATATTGTGCAAATGAACAAAGCTTTGGAGGAGCATGTGTACACACTGTCTGATGTGGAGTCTGGAGTCGCTAGGGCAACGGGCCTGGCTGCTCTGCTCAGAGAAGACGGGGGAGGAGAAGACGGGGGAGGAGGAGACGGGGGAGGAGACGACGGGGGAGGAGGAGGAGACAGGGGGAGGAGAGGAGACAGGGGGAGGGGACGGACGGGGGAGGAGGAGGAGGACGGGGGAGGGAGGAGGAGACGGGGGAGGAGGAGACGGGGGAGGAGGAGACGGGGGAGGAGGAGACGGGGGGGAGGAGGAGACGGGGGGAGGAGGAGACGGGGGGAGGGAGGAGGAGACGGGGGGGAGGAGGAGACGGGGGGGAGGAGGAGGGGGGGGAGGAGAGAGACGGGGGGAGAGGAGGAGACGGGGGAGGAGGAGACGGGGGAGGAGGAGAGAGACGGGGGAGGAGGAGGAGGAGAGACGGGGGGAAGGAGACGACGGGGGTGAGGAGGAGACGACGGGGGGGAGGAGGAGACAGGGGGAGGAGACAGGGGGAGGAGGCGGAGGAGGAGAGAGGAGACAGGGGGAGGAGACAGGGGGAGGAGGAGGAGGAGGAGGAGACAGGAGGAGGAGGAGACAGGGGGAGGAGGAGGAGACAGGGGAGGAGGAGACGGGGGAGGAGGAGGAGACGGGGGAGGCAAAGGAGACGGGGAGGAGGAGGACGGGGGGAGGAGGAGGAGAGAACAAGGAACGGGGGAGGAGGAGGAGACGGGGGAGGAGGAGAGACGGGGGAGGAGGAGGAGACGGGGGAGGAGGAGGAGACGGGGAGGAGGAGGAGACGGGGAGGAGGAGGAGACGGGGGAGGAGGGGTGATGGGGGAGGAGGAGACAGGGGAGGAGGAGTAGACGGGGGAGGAGGAGACAGGGGATGGGGGGAGGAGGAGACGGGGGATAACCAGCTGGACTCTCCTGCTCCACTTACTGAGAGAACAAGTTAAACCAAATAACCAGCTGGACTCTCCTGCTCCACTTACTGAGAGAACAAGTTAAACCAAATAACCAGCTGGACTCTCCTGCTCCACTTACTGAGAGAACTAGTTTAACCAAATAACCAGCTGGACTCTCCTGCTCCACTTA
>CM072220.1:5753381-5782952 GCA_036851935.1 Coregonus suidteri
CCACCACTGCTAGCTAGCTAGCGATTAGCATTAGGGGCTAACACACGTTTGCAGCTTGCTAAGACCAACTAACTAGTGTTTTGCTGAGAGCAAGTGCCACAAACTAATAGCATAATATCGAAAACACGTGGATTTATATTAAGAAGCAACGTGGAAAGCTGTTGTTTGGAACAATCTGTTGACCGCAAGCTGTTGTTTGGAACAATCTGTTGACCGCATGCTGTTGTTTGGAACAATCTGTTGACTGAATGCCGTTGTTTGGAACAATCTGTTGACTGCATGCTGTTGTTTGGAACAATCTGTTGACCGCATGCTGTTGTTTGGAACAATCTGTTGACTAAATGCTGTTGTTTGGAACAATCTGTTGACTGAATGCTGTTGTTTGGAACAATATGTTGACTGCATGCTGTTGTTTGGAACAATCTGTTGACTGCATGCTGTTGTTTGGAACAATCTGTTGACTGAATGCTGTTGTTTGGAACAATCTGTTGACCGCATGCTGTTGTTTGGAACAATCTGTTGACTGAATGCTGTTGTTTGGAACAATCTGTTGACTGAATGCTGTTGTTTGGAACAATCTGTTGACCGCATGCTGTTGTTTGGAACAATCTGTTGACTGAATGCTGTTGTTTGGAACAATCTGTTGACCGCATGCTGTTGTTTGGAACAATCTGTTGACCGCATGCTGTTGTTTGGAACAATCTGTTGACCGCATGCTGTTGTTTGGAACAATCTGTTGACTGAATGCTGTTGTTTGGAACAATCTGTTGACCGCATGCTGTTGTTTGGAACAATCTGTTGACTGAATGCTGTTTGTTTGGAACAATCTGTTTGACTGAATGCTGTTGTTTGGAACAATCTGTTGACCGCATGCTGTTGTTTGGAACAATCTGTTGACTGCATGCCGTTGTTTGGAACAATCTGTTGACTGAATGCTGTTGTTTGGAACAATCTGTTGACTGAATGCTGTTGTTTGGAACAATCTGTTGACTGAATGCTGTTGTTTGGAACAATCTGTTGACTGCATGCCGTTGTTTGGAACAATCTGTTGACTGAATGCTGTTGTTTGGAACAATCTGTTGACTGCATGCCGTTGTTTGGAACAATCTGTTGACTGAATGCTGTTGTTTGGAACAATCTGTTGACTGAATGCTGTTGTTTGGAACAATCTGTTGACTGAATGCTGTTGTTTGGAACAATCTGTTGCCTAGTGACTCTGGAGCATGAGGAACTGGCCTGTAGGGGGGCGGGGCTTGGTGTGTGTGGGAGGGAGGGAGGAGGAGAGAGAACTGGTCATGGCTAGAAGGGATCCAGCTTTAACGTCAAAAGTATTTTATTTTTTTTGTGCATTTTATCTAACCCTAACCCTTTTCCTAACCTTAACCTAATTATCCTAACCTGCTACAGGTCCCGTGTAGCTCAGTTGGTAGGGCATGGCGCTTGCAACGCCAGGGTTGTGGGTTCGTTTCCCACGGGGGGGGCCAGTATGAAAATGTATGCGCTCACTAACTGTAAGTCGCTCTGGATAAGAGCGTCTGCTAAATGACTAAAATGTAAAATGTAACGAAAAGTCCAAATCGGACATTAATTTGACAAAAGCTTAATCTCTTCTAGCCATGTCCAAGCGAACTCCGTCAACTCTAGCAATAAATCAAACGTTTAAAAAAAAAACTGCCGTTACAGAGGGCTCAGCAGTGTTTCGAAATATCAGCCTCTTGCGATATGGATGTTGCGCATGTCAACATCGCAATTTCTATTCAAATCTGATAAATCGTGCATCCCTCAAACAGACACACACCTGATTCACCTCTCTCCTCTCCTCTCCTCTCCTCTCCTCTCCTCTCCTCTCCTCTCCTCTCCTCTCCTCTTTCTCCTCTCCTCTCCTCTTTCTCCTCTCCTCTCCTCTCCTCTCCTCTCCTCTCCTCTCCTCTCCCTCTCCTCTCCTCTCCTCTCCTCTCTTTCTCCTCTCCTCTCCTCTCCTCTCCTCTCCTCTCTTTCTCTCTCCTCTCCTCTCTTTCTCCTCTCTTTCTCCTCTCCTCTCCTCTCTTTCTCCTCTCCTCTCTTTCTCGCTCCCCATTTTCTCCTCCTCTCATATCTCTTTCACGCCTTAACCCAAACAAACCCCCACTCTCTCTCCCACATCTCCCTTCCCTACCCTCTTTCCCCCCTGGTTTGGCAGCCAGGGCAGGGCAGGTGGCCAACCTGTCAATCAAACTTCCGTCGCCACGCGGCAACGCCATGGAGACCAATTACCACTCAGCAGGGGCGCGGCCTGGAAACCGCACGGCAACCACATGGTCCAATCAGGATACACACTACCACAGGGACCAGAGCAGGCCAAAAAAGACTGTGTGTGTGTGTGTGTCTTGGTGTGTGAGTGTCTCGGTGTGTGTGTGTGTGTGTGTGTGTGTGTGCGAGTGTGAGTGTCTCGGTGTGTGTGTGTGTGTGTGTGTGTGAGTGAGTGTCTTGTGTGTGTGTGTGTGTCTTAGTGTGTGTGTACCGTTGTGTATGTGTGTGTGAGTGTCTTGTGTGTATGTGTGAGTGTCTTGTGTGTGTGTGTGTGTGTGTGTGTCTCAGTGTGTGTGTGTGTGTGTCTCAGTGTGTGTGAGTGTATAAGAGAAGACAAGATGACAGTCGTAGTACTAAATGAGGTAAAACTGCAGCTGCCATCTCTGTTGGTTAACAAGCAGAGTTCAACCATTTCTCTACTTCCTCAATTCAGTTCTCTTATGATTTCACCTCAAAGACATTTAACCAAAACAGGTCTGTGAATACACACACACAAACTCCCCCACACACACACACACACCGAGACACACACACACACACACAAACTCCCACACACACCGAGACACACACACATACAAACTCCCACACATACACCGAGACACACACACACAAACTCCCACACACACACACACACACACCTAGACACACACACACACATACAAACTCCCATACACACACACACCGAGACACACACACACATAAACTCCCACACACACCGAGACACACACACACACACACACCGACACACACACACACATAAACTCCCACACACACCGAGACACACACACACACATAAACTCCCACACACACCGAGACACACACACACACACACACACACCGAGACACACACACACATAAACTCCACACACACACCGAGACACACACACCGAGACACACACACACACACCCACACCGAGACACACACACACACACACACACACACACACACACACACACACACCGAGAAACACACTTTGGGTTCAGACACCCCAGTAGTGGTTGCTTTCCCAGAGTCCTTCACACCTCTGAACGTCATTTGTGAATAGAGTCTGATTTTACATGTAGAATCGAGTGAAAAATGACTCCTGGAATTCCTCCAACAAGGATTTTTTTTTTAAATAAATGGCAATTCTTTTGGAAAGTTACCAGAATTTTACAACCCTTCTTCCAGGCCTGATGTGGCCTGTAAACCATGAGTTTCAGACCACTGTATTATGGTAAAACTAGGCTTCAAAATAAGGCCTTATGGGATATCTAACGCAGTGTCAAAGAGTTGAATCTTTATGATAACATTCGCCTAGGAACTCACTTGGTGAAGGCCACAGGACTGAAAAAAAACGAACAGATTCAAAGAAACCACGTCTCCGTCACTAACCAACACAGTCATGGGTGGTAACTCTACAATTCACTCGGAAAGGCAAGGCACTCTGGGTAATTATAATTGGAGGCGTGGCTTAGTGGGGGGGGGGGGGGGGGGGGGGGGGGGGGGGGGGGGGGGGGGGGGGGGGGGGGGGGGGGGGGGGGGGGGGGGGGGGGGGGGGCGTTACTCAAAATCTTCAAGCTGATACAACTCGAACCCTGGGTTTGAGTAACGACTACAAACTCACTTTAAGTGACTGTCCTCTGATATATTAAGTGCAACGGGTTTCCTCAAAGGTTTTGAGTAATGACAGCACATTGGGGTTTACAGTGTAACGTTATTGTCATAGTACCAAGATGACATGCTAATGTGTGTGTGTGTACTAACGTTATTATTAGAAGAAGCTAAACGACGATGTTCGTCAACCTACGACATTCCAAAAAGCACTCTGTTATCAGGGGGGTCAAGCAAGCAGGGATACTATGTGTGTGTGTGGTAACATGTGTGTGTTATCGTGTGTGTGTGTGTTAATGTGTGAACGTGTGTGTGTTAATGTGTGTGTGATATCTGGTAGAGTCTCTCTGTAATGTGTGATATCTGGTAGAGTCTCTCTGTAATGTGTGATATCTGGTAGAGTCTCTCTGTAATGTGTGATATCTGGTAGAGTCTCTCTCTGTAATGTGTGATATCTGGTAGAGTCTCTCTCTGTAATGTGTGATATCTGGTAGAGTCTCTCTCTGTAATGTGTGATATCTGGTAGAGTCTCTCTGTAATGTGTGATATCTGGTAGAGTCTCTCTGTAATGTGTGATATCTGGTAGAGTCTCTCTGTGTAATGTGTGATTATCTGGTAGAGTCTCTCTGTAATGTGTGATATCTGGTAGAGTCTCTCTCTGTAATGTGTGATATCTGGTAGAGTCTCTCTGTAATGTGTGATATCTGGTAGAGTCTCTCTGTAATGTGTGATATCTGGTAGAGTCTCTCTCTGTAATGTGGTGATATATCTGGTAGAGTCTCTCTCTGTAATGTGTGATATCTGGTAGAGTCTCTCTGTCTCTAATGTGTCTCTCTCTGTAATGTGTGATATCTGGTAGAGTCTCTCTGTAATGTGTGATATCTGGTAGAGTCTCTCTGTAATGTGTGATATCTGGTAGAGTCTCTCTCTGTAATGTGTGATATCTGGTAGAGTCTCTCTGTAATGTGGGATATCTGGTAGAGTCTCTCTGTAATGTGTGATATCTGTTAGAGTCTCTCTCTGTAATGTGGGATATCTGGTAGAGTCTCTCTGTAATGTGGTGATATCTGGTAGAGTCTCTCTCTGTAATGTGTGATATCTGGTAGTCTCTCTCTCTGTAATGTGTGATATCTGGTAGAGTCTCTCTCTGTAATGTGTGATATCTGGTAGAGTCTCTCTGTAATGTGGGATATCTGGTAGAGTCTCTCTGTAATGTGGGATATCTGGTAGAGTCTCTCTGTAATGTGTGATATCTGGTAGAGTCTCTCTCTGTAATGATGTGGTAGAGTCTCTCTCTGTAATGTGTGATATCTGGTAGAGTCTCTCTCTGTAATGTGTGATATCTGGTAGAGTCTCTCTCTGTAATGTGTGTGATATCTGGTAGATATCTGGTAATGAGTGATATCTGGTAGAGTCTCTCTCTGTAATGTGTGATATCTGGTAGAGTCTCTCTCTGTAATGTGTGATATCTGGTAGAGTCTCTCTCTGTAATGTGGGATATCTGGTAGAGTCTCTCTGTAATGTGTGATATCTGGTAGAGTCTCTCTCTGTAATGTGTGATATCTGGTAGAGTCTCTCTGTAATGTGTGAATCTGGTGATATCTCTGGTAATGTGGGATATCTGGTAGAGTCTCTCTGTAATGTGTGATATCTGGTAGAGTCTCTCTGTAATGTGTGATATCTGGTAGAGTCTCTCTCTGTAATGTGTGATATCTGGTAGAGTCTCTCTGTAATGTGTGATATCTGGTAGAGTCTCTCTCTGTAATGTGTGATCTGGTAGTCTCTCTCTGTAATGTGTGTAGAGTCTCTCTCTGTAATGTGTGATATCTGGTAGAGTCTCTCTCTGTAATGTGTGATATCTGGTATAGTCTCTCTCTGTAATGTGTGATATCTGGTAGAGTCTCTCTGTAATGTGTGATATCTGGTAGAGTCCTCTCTCTGTAATGTGTGATATCTGGTAGAGTCTCTCTCTGTAAATGTGTGATATCTGGTAGAGTCTCTCTGTCTGTGTATATCTGGTAGAGTATCTCTCTGTAATGTGTGATATCTGAGTCTCTCTCTCTCTCTGTGTAATCTGTGATATGTGTGATATGGTAGAGTCTCTCTCTGTAATGTGTGTGATATCTGGTAGAGTCTCTCTCTGTAATGTGTGATATCTGGTAGAGTCTCTCTCTGTAATGTGTGATATCTGGTAGAGTCTCTCTCTGTAATGTGTGATATCTGGTAGAGTCTCTCTCTGTGTAATGTGTGATATCTGGTAGAGTCTCTCTCTGTAATGTGTGATATCTCTGTAAGATCTGGTAGAGTCTCTCTGTAATGTGTGATATCTGGTAGAGTCTCTGTGTAGAGTCTCTCTCTGTGAATGTGTGATATCTGGTAGAGTCTCTCTCTGTAATGTGTGATATCTGGTAGAGTCTCTCTGTAATGTGGGATATCTGGTAGAGTCTCTCTGTAATGTGGGATATCTGGTAGAGTCTCTCTGTAATGTGTGATATCTGGTAGAGTCTCTCTCTGTAATGTGTGATATCTGGTAGAGTCTCTCTCTGTAATGTGTGATATCTGGTAGAGTCTCTCTCTGTAATGTGTGATATCTGGTAGAGTCTCTCTCTGTAATGTGTGATATCTGGTAGAGTCTCTCTCTGTAATGTGTGATATCTGGTAGAGTCTCTCTCTGTAATGTGTGATATCTGGTAGAGTCTCTCTGGTGTGAGATATCTGGTAGAGTCTCTCTGTAATGTGTGATATATCTGGTGATATCTCTGTAGTGATAGTAGAGTCTCTCTGTAATGTGTGATATCTGGTAGAGTCTCTCTCTGTAATGTGTGATATCTGGTAGAGTCTCTCTGTAATGTGTGATATCTGGTAGAGTCTCTCTCTGTAATGTGTGATATCTGGTAGAGTCTCTCTCTGTAATGTGTGATATCTGGTAGAGTCTCTCTCTGTAATGTGTGATATCTGGTAGAGTCTCTCTCTGTAATGTGTGATATCTGGTAGAGTCTCTCTCTGTAATGTGTGATATCTGGTAGAGAGTCTCTGTAATCTGTGAATGGTAGAGTCTCCTCTCTGTGATATCTGGTAGAGTCTCTCTCTGTAATGTGTGATATCTGGTAGAGTCTCTCTCTGTAATGTGTGATATCTGGTAGAGTCTCTCTCTGTAATGTGTGATATCTGGTAGAGTCTCTCTGTAATGTGTGATATCTGGTAGAGTCTCTCTGTAATGTGTGATATCTGGTAGAGTCTCTCTCTGTAATGTGGGATATCTCTCTGTAATGTGTGATATCTATCTGGTATGTGTGATATCTGGTAGAGTCTCTGTAATGTGTGATATCTGGGTAGAGTCTCTCTGTAATGTGTGATATCTGGTAGAGTCTCTCTCTGTAATGTGTGATATCTGGTAGAGTCTCTCTGTAATGTGTGATATCTGGTAGAGTCTCTCTCTGTAATGTGGGATATCTGGTAGAGTCTCTCTCTGTAATGTGTGATATCTGGTAGAGTCTCTCTCTGTAATGTGTGATATCTGGTAGAGTCTCTCTCTGTAATGTGGGATATCTGGAGAGTCTCTCTGGTAGAGGATCTCTCTGGTAGAGTCTCTCTGTAATGTGGGATATCTGGTAGAGTCTCTCTCTGTAATGTGTCTATCTGGTAGAGTCTCTCTGTAATGTGTGATATCTGGTAGAGTCTCTCTGTAATGTCTCTGTGGTAATCTCTCTGTAATGTGTGATATCTGGTAGAGTCTCTCTCTGTAATGTGTGATATCTGGTAGAGTCTCTCTCTGTAATGTGTGATATCTGGTAGAGTATCTAATGTGGATATCTGGTAGAGTCTCTCTCTGTAATGTGTGATATCTGGTAGAGAGTCTCTCTCTGTAATGTGTGATATCTGGTAGAGTCTCTCTCTGTAATGTGTGATATCTGGTAGAGTCTCTCTCTGTAATGTGTGATATCTGGTAGAGTCTCTCTGGAATGTGTGATATCTGGTAGAGTCTCTCTGTAATGTGTGATATCTGGTAGAGTCTCTCTCTGTAATGTGTGATATCTGGTAGAGTCTCTCTCTGTAATGTGTGATATCTGGTAGAGTCTCTCTGTAATGTGTGATATCTGGTAGAGTCTCTCTCTGTAATGTGTGATATCTGGTAGAGTCTCTCTCTGTAATGTGTGATATCTGGTAGAGTCTCTCTGTAATGTGTGATATCTGGTAGAGTCTCTCTGTAATGTGGGATATTGGTATATCTCTGTAATGTGTGATATCTGGTCTCTCTCTGTAATGTGTGATATCTGGTAGAGTCTCTCTCTGTAATGTGTGATATCTGGTAGAGTCTCTCTCTGTAATGTGTGATATCTGTAGATCTCTCTCTGTAATGTGTGATATCTGGTAGAGTCTCTCTGTAATGTGTGATATCTGGTAGAGTCTCTCTCTGTAATGTGTGATATCTGGTAGAGTCTCTCTGTAATGTGTGATAGTGTAGAGTCTCTCTCTGTCTGTATCTCTGTGTGATGGATATCTGGTAGAGTCTCTCTGTAATGTGTGATATATCTGGTAGAGTCTCTCTCTGTAATGTGTGATATCTGGTAGAGTCTCTCTGTAATGTGTGATATCTGGTAGAGTCTCTCTCTGTAATGTGTGATATCTGGTAGAGTCTCTCTGTAATGTGTGATATCTGGTAGAGTCTCTCTCTGTAATGTGTGATATCTGGTAGAGTCTCTCTCTGTAATGTGTGATATCTGGTAGAGTCTCTCTCTGTAATGTGTGATATCTGGTAGAGTCTCTCTGTAATGTGTGATATCTGGTAGAGTCTCTCTCTGTAATGTGTGATATCTGGTAGAGTCTCTCTCTGTAATGTGTGATATCTGGTAGAGTCTCTCTGTAATGTGGGATATCTGGTAGAGTCTCTCTCTGTAATGTGTGATATCTGGTAGAGTCTCTCTGTAATGTGGGATATCTGGTAGAGTCTCTCTCTGTAATGTGTGATATCTGGTAGAGTCTCTCTGTCTCTGTAATCTGTAGAGTCTCTCTCTGTAATGTGTGATATGTAGAGTCTCTCTCTGTAATGTGTGATATCTGGTAGAGTCTCTCTCTGTAATGTGTGATATCTGGTAGAGTCTCTCTCTGTAATGTGTGATATCTGGTAGAGTCTCTCTCTGTAATGTGTGATATCTGGTAGAGTCTCTCTCTGTAATGTGTGATATCTGGTAGAGTCTCTCTCTGTAATGTGTGATATCTGGTAGAGTCTCTCTGTAATGTGTGATATCTGGTAGAGTCTCTCTCTGTAATGTGTGATATCTGGTAGAGTCTCTCTCTGTAATGTGTGATATCTGGTAGTCTCTCTCTGTAATGTGTGATATCTGGTAGAGTCTCTCTGTAATGTGTGATATCTGGTAGAGTCTCTCTCTGTAATGTGTGATATCTGGTAGAGTCTCTCTCTGTAATGTGTGATATCTGGTAGAGTCTCTCTCTGTAATGTGTGATATCTGGTAGAGTCTCTCTGTAATGTGTGATATCTGGTAGAGTCTCTCTGTAATGTGTGATATCTGGTAGAGTCTCTCTCTGTAATGTGTGATATCTGGTAGAGTCTCTCTCTGTAATGTGTATATCTGGTAGAGTCTCTCTGTAATGTGGGATATCTGGTAGAGTCTCTCTGTAATGTGTGTATCTGGTAGAGTCTCTCTCTGTAATGTGTGATATCTGGTAGAGTCTCTCTCTGTAAGGATATCTGGTAGAGTCTCTCTGTAATGTGTGATATCTGGTAGAGTCTCTGGTGTGATATCTGGTAGAGTCTCTCTGTAATGTGTGATATCTGGTAGAGTCTCTCTGTAATGTGTGATATCTGGTAGAGTCTCTCTGTAATGTGTGATATCTGGTAGAGTCTCTCTGTAATGTGGGATATCTGGTAGAGTCTCTCTCTGTAATGTGTGATATCTGGTAGAGTCTCTCTCTGTAATGTGTGATATCTGGTAGAGTCTCTCTCTGTAATGTGTGATCTCTGTAATGTAATGTGGGATATCTGGTAGAGTCTCTCTCTGTAATGTGTGATATCTGGTAGAGTCTCTCTCTGTAATGTGTGATATCTGGTAGAGTCTCTCTCTGTAATGTGTGATATCTGGTAGAGTCTCTCTCTGTAATGTGTGATATCTGGTAGAGTCTCTCTCTAATGTGTGAATGTGTGATATCTGGTAGAGTCTCTCTCTGTAATGTGTGATATCTGTAGAGTCTCTCTGTAATGTGTGATATCTGGTAGAGTCTCTCTGTAATGTGTGATATCTGGTAGAGTCTCTCTCTGTAATGTGTGATATCTGGTAGAGTCTCTCTCTCTGTAATGTGTGATATCTGGTAGAGTCTCTCTCTCTGTAATGTGTGATATCTGGTAGAGTCTCTCTGTAATGTGTGATATCTGGTAGAGTCTCTCTCTGTAATGTGTGATATCTGGTAGAGTCTCTCTCTGTAATGTGGGATATCTGGTAGAGTCTCTCTCTGTAATGTGGATATCTGGTAGAGTCTCTCTGTAATGTGTGATATCTGTGAGAGTCTCTCTCTGTAATGTGTGATATCTGGTAGAGTCTCTCTCTGTAATGTGTGATATCTGGTAGAGTCTCTCTGTAATGTGTGATATCTGGTAGAGTCTCTCTGTAATGTGTGATATCTGGTAGAGTCTCTCTCTGTAATGTGTGATATCTGGTAGAGTCTCTCTCTGTAATGTGTGTGATATCTGGTAGAGTCTCTCTCTGTAATGTGTGATATCTCTGTAATGTGTGATAGTCTCTCTCTGTAATGTGTGATATCTGGTAGAGTCTCTCTCTGTAATGTGTGATGTGGTAGATCTGTAATGTGTGATATCTGGTAGAGTCTCTCTGTAATGTGTGATATCTGGTAGAGTCTCTCTCTGTAATGTGTGATATCTGGTAGAGTCTCTCTCTGTAATGTGTGATATCTGGTAGAGTCTCTCTCTGTAATGTGTGATATCTGGTAGAGTCTCTCTCTGTAATGTGGTGATATCTGGTAGAGTCTCTCTCTGTAATGTGTGATATCTGGTAGAGTCTCTCTCTGTAATGTGTGATATCTGGTGAGTCTCTCTCTGTATGAGTGATATCTGGTAGAGTCTCTCTGTAATGTGTGATATCTGGTAGAGTCTCTCTCTGTAATGTGTGATATCTGGTAGAGTCTCTCTCTGTAATGTGTGATATCTGGTAGAGTCTCTCTGTGTGTGATATCTGGTAGAGTCTCTCTCTGTAATGTGTGATATCTGGTAGAGTCTCTCTCTGTAATGTGTGATATCTGGTAGAGTCTCTCTCTGTAATGTGTGATATCTGGTAGAGTCTCTCTGTAAATGTGTGATATCTGGTAGAGTCTCTCTCTGTAATGTGTGTAGATCTCTGGTATCTGGTAGAGTCTCTCTCTGTAATGTGTGATATCTGGTAGAGTCTCTCTGTAATGTGTGATATCTGGTAGAGTCTCTCTGTAATGTGTGATATCTGGTAGAGTCTCTCTCTGTAATGTGGGATATCTGGTAGAGTCTCTCTGTAATGTGTGATATCTGGTAGAGTCTCTCTCTGTAATGTGTGATATCTGGTAGAGTCTCTCTCTGTAATCTGGTAGGTAGAGTCTCTCTCTGTAATGTGTGATATCTGGTAGAGTCTCTCTCTGTAATGTGTGATATCTGGTAGAGTCTCTCTCTGTAATGTGTGATATCTGGTAGAGTCTCTCTCTGTAATGTGTGATATCTGGTAGAGTCTCTCTCTGTAATGTGTGATATCTGGTAGAGTCTCTCTGTAATGTGTGATATCTGGTAGAGTCTCTCTCTGTAATGTGTGATATCTGGTAGAGTCTATCTGTAATGTGTGATATCTGGTAGAGTCTCTCTCTGTAATGTGTGATATCTGGTAGAGTCTCTCTCTGTAATGTGTGATATCTGGTAGAGTCTCTCTCTGTAATGTGTGATATCTCTGGTAGTCTCTCTCTGTAATGTGTGATATCTGGTAGAGTCTCTCTCTGTAATGTGTGATATCTGGTAGAGTCTCTCTCTGTAATGTGTGTGATATCTGTAATGGTGTAGAGTCTCTCTGTAATGTGTGATATCTGGTAGAGTCTCTCTCTGTAATGTGGATATCTGGTAGAGTCTCTCTGTAATGTGTGATATCTGGTAGAGTCTCTCTCTGTAATGTGTGATATCTGGTGAGATCTGTAATGTGTATATCTGGTAGAGTCTCTCTGTAATGTGTGATATCTGGTAGAGTCTCTCTCTGTAATGTGGGATATCTGTAGAGAGTAGAGTCTCTCTGTAATGTGTGATATCTGGTAGAGTCTCTCTCTGTAATGTGTGATATCTGGTAGAGTCTCTCTCTGTAATGTGGGATATCTGGTAGAGTCTCTCTCTGTAATGTGTGATATCTGGTAGAGTCTCTCTGTAATGTGTGATATCTGGTAGAGTCTCTCTCTGTAATGTGTGATATCTGGTGTAGTCTCTCTCTGTAATGTGTGATATCTGGTAGAGTCTCTCTCTGTAAGTGTGATATCTGGTAGAGTCTCTCTCTGTAATGTGTGATATCTGGTAGAGTCTCTCTCTGTAATGTGTGATATCTGGTAGAGTCTCTCTCTGTAATGTGTGATATCTGGTAGAGTCTCTCTCTGTAATGTGTGATATCTGGTAGAGTCTCTCTCTCTGTGATGTGGTAGAGTCTCTCTCTGTAATGTGTGATATCTGGTAGAGTCTCTCTCTGTAATGTGTGATATCTGGTAGAGTCTCTCTGTAATGTGTGATATCTGGTAGAGTCTCTCTCTGTAATGTGTGATATCTGGTAGAGTCTCTCTCTATCTGGTAATCTCTGTAATGTGATATCTGGTAGAGTCTCTCTCTGTAATGTGTGATATCTGGTAGAGTCTCTCTGTAATGTGTGATATCTGGTAGAGTCTCTCTCTGTAATGTGTGATATCTGGTAGAGTCTCTCTCTGTAATGTGTGATATCTGGTAGAGTCTCTCTCTGTAATGTGGGATATCTGGTAGAGTCTCTCTGTAATGTGTGATATCTGGTAGAGTCTCTCTCTGTAATGTGTGATATCTGGTAGAGTCTCTCTCTGTAATGTGTGATATCTGGTAGAGTCTCTCTGTAATGTGTGATATCTGGTAGAGTCTCTCTGTAATGTGGGATGTAGATATCTGGTGTGGGATATCTGGTCTCTCTCTGTAATGTGTGATATCTGGTAGAGTCTCTCTGTAATGTGTGATATCTGGTAGAGTCTCTCTCTGTAATGTGTGATATCGTAGAGAGTCTCTCTCTGTAATGTGTGATATCTGGTAGAGTCTCTCTCTGTAATGTGTGATATCTGGTAGAGTCTATCTCTGTAATGTGTGATATCTGGTAGAGTCTCTCTCTGTAATGTGTGATATCTGGTAGAGTCTCTCTCTGTAATGTGTGATATCTGGTAGAGTAGAGTCTCTCTCTGTAATGTGTGATATCTGGTAGAGTCTCTCTCTGTAATGTGTGATATCTGGTAGAGTCTCTCTCTGTAATGTGTGATATCTGGTAGAGTCTCTCTCTGTAATGTGTGATATCTGGTAGAGTCTCTCTCTGTAATGTGTGATATCTGGTAGAGTCTCTCTCTGTAATGTGTGATATCTGGTAGAGTCTCTCTCTGTAATGTGTGATATCTGTAGAGTCTCTCTCTGTAATGTGTGATATCTGGTAGAGTCTCTCTGTAATGTGTGATATCTGGTAGAGTCTCTCTGTAATGTGGGATATCTGGTAGAGTCTCTCTCTGTAATGTGTGATATCTGGTAGAGTCTCTCTCTGTAATGTGTGATATCTGGTAGAGTCTCTCTCTGTAATGTGGGATATCTGGTAGAGTCTCTCTGTAATGTGTGATATCTGGTAGAGTCTCTCTCTGTAATGTGTGATATCTGGTAGAGTCTCTCTCTGTAATGTGTGGGATATCTGGTAGAGTCTCTCTGTAATGTGTGTGATATCTGGTAGAGTCTCTCTGTAATGTGTGATATCTGGTAGAGTCTCTCTGTAATGTGTGATATCTGGTAGAGTCTCTCTCTCTGTAATGTGGGATATCTGGTAGAGTCTCTCTCTGTAATGTAATGTCTCTCTGTAATGTATATCTGGTAGAGTCTCTCTCTGTAATGTGTGATATCTGGTAGAGTCTCTCTGTAATGTGGGATATCTGGTAGAGTCTCTCTGTAATGTGTGATATCTGGTAGTCTCTCTGTAAGATATCTGGTAGAGTCTCTCTGTAATGTGTGATATCTCTGGTAGAGTCTCTCTCTGTAATGTGTGATATCTGGTAGAGTAATGTCTCTCTGTAATGTGGGATATCTGGTAGAGTCTCTCTCTGTAATGTGTGATATCTGGTAGAGTCTCTCTGTAATGTGTGATATCTGGTAGAGTCTCTCTCTGTAATGTGTGATAGAGTCTCTCTGTCTGTAATGGTGTAGATCTCTCTGTGGTAGAGTCTCTCTCTGTAATGTGTGATATCTGGTAGAGTCTCTCTGTAATGTGTGATATCTGGTAGAGTCTCTGTAATGTGGGATATCTGGTAGAGTCTCTCTCTGTAATGTGTGATATCTGGTAGAGTCTCTCTGTAATGTGTGATATCTGGTAGAGTCTCTCTCTGTGATATCTGGTAGAGTCTCTCTCTGTAATGTGTGATATCTGGTAGAGTCTCTCTCTGTAATGTGATATCTGGTAGAGTCTCTCTGTAATGTGTGATATCTGGTAGAGTCTCTCTGTAATGTGTGATATCTGGTAGAGTCTCTCTGTAATGTGTGATATCTGGTAGAGTCTCTCTGTAATGTGTGATATCTGGTAGAGTCTCTCTCTGTAATGTGTGATATCTGGTAGAGTCTCTCTCTGTAATGTGTGATATCTGGTAGAGTCTCTCTCTGTAATGTGGGATATCTGGTAGAGTCTCTCTCTGTAATGTGTGATATCTGGTAGAGTCTCTCTGTAATGTGTGATATCTGGTAGAGTCTCTCTCTGTAATGTGTGATATCTGGTAGAGTCTCTCTCTGTAATGTGTGATATCTGGTAGAGTCTCTCTGTAATGGGGATATGTGGTAGATATCTGGTAGAGTCTCTCTCTGTAATGTGTGATATCTGGTAGAGTCTCTCTCTGTAATGTGTGATATCTGGTAGAGTCTCTCTCTGTAATGTGTGATATCTGGTATGTGTGAGTCTCTCTCTGTAAATGATATCTGGTAGAGTCTCTCTGTAATGGTGATATCTGGTAGAGTCTCTCTCTGTAATGTGTGATATCTGGTAGAGTCTCTCTCTGTAATGTGTGATATCTGGTAGAGTCTCTCTCTGTAATGTGGGATATCTGGTAGAGAGTCTCTCTGTAATGTGTGATATCTGGTAGAGTCTCTCTCTGTAATGTGTGATATCTGGTAGAGTCTCTCTCTGTAATGTGTGATATCTGGTAGAGTCTCTCTGTAATGTGGGATATCTGGTAGAGTCTCTCTCTGTAATGTGGGATATCTGGTAGAGTCTCTCTCTGTAATGTGGGATATCTGGTAGAGTCTCTCTCTGTAATGTGTGATATCTGGTAGAGTCTCTCTCTGTAATGTGTGATATCTGGTAGAGTCTCTCTCTGTAATGTGTGATATCTGGTAGAGTCTCTCTCTGTAATGTGTGATATCTGGTAGAGTCTCTCTCTGTAATGTGTGATATCTGGTAGAGTCTCTCTCTGTAATGTGTAGATAATCTGGTAGAGTCTCTCTGTAATGTGTGAATGTAGAGTCTCTCTCTGATATCTGGTAGAGTCTCTCTCTGTAATGTGTGATATCTGGTAGAGTCTCTCTGTAATGTGTGATATCTGTAGAGTCTCTCTCTGTAATGTGTGATATCTGGTAGAGTCTCTCTCTGTAATGTGTGATATCTGGTAGAGTCTCTCTGTAAATGTGTGATATCTGGTAAGAGTCTGGTCTCTCTCTGTAATGTGTGATATCTGGTAGAGTCTCTCTCTGTAATGTGTGATATCTGGTAGAGTCTCTCTCTGTAATGTGTGATATCTGGTAGAGTCTCTCTGTAATGTCTGATATCTGGTAGAGTCTCTCTCTGTAATGTGTGATATCTGGTAGAGTCTCTCTCTGTAATGTGTGATATCTGGTAGAGTCTCTCTGTAATGTGTGGATATCTGTAGAGTCTCTCTCTGTAATGTGTGATATCTGGTAGAGTCTCTCTCTGTAATGTGTGATATCTGGTAGAGTCTCTCTCTGTAATGTGGGTGATATCTGGTAGAGTCTCTCTGTAATGTGGGATATCTGGTAGAGTCTCTCTGTATGTGGGTATGTGTGATCTCTGGTAGAGTCTCTCTCTGTAATGTGTGATATCTGGTAGAGTCTCTCTGTAATGTGTGATATCTGGTAGAGTCTCTCTCTGTAATGTGTGATATCTGGTAGAGTCTCTCTCTGTAATGTGTGATATCTGGTAGAGTCTCTCTCTGTAATGTGTGATATCTGGTAGATCTGTGTGATAGAGTCTCTCTCTGTAATGTGTGATATCTGGTAGAGTCTCTCTGTAATGTGTGATATCTGGTAGAGTCTCTCTCTGTAATGTGTGATATCTGGTAGATATCTGGTATCTGGTAGAGTCTCTCTCTGTAATGTGTGATATCTGGTAGAGTCTCTCTCTGTAATGTGTGATATCTGGTAGAGTCTCTCTCTGTAATGTGTGATATCTGGTAGAGTCTCTCTGTAATGTGTGATATGTGGTAGAGTCTCTCTCTGTAATGTGTGATATCTGGTAGAGTCTCTCTCTGTAATGTGTGATATCTGGTAGAGTCTCTCTCTGTAATGTGTGATATCTGGTAGAGTCTGTAATGTGTGATATCTGGTAGAGTCTCTCTGTAATGTGTGATATCTGGTAGAGTCTCTCTCTGTAATGTGTGATATCTGGGTAGAGTCTCTCTCTGTAATGTGTGATATCTGGTAGAGTCTCTCTCTGTAATGTGTGATATCTGGTAGAGTCTCTCTGTAATGTGTGATATCTGTAGAGTCTCTCTCTGTAATGTGTGTGATATCTGGTAGAGTCTCTCTCTGTAATGTGTAATGTGTGATGTGTGATCTGGTAGAGTCTCTCTGTAATGTGTGATATCTGGTAGAGTCTCTCTGTAATGTGTGATATCTGGTAGAGTCTCTCTGTAATGTGTGATATCTGATATCTGGTATGTGGTCTCTCTCTGTAATGTGTGATATCTGGTAGAGTCTCTCTCTGTAATGTGTGATATCTGGTAGAGTCTCTCTCTGTAATGTGGGATATCTGGTAGAGTCTCTCTCTGTAATGTGTGATATCTGGTAGAGTCTCTCTGTAATGTGGGATATCTGGTAGAGTCTCTCTGTAATGTGGGATATCTGGTAGAGTCTCTCTGTAATGTGGGATATCTGGTAGAGTCTCTCTCTGTAATGTGTGATATCTGGTAGAGTCTCTCTCTGTAATGTGTGATATCTGGTAGAGTCTCTCTCTGTGTAATGTGGTGATATCTGGTAAGATATCTCTCTCTGTAATGTGGGATATCTGGTAGAGTCTCTCTCTGTAATGTGTGATATCTGGTAGAGTCTCTCTGTAATGTGTGATATCTGGTAGAGTCTCTCTCTGTAATGTGTGATATCTGGTAGAGTCTCTCTGTAATGTGTGATATCTGGTAGAGTCTCTCTGTAATGTGGGATATCTGGTAGAGTCTCTCTGTAATGTGTGATATCTGGTAGAGTCTCTCTGTAATGTGTGATATCTGGTAGAGTCTCTCTCTGTAATGTGTGATATCTGGTAGAGTCTCTCTCTGTAATGTGTGATATCTGGTAGAGTCTCTCTCTGTAATGTGTGATATCTGGTAGAGAGTCTCTCTGTAATGTGGGATATCTGGTAGAGTCTATCTGTAATGTGTGATATCTGGTAGAGTCTCTCTCTGTAATGTGTGATATCTGGTAGAGTCTCTCTCTGTAATGTGTGATATCTGGTAGAGTCTCTCTCTGTAATGTGTGGGATATCTGGTAGAGTCTCTCTGTAATGTGTGATATCTGGTAGAGTCTCTCTCTGTAATGTGTGATATCTGGTAGAGTCTCTCTCTGTAATGTGTGAATGTGTGATATCTCTGTAATGTGGAGTCTCTCTGTAATGTGTGATATCTGGTAGAGTCTCTCTGTAATGTGGGATATCTGGTAGAGTCTCTCTCTGTAATGTGTGATATCTGGTAGAGTCTCTCTCTGTAATGTGTGATATCTGGTAGAGTCTCTCTGTAATGTGTGATATCTGGTAGAGTCTCTCTCTGTAATGTGTGATATCTGGTAGAGTCTCTCTCTGTAATGTGTGATATCTGGTAGAGTCTCTCTCTGTAATGTGTGATATCTGGTAGAGTCTCTCTCTGTAATGTGTGATATCTGGTAGAGTCTCTCTGTAATGTGTGATATCTGGTAGAGTCTCTCTCTGTAATGTGTGATATCTGGTAGAGTCTATCTGTAATGTGTGATATCTGGTAGAGTCTCTCTCTGTAATGTGTGATATCTGGTAGAGTCTCTCTCTGTAATGTGTGATATCTGGTAGAGTCTCTCTGTAATGTGTGATATCTGGTAGAGTCTCTCTGTAATGTGTGAATATCTGGTAGAGTCTCTCTCTGTAATGTGTGATATCTGGTAGAGTCTCTCTCTGTAATGTGTGATATCTGGTAGAGTCTCTCTCTGTAATGTGTGATATCTGGTAGAGTCTCTCTGTAATGTGTGATATCTGGTAGAGTCTCTCTGTAATGTGGGATATCTGGTAGAGTCTCTCTCTGTAATGTGTGATATCTGGTAGAGTCTCTCTCTGTAATGTGTGATATCTGGTAGAGTCTCTCTCTGTAATGTGGGATATCTGGTAGAGTCTCTCTGTAATGTGTGATATCTGGTAGAGTCTCTCTCTGTAATGTGTGATATCTGGTAGAGTCTCTCTCTGTAATGTGGGATATCTGGTAGAGTCTCTCTGTAATGTGTGATATCTGGTAGAGTCTCTCTGTAATGTGTGATATCTGGTAGAGTCTCTCTGTAATGTGTGATATCTGGTAGAGTCTCTCTGTAATGTGTGATATCTGGTAGAGTCTCTCTGTAATGTGTGGATATCTGGTAGAGTCTCTCTGTAATGTGGGATATCTGGTAGAGTCTCTCTCTGTAATGTGGGATATCTGGTAGAGTCTCTCTCTGTAATGTGGGATATCTGGTAGAGTCTCTCTCTGTAATGTGTGATATCTGGTAGAGTGTAATGTGGGATCTGGTAGAGTCTCTCTGTAATGTGGGATATCTGGTAGAGTCTCTCTGTAATGTGGGATATCTGGTAGAGTCTCTCTCTGTAATGTGTGATATCTGGTAGAGTCTCTCTGTAATGTGTGATATCTGGTAGAGTCTCTCTCTGTAATGTGTGATATCTGGTAGAGTCTCTCTGTAATGTGTGATATCTGGTAGAGTCTCTCTCTGTAATGTGGGATATCTGGTAGAGTCTCTCTCTGTAATGTGTGATATCTGGTAGAGTCTCTCTGTAATGTGTGATATCTGGTAGAGTCTCTCTGTAATGTGTGATATCTGGTAGAGTCTCTCTCTGTAATGTGTGATATCTGGTAGAGTCTCTCTGTAATGTGTGATATCTGGTAGAGTCTCTCTGTAAATGTGGGATATCTGGTAGAGTCTCTCTGTAATGTGTGATATCTGGTAGAGTCTCTCTCTGTAATGTGTGATATCTGGTAGAGTCTCTCTCTGTAATGTGTGATATATCTGGTAGAGTCTCTCTCTGTAATGTGTGATATCTGGTAGAGTCTCTCTCTGTAATGTGTGATATCTGGTAGAGTCTCTCTCTGTAATGTGTGATATCTGGTAGAGTCTCTCTGTAATGTGGGATATCTGGTAGAGTCTCTCTGTAATGTGTGATATCTGGTAGAGTCTCTCTCTGTAATGTGTGATATCTGGTAGAGTCTCTCTCTGTAATGTGTGATATCTGGTAGAGTCTATTCATCAGCCTCTGTCCAAAAAAAAAATCTGTAATTTACCATAATTCCTTTGTATCTACCGCCGCTCAACGGGTAGTTCTGTATGTGGTACGGGTGAAAGGGGAGGGCAGCCAACGCGGTGTTGGGGGCGGGGCAATCACACACACACACACACACACACAGACACGCACCTTGACGCAGGCAGGCAACAGTAAATTGAAAAACCACAATAATCCCAGCCACCACCACCCCCTTCTACACACACACACACACGTCAAATCCACAGCCATTGGGGTAATTAAATAATAGCGCTTAAAAGTTTTAATTTAGATTGTAATTTTTTCCCTCCTTTCTCTCTCTCTCTACTGTATCCATCTGTTCCACTGGGCCAAATATTAAAAGAGGTGGAAGAGATTAATGCCCCACACACACTCTCCCCTCTCCACCCCCACATCTCTCTCCACCCCCCACCTCTCTCTATCTCTCTCCTCTCCACCCCCACATCTCTCTCTCTCTCCTCTCTCCACCCCACATCTCTCTCTCCACCCCCCACATCTCTCTCCTCTCCACATCTCTCTCTCTCTCCACCCCTCTCTCTCTCACATCTCGCCACCCCCCACATCTCTCTCTCTCCTCATCCCCACATCTCTCTCTCCACCCCCCACATCTCTCTTTCCTCTCTCCGTCCCCCACCTCTCTCTTTCCACCACCACATCTCTCTCTCCTCTCTCCACCCCCACCTCTCTCTCTCCACCCCCACCTCTCCCTCTCCTCTACACCCCCCACATCTCTCTCTCCACCCCCCACATCTTTCTCCTCTCTCCACCCCCCCACATCTCTCTCTCCACATTTCTCTCTCCTCTCGCACAATCCCCCTCTTTCTCTATCCAACTCTCTCAGTGTGATGAGCAGTGGATGTGTAGAGGGCAGAGAGAGAGAGAGAGAGATGGAACAATGTTATCTGAAGGAGAGAGAGAGAGAGAGAGAGATGGAACAATGTTATCTAAAGGAGAGGGAGAGAGAGATGGAACAATGTTATCTAAAGGAGAGGGAGAGAGAGAGAGAGATGGAACAATGTTATCTAAAGGAGAGAGAGAGAGAGAGAGATGGAACAATGTTATCTAAAGGAGAGAGAGAGAGAGATGGATGGAACAATGTTATCTAAAGGAGAGGGAGAGAGAGAGAGAGATGGAACAATGTTATCTAAAGGAGAGGGAGAGAGAGAGAGAGATGGAACAATGTTATCTAAAGGAGAGGGAGAGAGAGAGAGATGGAACAATGTTATCTAAAGGAGAGGAGAGAGAGAGAGAGAGAGAGATGGAACAATGTTATCTAAAAAGGAGAGAGAGAGAGAGATGGAACAATGTTATCTAAAGGAGAGAGAGAGAGAGAGAGATGGAACAATGTTATCTAAAGGAGAGGGAGAGAGAGAGAGATGGAACAATGTTATCTAAAGGAGAGGGAGAGAGAGAGAGAGATGGAACAATGTTATCTAAAGGAGAGGGAGAGAGAGAGAGAGATGGAACAATGTTATCTAAAGGAGAGGGAGAGAGAGAGAGAGAGAGAGAGAGAGAGAGAGAGAGAGAGATATGGAACAATGTTATCTAAAGGAGAGGGAGAGAGAGATGGAACAATGTTATCTAAAGGAGAGGGAGAGAGAGATGGAACAATGTTATCTACAATAATAAACCAGTACATGTATTAACCAGCCACTCTTATTAGAGACGTCTCTTAGGGGGACAGAGAACAATGGACATCATAGGAGGAAGTCCAACATGCATCCTTATTGGCCCCCTATTCCCCTTATAGTGCACTGAATGGTCCCCTATTACATTTACATTTACATTTTAGTCATTTAGCAGACGCTCTTATCCAGAGCGACTTACAGTTAGTGAATACATCTTTTTTTTTTTTTAATACTGCCCCCCCCCGTGGGAATCGAACCCACAACCCTGGCGTTGCAAACGCCATGCTCTATCAACTGAGCTACATCCCTGCCGGCCATTCCCTCCCCTACCCTGGACGACGCTGGGCCAATTGTGCGCCACCCATGAGTCTACCGGTCGCGGCCGGCTGCGACAGAGCCTGGATTCGAACCAGGATCTCTAGTGGCACAGTTAGCACTGCGATGCAGTGCCTTAGACCACTGCGCCACTCAGGAGCACATTCCCCTTATAGTGCACTAAATGGCCCCCATTCCCCTTATAGTGCACTAAATGGCCCCCTATTCCCCTTATAGTGCACTAAATGGCCCCCTATTCCCCTTATAGTGCACTAAATGGCCCCCTATTCCCCTTATAGTGCACTAAATGGCCCCCTACTCCCCTTATAGTGCACTAAATGGCCCACATTCCCCTTATAGTGCACTAAATGGCCCCCATTCCCCTTATAGTGCACTAAATGGCCCCCATTCCCCTTATAGTGCACCAGAGCTCTAGAAGTAGTGTACTACAATACGGTGCCATTTCAGCAACATATTAGAGTTTTATCTGTGTTCGGGGTTCAATGTATTTTCTAATTCCAACTTGAAGGTTTTTGAAAGTAGGCAGAAGTTGCCCCTAACTGAATTCTGCTTTCAGAACAGAGAATATAATTCTGTCCTTTATGGAGAAAAATATTACCGTATTATCATACACCATGGAAGAGCACAGAGGAGAAACTAGGAGGAGGGAGAGAGAGACAGAGAGGGAGAGAGAGACAGAGAGAGAGAGAGAGAGAGAGAGAGAGAGAGAGAGAGAGAGAGACAGAGAGAGAGAGAGAGAGAGAGAGACAGAGAGAGACAGAGAGAGAGAGAGAGAGAGACAGAGACAGAGACAGAGACAGAGACAGAGAGAGAGAGAGACAGAGAGACAGAGAGACAGAGAGACAGAGAGACAGAGAGACAGAGAGACAGAGAGACAGAGAGACAGAGAGACAGAGAGACAGAGAGACAGAGACAGAGAGAGAGACAGAGACAGAGAGACAGAGAGACAGAGAGACAGAGAGACAGAGAGACAGAGAGACAGAGAGACAGAGAGACAGAGACAGAGAGACAGAGAGACAGAGAGAGAGAGAGACAGAGAGGAGGGGGTAGGAGAACAAGAGACAGATGGTAGGGGTTCTGCCTGGCTGAGAGGGGCGAGAAACGGGGAGAGAGGGGGGTACGAGGGGGGTGTATGTGTGCTCTTCCGCAGCATCACCAAGGTCTCTCCTATTTCTCTCCCTCGCTAAGATCAGTAAAGGGAGATCTAGATTTATTTAACTGAAAGTGAATATGGACAGACCAGCGGTCATAGGGAAAAGCATCTCTTTATGAAATACAACTAGCTGGGGATGTAAAGACACATGATGGATGTGTGTGTGTGTGTGTGTGTGTGTGTGTGTGTGTGTGTTTTGATCAATCAAAGGGGTAAAATGGCAGCATGGCAGGGTAGGGGGGAGGAGAGAGATAGGGGGTCTTATTTTCTGTCATTTAATTTGCCCTCCTTCCCCCGGCCATCCCTCTCTCTCTCTCTCTCTCTCTTTCTGACAGACAGTTGATACAATAGAACAAGCAGCCTTCCTGACAAGCACATTTACATTTGGATTGAATAATATAACTATACTGTACATGTCCCATCCCACAAACACACACTATGGACCTGTGTGCTTCTCTCCACCTCTCTCCCCTCTTCCCCCCTCCACCTCTCTCCCCCCCCACCTCACCTCTCCCACCCACCTCTCCCACCAATCCCCACATTTCTCTCCCTCTATTTTCGCTCTCCTTCCTTCTCTAATCTTTCCTCCTCTTCTCCCACCTCTCCGTTCGTTACCTCTTCTCCCGTTACCTCTTCTCTCCCCCCCTCTCTCTCCACCTCTCTCCCCTCTTCTCCCCCCCCCCCCCCTCTCTCATTCTTTGTGTGAAATCCCCTCCCGTGGGGGTGGTGTGGGTAAATTGAATCAATCTGTTTAGAAGAACAACAGACCTATGATTTAATATACCTTTGAGTTTAGTTTAATTCTCTAAACTAATACCACACTGAGAGAGAGAGAGAGAGAGAGAGAGAGAGAGGGTAGAAAATCCATTATCACACTCCTCACACACACACACACACTTTTGCCTCATCCCTCATTCAGTATGAATAAATAAGAGAAAAGAAGACAGTGAGAGAAAGGGAGGGAGGATTATTCTAGAAAAGGGAGGGAGGATTATTCTAGAAAAGGGAGGGAGGATTATTCTAGAAAAGGGAGGGAGTTCAATTCTAGAGTTCAATTCTCTCTCCTCGTTTCTCTCCATCCTCCCTCTCTCTCTCCTCGTTTTCTCTCCATCCTCCTCTCTCTCTCTCTCCTCGTTTCTCTCCATCCTCCCTCTCTCTCTCTCTCCTCCGTTCTCCTCCATCCTCCCTCTCTCTCTCTCTCCTCGTTTTCTCTCCATCCTCCCTCTCTCTCTCCCTCCTCGTTTCTCTCCATCCTCCCTCTCTCTCTCTCTCCATCCTCCCTCTCTCTCTCTCCTCGTTTCTCTCCATCCTCCCTCTCTCTCTCGTTTCTCTCCATCCTCCCTCTCTCTCTCTCCATCCTCCCTCTCTCTCTCTCTCCTCGTTTCGTCTCCTCTCCTCCCTCTCTCTCTCTCTCCTCTGTTTCTCTCCTCCTCCCTCTCTCTCTCTCTCTCCTCGTTTCTCTCCATCCTCCCTCTCTCTCTCTCTCCTCGTTTCTCTCCATCCTCCCTCTCTCTCTCTCTCCTCGTTTCTCTCCATCCTCCCTCTCTCTCTCTCCTCGTTTCTCTCCATCCTCCCTCTCTCTCTCTCCTCGTTTCTCTCCATCCTCCCCTCTCTCTCTCTCCTCGTTCTCTCCCTCCTCCCTCTCTCTCTATCCTCGTTTCTCTCCATCCTCCCCCTCTCTCTCTCTCCTCGTTCTCTCCATCCTCCCTCTCTCTCTCTCCTCGTTTCTCTCCATCCTCCCCTCTCTCTCTCTCCTCCTCGTTTCTCTCCATCCTCCCCTCTCTCTCTCTCTCCTCGTTTCTCTCCATCCTCCCTCTCTCTCTCTCCTCGTTTCTCTCCATCCTCCTCCCCTCTCTCTCCTCGTTTCTCTCCATCTCCCCTCTCTCTCTCTCCTCGTTTCTCTCCTCCTCCTCTCTCTCTCTCCTCGTTTCTCTCCTCCTCCTCCCTCTCTCTCTCTCTCCTCGTTTCTCTCCATCCTCCCTCTCTCTCTCCTCGTTTCTCTCCATCCTCCCTCTCTCTCTCTCCTCGTTTCTCTCCATCCTCCCTCTCTCCTCGTTTCTCTCCATCCTCCCTCTCTCTCTCTCCTCGTTTCTCTCCATCCTCCTCTCTCTCTCTCTCCTCGTTTCTCTCCATCCTCCCTCTCTCTCTCTCTCTCCTCGTTTCTCTCCATCCTCCCTCTCTCTCTCTCCTCGTTTCTCTCTCCTCCCTCTCTCTCTCTCCTCGTTTCTCTCCATCCTCCCTCTCTCTCTCTCTCCTCGTTTATCTCCATCCTCCCTCTCTCTCTCTCCTCGTTTCTCTCCATCCTCCCTCTCTCTCTCTCCTCGTTTCTCTCCATCCTCCCTCTCTCTCTCTCCTCGTTTCTCTCCATCCTCCCTCTCTCTCTCTCTCCTCGTTTCTCTCCATCCTCCCTCTCTCTCTCTCCTCGTTTCTCTCCATCCTCCCCCTCTCTCTCTCTCCTCGTTTCTCTCCATCCTCCCTCTCTCTCTCTCCTCGTTTCTCTCATCCTCCCTCTCTCTCTCTCCTCGTTTCATCTCCATCCTCCTCCTCTCTCTCTCTCTCTCCTCGTTTTCTCTCTCCATCCTTCCTCTCTCTCTCTCTCCTCGTTTCTCTCCATCCTCCCTCTCTCTCTCCTCGTTTCTCTCCATCCTCCCTCTCTCTCCTCGTTTCTATCCATCCTCCCTCCCTCTCTCTCCTCGTTTCTCTCCATCCTCCCTCTCTCTCTCTCTCCTCGTTTTTCTCCATCCTCCCTCTCTCTCTCCTCGTTTCTCTCCATCCTCCCTCTCTCTCTCTCCTCGTTTCTCTCCATCCTCCCTCTCTCTCTCTCCTCGTTTCTCTCCATCCTCCCTCTCTCTCTCTCCTCGTTTCTCTCCATCCTCCCCTCTCTCTCTCTCCTCGTTTCTCTCCATCCTCCCTCCCCCTCTCTCTCCTCGTTTCTCTCCATCCTCCCTCTCGCTCTCTCTCCTCGTTTCTCTCCATCCTCCCTCTCGCTCTCTCTCCTCGTTTCTCTCCATCCTCCCTCTCTCTCTCTCCTCGTTTCTCTCCATCCTCCCTCTCTCTCTCTCCTCGTTTCTCTCCATCCTCCCTCTCTCTCTCTCCTCGTTTCTCTCCATCCTCCCTCTCTCTCTCTCCTCGTTTCTCTCCATCCTCCCTCTCTCTCTCTCCTCATTTCTCTCCATCCATCCTCCCTCTCTCTCTCTCCCTCTAGCGGCCTACTAAAGACCCTAGGTAGAGGAGAACAGGATGGAGACAGAAACCAATTACTATTGATCAGCCTATTGATCAGCCTACACTTAGACAGACACACAGGAACACACAGAGAAAGGACACACACACACACACACACACACACCAGTAACTCTATAAAACAACGACACTTCAAGAGAGATGACTGGACAGATGTAGCTAGGAGGATAGGGTTAGGTCAGTATTCCAGTACTGTAGTACTATATACTTTGTGGGGGGGGGGGGGGGGGGTTAACCTACTCCAAGACTGGGATTCAGTCCAAACCCCCCCCCCCCCAATGCTTTTTTTTAAAAAACAATTCAATTCTGATTTTAATCAATATTTTTAACAGTGTTTTTGTGGCAATGTTTTGTGTATTTAAAAAATATGATAATATACATTTCATTAAAAAAATATATCATATATTATTTACAAATTCACAAGTTTAGAACATTTGAACAGATTAGATACACACTGACGTTGGTCTATTCCAAATATGAATGACTAAAATGAGAGAGGGAAACTGAATCTGAATGTATTCCTATAACAGTGTGTGTGTGTGTGTGTGTGTGTGTGTGTGTGTGTGTGTGTACTAGAATATCAGGCAAACCCTGAAGGAATGAGAAAGTAAACATTTCCTAATTTCACTATAAAGAATAAGCTATGCGGAAACTTCCAGTATGAATAGCTACTCTACAGTAACTAAACTATAGTAATACAATATGAAAGACAGCACACGTCAAAATGTCCACCAAACCCTTAAACCTAGTTCTACCAACATCCTAAACCCTTAAACCTAGTTATACCAACATCCTAAACCCTTAAACCTAGCTAGTTATACCAACATCCTAAACCCTTAAACCTAGCTAGTTATACCAACATCCTAAACCCTTAAACCTAGCTAGTTATACCAACATCCTAAACCCTTAAACCTAGCTAGTTATACCAACATCCTAAACCCTTAAACCTAGCTAGTTATACCAACATCCTAAACCCTTAAACCTAGCTAGTTATACCAACATCCTAAACCCTTAAACCTAGCGATACCAACATCCTAAACCCTTAAACCTAGTTATACCAACATCCTAAACCCTTAAACCTAGTTATACCAACATCCTAAACCCTTAAACCTAGCTATACCAACATCCTAAACCCTTAAACCTAGCGATACCAACATCCTAAACCCTTAAACCTAGTTATACCAACATCCTAAACCCTTAAACCTAGTTATACCAACATCCTAAACCCTTAAACCTAGTTATACCAACATCCTAAACCCTAAACCTAGCGATACCAACATCCTAAACCCTTAAAACCTAGCGATACCAACATCCTAAACCCTTAAACCTAGTTATACCAACATCCTAAACCCTTAAACCTAGTTATACCAACATCCTAAACCCTTAAACCTAGCGATACCAACATCCTAAACCCTTAAACCTAGCGATACCAACATCCTAAACCCTTAAACCTAGCGATACCAACATCCTAAACCCTTAAACCTAGTTATACCAACATCCTAAACCCTTAAACCTAGCTAGTTATACCAACATCCTAAACCCTTAAACCTAGCTAGTTATACCAACATCCTAAACCCTTAAACCTAGTTATACCAACATCCTAAACCCTTAAACCTAGTTATACCAACATCCTAAACCCTTAAACCTAGCTATACCAACATCCTAAACCCTTAAACCTAGTTATACCAACATCCTAAACCCTTAAACCTAGTTATACCAACATCCTAAACCCTTAAACCTAGCTAGTTATACCAACATCCTAAACCCTTAAACCTAGCGATACCAACATCCTAAACCCTTAAACCTAGTTATACCAACATCCTAAACCCTTAAACCTAGCTAGCGATACCAACATCCTAAACCCTTAAACCTAGCGATACCAACATCCTAAACCCTTAAACCTAGCGATACCAACATCCTAAACCCTTAAACCTAGTTATACCAACATCCTAAACCCTTAAACCTAGTTATACCAACATCCTAAACCCTTAAACCTAGTTATACCAACATCCTAAACCCTTAAACCTAGTTATACCAACATCCTAAACCCTTAAACCTAGTTATACCAACATCCTAAACCCTTAAACCTAGTTATACCAACATCCTAAACCCTTGAACCTAGTTATACCAACATCCTAAACCCTAAACCTAGTTATACCAACATCCTAAACCCTTAAACCTAGTTATACCAACATCCTAAACCCCTTAAACCTAGCTTATACCAACACCCTAAATCCTAAACCCTAAAACCTAGTTTATACCAACATCCTAAACCCTTAAACCTAGTTATACCAACATCCTAAACCCCTTAAACCTAGCTATACCAACATCCTAAACCCTTAAACCTAGTTATACCAACATCCTAAATCCTTAAACCTAGTTATACCAACACCCTAAACCCTTAAACCTAGTTATACCAACATCCTAAACCCTTAAACCTAGTTATACCAACATCCTAACCCTTAAACCTAGTTATACCAACATCCTAAACCCTTAAACCTAGCGATCCAACATCCTAAACCCTTAAACCTAGTTATACCAACATCCTAAACCCTTAAACCTAGCGATACCAACATCCTAAAACCTTAAACCTAGTTATACCAACATCCTAAACCTTAAACCTAGTTATACCAACCATCCTAAACCCTTAAACCTAGTTATACCAACATCCTAAACCCTTAAAACCTAGTTATACCAACATCCTAAACCCTTAAACCTAGTTATACCAACATCCTAAACCCTTAAAAACCTAGCGATACCAACATCCTAAACCCTTAAACCTAGTTATACCAACAACATCCTAAAACCCTTAAAACCTAGCGATACCAACATCCTAAACCCTTAAACCTAGTTATACCCAACATCCCTAAACCCTTAAACCTAGCTATACCAACATCCCGTCAAATTCCAAAACCATTCTCCCAATCCACACACTGGATGATATTCTGATAATCCAAACTATGAGTGGAATTTCTCTAATCTCCTAATCCAGGTGTATCTCTCTCTACACACAACCCGTAGCCTCATCCATGCCCCACCAGACAGGACAGAGGACATAACCTCGTCTCCACCAGACAGGACAGGACATAACCTCGTCTCCGCCCAGACAGGACAGGACATAACCTCGTCTCCGCCAGACAGGACAGGACATAACCTCGTCTCCACCAGACAGGACAGGACATAACCTCGTCTCCGCCAGACAGGGACAGACATACACCTCCGTCTCCACCAGACAGGGACATAACCCCGTTCCCCAGACAGGGTAACCTGTCTCCCCCAACAAAAGGGCTAACCCCGTCTCCCCCAGAAGGACATAAACCCCGTCTCCGC
>CM072220.1:5783452-5785952 GCA_036851935.1 Coregonus suidteri
CTTTGCAGAATCACCAAGGTCTCTCCTTTTTCTCTCCCTCGCTAAGATCAGAAAGGGGAGATCTAGATTTTTTTAACTAAAAGTAAATATGGACAGACAACGGCGGGAAACTGCATCTCATCCTCTCACTTCTCTCTGGTCTCTCTCTCTCTACCTCCTCCCTCGTCTCATCCTACCCTTCTCCTCTCCCTCTCTCTCATCTCTGCTTCTCACTCTTCCTCGTCTCTCATCTCTCATCTCTCTCTCTCACTCTCACCTCTCTCTCTCCTACCCTTCCCCTTCTCTCTCCTCTCCCCACTCTCATCTCTCTCTAACTCTTTCGCTCACTCTCTCCGCTCTCTCGTCTCTCCCGCTCTGTCTCGATTCCTCTCTCTCCTCTCTCCAATCTTCTCTCCCTCAATCACTCCTCTCACCTCTCTCTCTCTATCTCCCCTCCCCTCTCTCTCACTCCCCTTCTCCTCCTCTACTCCCTCCCTCCACCATCCACTCACTCCCACCACCCCCACACTCACTCGTCTCCCCTCATCCTCTCCCCTCGCGTCCATCTCTCCCATCTCTCTCTTCTCACTCTCCTCTCAGGTCATTCTCCATCTCCTCTCTCTCATCTCTCGTACCCTCTCTCTCTCCTATCCTCCTCTTCCCCCTCTCCTCTGTTCCTCCCTCTTTCACTTTCAGTCGCGTCTCTCTCTCTCTACTCCTCCATCCTGCTCTCGTCTCATCTATATGCTCTCTCTCTCTCCTTCTCTCTCTCTCCTCCTCTTCCCCGCTGCCATCAATCTTACCTTACTCGCTCTACCCCCCCTCCTCAGATCATCCTCTCTTCTCCCCTCCTCCCGTCTTCGTCCTCTCTTCGTCCTCTCTCTTTCTCCCATCCCTCCCCCTCCCTCCGTCTCCATGGCTCTCTACCTTCGTTCCCTTCGTTCCCACAATCAAGCATACTACCACTCTCTTCCTCGCTCTCTCTCCATCTCCTTCCTCTCTTACTCCACTTATCTCTCTCTCTCCCCCTCTCTCGCTCGACGACCTCCTTCGCTACCTCGGTCTCTCTCCTCCCTCATATTCGCCTGCGTACTTCTCTCGCTCTGCTCCCCAATCGTCTCAAGTTCTCTCATCTTCCAATTCGTTTCTCCTCTCTCCCTCCTCATCACCCATGCACCTTTATCGTCTCGCTCATCTCTCTCGTGCTCCATCTCTCTGCTTTCATTTTTCGGACGTTCTTTTCTCCCCCCCCCTCTTCTTCCTTTCTCCTTCTCTTCCTTTCTACTCTTTCCTCTTCCCCCTCCTCTCTCCTTTCCCTTTCTTCTTTACTTCTCTTCTTTTCCCTTCATCCTCAAGAAAGACTTCTCTTATTCTCCGTTTTCTCTCGCCCTTCTCTACCCTCTTCTCATCTCTCTCTATTCAGTTTTCCTCCCTCATTTACTCGACCTTTTCTTCTCCTCATCTTTATCTCTTTCCTAATTTCTCTATCCTCATCTCGTTCCTCCTCGCTCTTCTAATCCTCTCTTCCTTTCTCTCCCCCTTCTCTCTCTCTTCTCTCTTTTCGTCTTTTCCCTTCCTTCTATTCCGCTTCTCCCTTCTAATCCCTCCACCCCCTCCCCTCAAAAATATCCCTCGTGCTCTCCTCTCAATGGGGCGGCATCTTTCTCTCTTCTTCGTTCCGGTCTTTACTTCCTTTTTGTCTTCCCCCCTCTCTTCTCCTCATTTCCCTCATCCTCGCAATCTCTTCGTTCTCTTTCTTCATTCTTACGTCGTCTCTCTTCCTTGCAGATCTAGAGACAAAAGCTCTTCCCTTTCAAGGAAACAAAACTACTCTACCAAATCTTTCACACCCTTCTTTTTCTCCAATCTTAATTTCTTTCATCTCACTCTTTGTTCTTTTGCTTTTCCCTCCTATCCGCTTCCTTTCCCCCCCCCCCCAAACTGTTATCTTTCCCTTCTTTTCCTTCTACGTCCCATAGTTCTCTCCATCTCTTCTCTCTCTCTCTCCTCGTTTCTCTCCATCCTCTCTCATCTCTCTCACTCTTTCTCTCATCTCTCCATCCTCCTCTCTCTTCTCTCTCCATTCTCTCCATCCTCCCTCTCTCTCTCTCCTCGTCTTCTCTCCATCCTCCCTCTCTCTCTCTCTCCTCGTCTCTCTTCCATCCTCTCCTCTCTCTCCCTCCTCCTCGTTTCTCTCCATCTCTCCTCTCTCTCTCCCTCTCCTCGTTTCTCTCCCCTCCTCCCTCTCTCTCTCTCTCCTCGTTTCTCTCCCTCCTCCTCTCCTCCTCTCCTCTCTCTCTCTCTCCTCTCGTCTCCTCTCCTCTCCTCGTCTCCCTTCTCTCCTCTCTCGCTCTCCTCGGTTCTCTCCATCCTCCCTCCTCTCTCTCTCTCCCCTCGTTTCTCTCCATCTCTCCTCCCTCTCTCTCTCTCCTCGTTTCTCTCCATCCTCCCCTCCCTCTCTCTCTCCTCGTTTCTCTCCATCCTCCCTCCTCTCTCTCTCTCCTCTTTCTCTCCATCCTCC
>CM072220.1:5790952-5870952 GCA_036851935.1 Coregonus suidteri
CTAAACCCTTAAACCTAGTTTATACCAACATCCTAAACCTAGTTATACCAACATCCTAAACCCTTAAACCTAGTTAGTACCAACATCCTAAACCCTTAAACCTAGCGATACCACCATCCTAAACCCTTAAACCTAGTTATACCAACATCCTAAACCCTTAAACCTAGCTATACCAACATCCTAAACCCTTAAACCTAGCGATACCAACATCCTAAACCTTTTAAACCTAGTTATACCAACATCCTAAACCCTTAAACCTAGTTATACCAACATCCTAAACCCTTAAACCTAGTTTATACCAACATCCTAAACCCTTAAACCTAGTTATACAAACATCCTAAACCCTTAAACCTAGTTAGTACCAACATCCTAAACCCTTAAACCTAGCGATACCAACATCCTAAACCCTTAAACCTAGCGATACCAACATCCTAAACCCTTAAACCTAGCGATACCAACATCCTAAACCCTTAAACCTAGCGATACCAACATCCTAAACCCTTAAACCTAGTTATACCAACATCCTAAACCCTTAAACCTAGTTATACCAACATCCTAAACCCTTAAACCTAGTTATACCAACATCCTAAACCCTTAAACCTAGTTATACCAACATCCTAAACCCTTAAACCTAGCGATACCAACATCCTAAACCCTTAAACCTAGTTATACCAACATCCTAAACCCTTAAACCTAGTTATACCAACATCCTAAACCCTTAAACCTAGTTATACCAACATCCTAAACCCTTAAACCTAGTTATACCAACATCCTAAACCTTTAAACCTAGTTATACCAACATCCTAAACCCTTAAACCTAGTTATACCAACATCCTAAACCCTTAAACCTAGTTATACCAACATCCTAAACCCTTAAACCTAGTTATACCAACATCCTAAACCCTTAAACCTAGTTATACCAACATCCTAAACCCTTAAACCTAGCGATACCAACATCCTAAACCCTTAAACCTAGTTATACCAACATCCTAAACCCTTAAACCTAGCGATACCAACATCCTAAAACCCTTAAACCTAGTTATACCAATATCCTAAACCCTTAAACCTAGTTATACCAACATCCTAAACCCTTAAACCTAGTTATACCAACATCCTAAACCCTTAAACCTAGTTATACCAACATCCTAAACCCTTAAACCTAGCGATACCAACATCCTAAACCCTTAAACCTAGTTATACCAACATCCTAAACCCTTAAACCTAGTTTATACCAACATCCTAAACCCTTAAACCTAGTTATACCAACATCCTAAACCTTAAACCTAGTTATACCAACATCCTAAACCCTTAAACCTAGTTATACCAACATCCTAAACCCTTAAACCTAGCGATACCAACATCCTAAACCCTTAAACCTAGTTATACCAACATCCTAAACCCTTAACCCTAGTTATACCAACATCCTAAACCCTTAAACCTAGTTATACCAACATCCTAAACCCTTAAACCTAGTTATACCACACATCCTAAACCTTTAAACCTAGTTATACCACATCCTAAACCCTTAAACCTAGTTATACCAACATCCTAAACCCTTAAACCTAGTTATACCAACATCCTAAACCCTTAAACCTAGTTATACCAACATCCTAAACCCTTAAACCCTTAAACCTAGTTATACCAACATCCTAAACCCTTAAACCTAGCGATACCAACATCCTAAACCCTTAAACCTAGTTATACCAACATCCTAAACCCCTTAAACCTAGTGATACCAACATCCTAAACCCTTAAACCTAGTTATACCAATATCCTAAACCCTTAAACCTAGTTATACCAACATCCTAAACCCTTTAAACCTAGTTATACCAACATCCTAAACCCTTAAACCTAGTTATACCAACATCCTAAACCCTTAAACCTAGCGATACCAACATCCTAAACCCTTAAACCTAGTTATACCAACATCCTAAACCCTTAAACCTAGTTATACCAACATCCTAAACCCTTAAACCTAGTTATACCAACATCCTAAACCCTTAAACCTAGTTATACCAACATCCTAAACCCTTAAACCTAGCTATACCAACATCCCGTCAAATTCCAAAACCATTCTCCCAATCCACACACTGGATGATATTCTGATAATCCAAACTATGAGTGGATTTCTCTAATCTCCTAATCCAGGTGTATCTCTCTACACACAACCGTAGCCTCATCCATGCCCCACCAGACAGGACAGGACATAACCTCGTCTCCGCCAGACAGGACATAACCTCGTCTCCGCCAGACAGGACAGGACATAACCTCGTCTCCGCCAGACAGGACAGGACATAACCTCGTCTCCACCAGACAGGACATAACCTCGTCTCCGCCAGACAGGACATAACCTCGTCTCCCCCCCAGACAGGACATAACCTCGTCTCCCCAAGACAGGACATAACCTCGTCTCCACCAGACAGGACATAACCTTGTCTCCGCCAGACAGGACATAACCTCGTCTCCGCAAGACAGGACATAACCTCGTCTCCGCCAGACAGGACATAACCTCGTCTCCACCAGACAGGACATAACCTCGTCTCCACCAGACAGGACATAACCTCGTCTCCGCCAGACAGGACATAACCTCGTCTCCCCAAGACAGGACATAACCTCCACTCCACCAGACAGGACATAACCTCGTCTCCGCCAGACAGGACATAACCTCGTCTCCCCAAGACAGGACATAACCTCGTCTCCACCAGACAGGACAGACATAACCTCGTCTCCCCCAAGACAGGACATAACCTCGTCTCCACCAGACAGGACACCTAACCTCCACTCCACCAGACAGGACATAACCTCGTCTCCACCAGACAGGACATAACCTCCACTCCACCAGACAGGACATAACCTCCACTCCACCAGACAGGACATATTAATAACTTAACTCCCAACCAGTCAGTGTATCAGTCTCTGATTCTATCCACAATAATTCATTTCCAGTGTGAACCAGTGTGAATCCAGTGTGAACACGTTCTGAATCTCAGCATTCCATTTACCTCTAATCCCCACCATAAAGCTACGCTGTTCTAATGCACTACACACACACACACGAGTGTATCATTGGAAGGGGGTGGGGGTCTGATTTCCACATCGCCCCTGGCCTTGCCCCCGGCTCTACCTTGATAGCCTTGCTGCAGATCTGACCTGGAGACTGAACCATAACCAACAAGACAATACTATAGATCTGACCTGGAGACTGAACCATAACCAACAAGACAATACTATAGATCTGACCTGGAACTGAACCATAACCAACAAGACAATACTATAGATCTGACCTGGAGACTGAACCATAACCAACAAGACAATACTATAGATCTGACCTGGAGACTGAACCATAACCAACAAGACAATACTATAGATCTGACCTGGAGACTGAACCATAACCAACAAGACAATACTATAGATCTGACCTGGAGACTGAACCATAACCAACAAGACAATACTGTAGATCTGACCTGGAGACTGAACCATAACCAACAAGACAATACTATAGATCTGACCTGGAGACTGAACCATAACCAACAAGACAATACTATAGATCTGACCTGGAGACTGAACCATACACATCAACTAACCAACGAAACACTAACTAAGGAAACGATAAAATAATCAGGATGTGTATGGGCATTATAGTGTGTGTGTGTGTGTGTGTGTGTGAGTGAGTGAGTCAGTCCTCTGGGACCTTGCGAAAAACAGTCCCTCTATTATAAGAACCTCCTTTGCATACAAGGCCAACTGTACCAACCACTCTGTGTGTGTGTGTGTGTGTGTGTGTGTGTGTGTGTGTGTGTGTGTGTGTGTGTGTCTTAACTGTTAAACTGCACAGTGCGATCAAAACAACTAATACCTCTATTGATGGAGGACAGAGAAAATGAACAAACGAACAAGACAAAACGGAGAGACGGAGAGAGAGAGAGGACAAACAGAGGTAGAGAAAGACAATGTAGTATCTTGAATGTTAACCCACTATTTAAAATACAGAGGGAATGACTGGGAGAAAGACAGAAAGAGAGAGAGAAAGAGAGGGGGGGAGAGAGAGAGAGGGAGAGAGAGAGAGAGAGAGAGAGAGAGAGAGAGAGAGAGTTCAAGAAAGGGAAAAATATGTCATTTTGTGGATCCATGACTGCTTCACCCCCCTGCCCCTCCTAAAGCATATAAATATTAATATCTATCCCTCCCTCTCCCCCAACCCTTATCCAACCCTCCCTCTCCCCCAACCCCCTTATCCAACCCTCCCTCTCCTCCCACCCTTATCCAACCCTCCCTCTCCCCCAACCCTTATCCAACCCTCCCTCTCACCCCACCAGAAAAATAGAAACACCCAAGGCTAACAGTTAATAAAGCTTTACAGTGGGGGAAAAAAAGTATTTAGTCAGCCACCAATTGTGCAAGTTCTCCCACTTAAAAAGATGAGAGAGGCCTGTTATTTTCATCATAGGTACACGTCAACTATGACAGACAAAAATGAGAAAAAAAATTCCAGAAAATCACATTGTAGGATTTTTTATTAATTAATTTATTTGCAAATTATGGTGGGGAAAATAAGTATTTGGTCAATAACAAAAGTTTGTCAATACTTTGTTATATACCCTTTGTGTGCAATGACACATTTTGGGCCCATTCCTCTATGCAGATCTCCTCTAGAGCAGTGATGTTTTGGGGCTGTCGCTGGGCAACACGGACTTTCAACTCCCTCCAAAGATTTTCTATGGGGTTGAGATCTGGAGACTGGGCTAGGCCACTCCAGGACCTTGAAATGCTTCTTACGAAGCCACTCCTTCGTTGTCCCGGGCGGTGTGTTTGGGATCATTGTCATGCTGAAAGACCCAGCCACGTTTTTTCATCTTCAATGCCCTTGCTGATGGAAGGAGGTTTTCACTCAAAATCTCACGATACATGGCCCCATTCATCTTTCCTTTACACGGATCAGTCGTCCTGGTCCCTTTGCAGAAAAACAGCCCCAAAGCATGATGTTTCCCACCCATGCTTCACAGTAGGTATGGTGTTCTTTGGATGCAACTCAGCATTCTTTGTCCCTCCAAACACGACGAGTTGAGTTTTACCAAAAAGTTATATTTTGGTTCATCTGACCATATGACATTCTCCCAATCCTCTTCTGGATCATCCAAATGCACTCTAGCTAACTTCAGATGGGCCTGGACATGTACTGGCTTAAGCAGGGGGACACGTCTGGCACTGCAGGTTTTGAGTCCCTGGCGGCGTATGTGTTACTGATGGTAGGCTTTGTTACTTTTGGTCCCAGCTCTCTGCAGGTCATTCACTAGGTCCCCCCGTGTGGTTCTGGGATTTTGCTCACCGTTCTTGTGATCATTTTGACCCCACAGGGTGAGATCTTGCGTGGAGCCCCAGATCGAGGGAGATTATCAGTGGTCTTGTATGTCTTCCATTTCCTAATAATTGCTCCCACAGTTGATCTTCAAACCAAGCTGCTTACCTATTGGCAGATTCAGTCTTCCCCAGCCCGGTGCAGGTCTACAATTTTGTTTCTGGTGTCCTTTGACAGCTCTTTGGTCTTGGCCATAGTGGAGTTTGGAGTGTGACTGTTTGAGGTTGTGGACAGGTGTCTTTTATACTGATAACAAGTTCAAACAGGTGCCATTAATACAGGTAACGAGTGGAGGACAGAGGAGCCTCTTAAAGAAGAAGTTACAGGTCTGTGAGAGCCAGAAATCTTGCTTGTTTGTAGGTGACCAAATACTTATTTTCCACCATAATTTGCAAATAAATTCATTAAAAATCCTACAATGTGATTTTCTGGATTTTTTCTCCTCAATTTGTCTGTCATAGTTGACGTGTACCTATGATGAAAATTACAGGCCTCTCTCATCTTTTTAAGTGGGAGAACTTGCACAATTGGTGGCTGACTAAATACTTTTTTCCCCCACTGTATGTCACCTTCTCTCCCTCAGCTAGGCTAACAGTTAATAAAGCCCTATGTCACCTTCTCTCCCTCAGCTAGGCTAACAGTTAATAAAGCCCTATGTCACCTTCTCTCCCTCAGCTAGGCTAACAGTTAATAAAGCCCTATGTCACCTTCTCTCCCTCAGCTAGGCTAACAGTTAATAAAGCCCTATGTCACCTTCTCTCCCTCAGCTAGGCTAACAGTTAATAAAGCCCTATGTCACCTTCTCTCCCTCAGCTAGGCTAACAGTTAATAAAGCTCTATGTCACCTTCTCTCCCTCAGCTAGGCTAACAGTTAATAAAGCCCTATGTCACCTTCTCTCCCTCAGCTAGGCTAACAGTTAATAAAGCCCTATGTCACCTTCTCTCCCTCAGCTAGGCTAACAGTTAATAAAGCCCTGTCACACTTCTCTCCTCAGCTAAGCTAACAGTTAATAAAGCCCTATGTCACCTTCTCTCCCTCAGCTAAGCTAACCGTTAATAAAGCCCTATGTCACCTTCTCTCCCTCAGCTAGGCTAACAGTTAATAAAGCCCTGTCCCCTTCTCTCCCTCAGCTAGGCTAACAGTTAATAAAGCCCTATGTCACCTTCTCTCCCTCAGCTAGGCTAACAGTTAATAAAGCTCTATGTCACCTTCTCTCCCTCAGCTAGGCTAACAGTTAATAAAGCTCTATGTCACCTTCTCTCCCTCAGCTAGGCTAACAGTTAATAAAGCTCTATGTCACCTTCTCTCCCTCAGCTAAGCTAACAGTTAAAGCCCTATGTCACCTTCTCTCCCTCAGCTAGGCTAACAGTTAATAAAGCCCTATGTCACCTTCTCTCCCTCAGCTAAGCTAACAGTTAATAAAGCCCTATGTCACCTTCTCTCCCTCAGCTAGGCTAACAGTTAATAAAGCTCTATGTCACCTTCTCTCCCTCAGCTAGGCTAACAGTTAATAAAGCCCTATGTCACCTTCTCTCCCTCAGCTAGGCTAACAGTTAATAAAGCCCTGTCCCTTCTCTCCCTCAGCTAGGCTAACAGTTAAAAAGCCCTATGTCCCTTCTCTCCCTCAGCTAGGCTAACAGTTAATAAAGCCCTATGTCACCTTCTCTCCCTCAGCTAGGCTAACAGTTAATAAAGCCCTATGTCACCTTCTCTCCCTCAGCTAGGCTAACAGTTAATAAAGCCCTATGTCACCTTCTCTCCCTCAGCTAGGCTAACAGTTAATAAAGCCCTATGTCACCTTCTCTCCCTCAGCTAGGCTAACAGTTAATAAAGCCCTGTCACCTTCTCTCCCTCAGCTAGGCTAACCGTTAATAAAGCCCTGTCCCTTCTCTCCCTCAGCTAGGCTAACAGTTAATAAAGCCCTATGTCACCTTCTCTCCCTCAGCTAGGCTAACAGTTAATAAAGCCCTATGTCACCTTCTCTCCCTCAGCTAGGCTAACAGTTAATAAAGCTCTATGTCACCTTCTCTCCCTCAGCTAGGCTAACAGTTAATAAAGCCCTGTCCCTTCTCTCCCTCAGCTAGGCTAACAGTTAATAAAGCCCTGTCCCCTTCTCTCCCTCAGCTAGGCTAACAGTTAATAAAGCCCTGTCCCTTCTCTCCCTCAGCTAGGCTAACAGTTAATAAAGCCCTATGTCACCTTCTCTCCCTCAGCTAGGCTAACAGTTAATAAAGCCCTATGTCACCTTCTCTCCCTCAGCTAGGCTAACAGTTAATAAAGCTCTATGTCACCTTCTCTCCCTCAGCTAGGCTAACAGTTAATAAAGCCCTGTCCCTTCTCTCCCTCAGCTAGGCTAACAGTTAATAAAGCCCTGTCCCCTTCTCTCCTCTCAGCTAGGCTAACAGTTAATAAAGCCCTGTCCCTTCTCTCCCTCAGCTAGGCTAACAGTTAATAAAGCCCTATGTCACCTTCTCTCCCTCAGCTAGGCTAACAGTTAATAAAGCCCTATGTCACCTTCTCTCCCTCAGCTAGGCTAACAGTTAATAAAGCCCTATGTCACCTTCTCTCCCTCAGCTAGGCTAACAGTTAATAAAGCCCTATGTCACCTTCTCTCCCTCAGCTAGGCTAACAGTTAATAAAGCCCTATGTCACCTTCTCTCCCTCAGCTAGGCTAACAGTTAATAAAGCCCTATGTCACCTTCTCTCTCCCTCAGCTAGGCTAACAGTTAATAAAGCCCTATGTCACCTTCTCTCCCTCAGCTAGGCTAACAGTTAATAAAGCCCTATGTCACCTTCTCTCCCTCAGCTAGGCTAACAGTTAATAAAGCCCTATGTCACCTTCTCTCCCTCAGCTAGGCTAACAGTTAATAAAGCCCTGTCACCTTCTCTCCCTCAGCTAGGCTAACAGTTAATAAAGCCCTATGTCACCTTCTCTCCCCTCAGCTAGGCTAACAGTAATAAAGCCCTATGTCACCTTCTCTCCCTCAGCTAGGCTAACAGTTTAATAAAGCCCTATGTCACCTTCTCTCCCTCAGCTAGGCTAACAGTTAATAAAGCCCTGTCCCCTTCTCTCCCCTCAGCTAGGCTAACAGTTAATAAAGCCCTATGTCACCTTCTCTCCCTCAGCTAGGCTAACAGTTAATAAAGCCCTATGTCACCTTCTCTCCCTCAGCTAGGCTAACAGTTAATAAAGCCCTGTCACCTTCTCTCCCTCAGCTAGGCTAACAGTTAATAAAGCTCTATGTCACCTTCTCTCCCTCAGCTAGGCTAACAGTTAATAAAGCCCTATGTCACCTTCTCTCCCTCAGCTAGGCTAACAGTTAATAAAGCCCTATGTCACCTTCTCTCCCTCAGCTAGGCTAACAGTTAATAAAGCCCTATGTCACCTTCTCTCCCTCAGCTAGGCTAACAGTTAATAAAGCCCTGTCACCTTCTCTCCCTCAGCTAGGCTAACAGTTAATAAAGCCCTATGTCACCTTCTCTCCCTCAGCTAGGCTAACAGTTAATAAAGCCCTGTCCCTTCTCTCCCTCAGCTAGGCTAACAGTTAATAAAGCTCTATGTCACCTTCTCTCCCTCAGCTAGGCTAACAGTTAATAAAGCCCTATGTCACCTTCTCTCCCTCAGCTAGGCTAACAGTTAATAAAGCCCTGTCACCTTTCTCTCCCTCAGCTAGGCTAACAGTTAATAAAGCCCTGTCACCTTCTCTCCCTCAGCTAGGCTAACAGTTAATAAAGCCCTATGTCACCTTCTCTCTCCCTCAGCTAGGCTAACAGTTAATAAAGCCCTATGTCACCTTCTCTCCCTCAGCTAGGCTAACAGTTAATAAAGCCCTGTCACCTTCTCTCCCTCAGCTAGGCTAACAGTTAATAAAGCCCTATGTCACCTTCTCTCCCTCAGCTAGGCTAACAGTTAATAAAGCCCTGTCCCTTCTCTCCCTCAGCTAGGCTAACAGTTAATAAAGCCCTGTCCCCTTCTCTCCCTCAGCTAGGCTAACAGTTAATAAAGCCCTGTCCCCTTCTCTCCCTCAGCTAGGCTAACAGTTAATAAAGCCCTGTCCCCTTCTCTCCCTCAGCTAGGCTAACAGTTAATAAAGCCCTATGTCACCTTCTCTCCCTCAGCTAGGCTAACAGTTAATAAAGCCCTGTCCCCTTCTCTCCCTCAGCTAGGCTAACAGTTAATAAAGCCCTATGTCACCTTCTCTCCCTCAGCTAGGCTAACAGTTAATAAAGCCCTGTCACCTTCTCTCCCTCAGCTAGGCTAACAGTTAATAAAGCCCTATGTCACCTCTCTCCCTCAGCTAGGCTAACAGTTAATAAAGCCCTGTCCCCTTCTCTCCCTCAGCTAGGCTAACAGTTAATAAAGCCCTATGTCACCTTCTCTCCCTCAGCTAGGCTAACAGTTAATAAAGCCCTGTCCCTTCTCTCCCTCAGCTAGGCTAACAGTTAATAAAGCCCTATGTCACCTTCTCTCCCTCAGCTAGGCTAACAGTTAATAAAGCCCTATGTCACCTTCTCTCCCTCAGCTAGGCTAACAGTTAATAAAAGCCCTGTCACCTTCTCTCCCTCAGCTAGGCTAACAGTTAATAAAGCCCTATGTCACCTTCTCTCCCTCAGCTAGGCTAAACAGTTAATAAAGCCCTGTCCCCTTCTCTCCCTCAGCTAGGCTAACAGTTAATAAAGCCCTATGTCACCTTCTCTCCCTCAGCTAGGCTAACAGTTATAAAGCCCTGTCCCTTCTCTCCCTCAGCTAGGCTAACAGTTAATAAAGCCCTATGTCACCTTCTCTCCCTCAGCTAGGCTAACAGTTAATAAAGCCCTATGTCACCTTCTCTCCCTCAGCTAGGCTAACAGTTAATAAAGCCCTATGTCACCTTCTCTCCCTCAGCTAGGCTAACAGTTAATAAAGCCCTGTCCCTTCCACTTTCCTTCTCCCCCCAAAGTCCTGCAGCCAAATAAAATAATATAAATGAATGAATAAGGTCTCAGGGGGCGCCTCCCTCCCTCCCCCTCCCTCCCTCCCTCCTCTCCTACTGTCACCCCCACAATAATTTGATTTCCTATTAAATGATTGCTTAATTATAATGACTATTATTGGTTAATTATAATGACTATTATTGGTTAATTATAATGACTATTATTGGTTAATTGTAATTGACGTTTATTTTATTATTTTTTTCTCCATTCCTCTCTCCCTCTTTCCGTTCAGCTCCCCTCGCCAGGCCTAGATATTGGGAGCAGGGAGAGGAGAGAGGGATTAAAGAGGGAGGTAACAGAGGAAGGGAGGACAAGAGGAGAGAGGGATTAAAGAGGGAGGTAACAGAGGAAGGGAGGACAAGAGGAGAGAGGGATTAAAGAGGGAGGTAACAGAGGAAGGGAGGACAAGAGGAGAGAGGGATTAAAGAGGGAGGTAACAGAGGAAGGGAGGACAAGAGGAGAGAGGGATTAAAGAGGGAGGTAACAGAGGAAGGGAGGACAAGAGGAGAGAGGGATTAAAGAGGGAGGTAACAGAGGAAGGGAGGACAAGAGGAGAGAGGGATTAAAGAGGGAGGTAACAGAGGAAGGGAGGACAAGAGGGATTAAAGAGGGAGGTAACAGAGGAAGGAGATTAAAGAGGGAGGTAAACAGAGAGGAAGGGAGGGACAAGAGGAGAGAGGGATTAAAGAGGGAGGTAACAGAGGAAGGGAGGACAAGAGGAGAGAGGGATTAAAGAGGGATTAAAGAGGGAGGTAACAGAGGAAGGGAGGACAAGAGGAGAGAGGGATTAAAGAGGGAGGTAACAGAGGAAGGGAGGACAAGAGGAGAGAGGGATTAAAGAGGGAGAACAGAGGAAGGGAGGACAAGAGGAGAGAGGGATTAAAGAGGGAGTAACAGAGGAAGGAGGACAAGAGGAGAGAGGGGATTAAGAGGGAGGTAACAGAGGAAGGGAGGACAAGAGGAGAGAGGGATTAAAGAGGGAGGTAACAGAGGAAGGGAGGACAAGAGGAGAGAGGGATTAAAGAGGGAGGTAACAGAGGAAGGGAGGACAAGAGGAGAGAGGGATTAAAGAGGGAGGTAACAGAGGAAGGGAGGACAAGAGGAGAGAGGGATTAAAGAGGGAGGTAACAGAGGAAGGGAGGACAAGAGGAGAGAGGGATTAAAGAGGGAGGTAACAGAGGAAGGGAGGACAAGAGGAGAGAGGGATTAAAGAGGGAGGTAACAGAGGAAGGGAGGACAAGAGGAGAGAGGGATTAAAGAGGGAGGTAACAGAGGAAGGGAGGACAAGAGGAGAGAGGGGATTAAAGAGGAGGTAAAGAGGAAGGGAGGGACAAGAGGACAGAGGGATTAAAGAGGGAGGTAACAGAGGAAGGGAGGACAAGAGGAGAGAGGGATTAAAGAGGGAGGTAACAGAGGAAGGGAGGAAAGAGGAGAGAGGGATTAAAGAGGGAGGTAACAGAGGAAGGGAGGACAAGAGGAGAGAGGGATTAAAGAGGGAGGTAACAGAGGAAGGGAGGACAAGAGGATTAAAGAGGGAGGTAACAGAGAAGGGAAGACAAAGGGAGAGGGATTAAAGAAAGGTAACAGAGGAAGGGAGGACAAGAGGAGAAAGAGGGATTAAAGAGGGAGGTAACAGAGGAAGGAGGACAAGAGGAGAGAGAGAGGGAGGTAACAGAGGGGAGTAAGAGGAGAGAGGATTAAAGAGGAGGTAACAGAGGAAGGAGGACAAGAGGAGGAGGGATTAAAGAGGGAGGTAACAGAGGAAGGGGAGGACAAGAGGAGAGAGGGATTAAAGAGGGAGGTAACAGAGGAAGGGAGGACAAGAGGAGAGAGGGATTAAAGAGGGAGGTAACAGAGGAAGGGAGGACAAGAGGAGAGAGGGAGGGGATTAAAGAGGGAGGGTAACAGAGGAAGGGAGGACAAGAGGAGAGAGAGGTAAAAGAGGGAGGTAACAGAGGAAGGGAGGACAAGAGGAGAGAGGGATTAAAAAGGGAGGTAAAAGAGGAAGGGAGGACAAGAGGAGAGAGGGAAAAAGAGGGAGGTAACAGAGAAGGGAGGACAAGAGGGAGAGGGATTAAAGAGGAGGGAAAAAGAGGAAGGGAGGACAAGAGAAGAGAGGGATTAAAGAGGGAGGTAACAGAGGAAGGGAGGACAAGAGGAAGAGGGATTAAAGAGGGAGGTAACAGAGGAAGGGAGGACAAGAGGAGAAGAGGGAAAAATTAAAAAGGGAGGTAACAGAGGAAGGGAGGACAAGAGAGAGGGATTAAAGAGGGAGGTAAAAGAGGAAGGGAGGACAAGAGGAGAGGGATTAAAGAGGGAGGTAAAAGAGGAAGGGAGGACAAGAGGAAGAGGGAAATTAAGAGGAGGTAACAGAGGAAGGGAGGACAAGAGGAGAGAGGGATTAAAGAGGGAGGTAAAAAGAGGAAGGGGAGGACAAAAGGAAAGAGGGATTAAAGAGGGAGGTAACAGAGGAAGGGAGGACAAGAGGAAGAGGGATTAAAGAGGGAAAAGAAACAGAGGAAGGGAAGACAAGAGGAGAGAGGGATTAAAGAGGGAGGTAACAGAGGAAGGGAGGACAAGAGGAGAGAGGGATTAAAGAGGGAGGTAACAGAGGAAGGGAGGACAAGAGGGATTAAAGAGGGAGGTAACAGAGGAAGGGAGGACAAGAGGAGAGAGGGATTAAAGAGGGAGGTAACAGAGGAAGGGAGGACAAGAGGAGAGAGGGAAGGGATTAAAGAGGTAACAGAGGAAGGGAGGACAAGAGGAGAGAGGATTAAAGAGGGAGGTAACAGAGGAAGGGAGGACAAGAGGAGAGAGGGATTAAAGAGGGAGGGTAACAGAGGAAGGGAGGACAAGAGGAGAGAGGGATTAAAGAGGGAGGTAACAGAGGAGGGAGGACAAGAGGAGAGAGGGATTAAAGAGGGAGGTAACAGAGAAGGGAGGACAAGAGAAGAGAGGGATTAAAGAGGGAGGTAACAGAGGAAGGGAGGACAAGAGGAGAGAGGGATTAAAGAGGGAGGTAAGAGGAAGGGAGGACAAGAGGAGAGAGGGATTAAAGAGGGAGGTAACAGAGGAAGGACGAGGAGAGGAGAGAGGGATTAAAGAGGGAGGTAACAGAAGGGAGGACAAAGAAGAGAGGGATTAAAGAGGAGGTAACAGAGGAAGGGAGGACAAGAGGAGAGAGGGATTAAAGAGGGAGGTAACAGAGGAAGGGAACAAGAGGAAAAGAGGGATTAAAGAGGGAGAGGGAGGTAAGAGGAAGGGAGGACAAGAGGGATTAAAGAGGGAGGTAACAGAGGAAGGGAGGACAAGAGGAGAGAGGGATTAAAGAGGGAGGTAACAGAGGAAGGGAAGACAAGAGGAGAGAGGGATTAAAGAGGGAGGTAACAGAGAAGGGAGGACAAGAGGAGAGAGGGATTAAAGAGGGAGGTAACAGAGGAAGGGAGGACAAGAGAGAGAGGGATTAAAGAGGGAGGTAAACAGAGGGGAGGACAAGAGGAAGAGAAGGAAAAGAGGGAGGTAACAGAGAAGGGAGGACAAGAGGAGAGAGGGATTAAGAGGGAGGTAACAGAGGAAGGGAGGACAAGAGGAGAGAGGGATTAAAGAGGGAGGTAACAGAGGAAGGGAGGACAAGAGGAGAGAGGGATTAAAGAGGGAGGTAACAGAGGAAGGGGAGGACAAGAGGAGAGAGGGATTAAAGAGGGAGGTAACAGAGGAAGGGAGGACAAGAGGAGAGAGGGATTAAAGGGAGGTAACAGAGGAAGGGAGGACAAGAGGGAGGAAGGGAGGACAAGGGAGGACAAGAGGAGAGAGGATTAAAGAGGGAGGTAACAGGAAGGGAGGACAAGAGGAGAGAGGGATTAAAGAGGGAGGTAACAGAGGAAGGGAGGACAAGAGGAGAGAGGGATTAAAGAGAGGTAACAAGGAGGACAAGGAGAGAGAGGACAAGAGGAGAGGAGGGAGGACAAGAGGGAGGAATTAGAGAGGAAGGGAGGAAGGGAGGAGAAGAGGAGAGAGGGATTAAAGAGGGAGGTAACAGAGGAAGGGAGGACAAGAGGAGAGAGGATTAAAGAGGGAGGTAACAGAGGAAGGGAAGACAAGAGGAAGAGAGGGATTTAAAGAGGGAGGTAACAGAGGAAGGGAGGACAAGAGGAGAGAGGATTAAAGAGGGAGGTAACAGAGGAAGGGAGGACAAGAGGAGAGAGGGATTAAAGAGGGAGGTAACAGAGGAAGGGAGGGAAGAGGGATTAAAGAGGGAGGTAACAGAGGAAGGAGGACAAGAGGAGAGAGGGGATTAAAGAGGGAGGTAACAGAGAAGGGAGGACAAGAGGAGAGAGGGATTAAAGAGGAAGGTAACAGAGGAAGGGAGGACAAGAGGAGAGAGGGATTAAAGAGGGAGGTAACAGAGGAAGGGAGGACAAGAGGAGGAGAGAGGGATTAAAGAGGGAGGAAACAGAGGAAGGGAGGACAAGAGGAAGAGAGATTAAAGAGGGAGGTAACAGAGGAAGGGAGGACAAGAGGAGAGAGGGATTAAAGAGGGAGGTAACAGAGGAAGGGAGGACAAGAGGAGAGGGATTAAAGAGGGAGGTAACAGAGGAAGGAGGACAAGAAGAAGGAGGGATAAAGAGGGAGGTAACAGAGGAAGGGAAGACAAGAGAGATTAAAAAGAGGGAGGTAACAGAGGAGGGAGGACAAGAGGAGAGAGGGATTAAAGAGGGAGGTAACAGAGGAAGGGAGGACAAGAGGAGAGGGGATTAAAGAGGGAGGTAACAGAGGAAGGGAGGACAAGAGGAGAGAGGGATTAAAGAGGGAGGTAACAGAGGAAGGGAGGACAAGAGGAGAGAGGGATTAAAGAGGGAGGTAACAGAGGAAGGGAAGACAAGAGAGATTAAAGAGGGAGGTAACAGAGGAAGGGAGGACAAGAGGAGAGAGGGATTAAAGAGGGAGGTAACAGAGGAAGGGAGGACAAGAGGAGAGAGGGATTAAAGAGGGAGTAACAGAGGAAGGGAGGACAAGAGGAGAGAGGGATTAAAGAGGGAGGTAACAGAGGAAGGGAGGACAAGAGGAGAGAGGGATTAAAGAGGGAGGTAACAGAGGAAGGGAGGACAAGAGGAGAGAGGGGGATTAAAGAGGGAGGTAACAGAGGAAGGGAGGACAAGAGGAGAGAGGGATTAAAGAGGGAGGTATGTTTTGCAGAGGGGTCAAATACTTATTTCCCTCATTAAAATGCAAATCAATTTATAACATTTTTTATATATATATATATATATATATATATATAATATATATATATTATACACACAGTGGGGGAAAAAAGTATTTAGTCAGCCAACAATTGTGCAAATCCTCCCACTTAAAAAGATGAGAGAGGCCTGTAATTTTCATCATAGGTACACGTCAACTATGACAGACAAAATGAGAAAAAAAAATCCAGAAAATCACATTGTAGGATTTTTAATGAATTTATTTGCAAATTATGGTGGAAAAAAAGTATTTGGTCAATAACAAAAGTTTCTCAATACTTTGTTATATACCCTTTGTTGGCAATGACACAGGTCAAATGTTTTCTGTAAGTCTTCACAAGGTTTTCACACACTGTTGCTGGTATTTTGGCCCATTCCTCCATGCAGATCTCCTCTAGAGCAGTGATGTTTTGGGGCTGTCGCTGGGCAACACAGACTTTCAACTCCCTCCAAAGATTTTCTTATGGGGTTGAGATCTGGAGACTGGCTAGACCACTCCAGGACCTTGAAATGCTTCTTACGAAGCCACTCTTTCGTTGCCCGGGCGTTGTGTTTGGGATCATTGTCATGCTGAAAGACCCAGCCACGTTTCATCTTCAATGCCCTTGTTGATGAAAGGAGGTTTTCACTCAAAATATCACGATACATGGCCCCATTCATTCTTTCCTTTACACGGATCAGTCGTCCTGGTCCCTTTGCAGAAAAACAGCCCCAAAGCATGATGTTTCCAACCCCATGCTTCACAGTAGGTTTGGTGTCCTCTGCTCTTGTCCTTCTAGACCTGTCTGCTGCCTTTGATACTGTGAACCATCAGATCCTCCTCTCCACCCTCTCCGAAATGGGCATCTCCGGCGCGGCTCACTCCTGGATTGCGTCCTACCTGACCGGTCGCTCCTACCAAGTGGCGTGGCGGGAAGCTGTCTCCGCACCACGTGCTCTCACCACTGGTGTCCCCCAGGGATCGGTTTTGGGCCCTCTCCTTTTCTCCCTATACACCAAGTCACTTGGCTCTGTCATATCCTCACATGGCCTTTCCTATCATTGCTACGCTGACGATACACAACTAATCTTCTCCTTTCCCCCTTCTGATAACCAGGTGGCGAATCGCATCTCTGCATGTCTGGCAGACATATCAGTATGGATGACGGATCACCACCTCAAGCTGAACCCTGGCAAGACGGAGCTGCTCTTCCTCCCGGGGAAGGACTGCCCGTTCCATGATCTCGCCATCACGGTAGACAACTCCGCTGTGTCCTCCTCCCAGAGTGCGAAGAGCCTAGGCGTGACCCTGGACAACACCCTGTCGTTCTCCGCCAACATCAAGGCGGTGACCCGCTCCTGCAGGTTCATGCTCTACAACATTCGGAGAGTGCGACCCTGCCTTACACAGGAAGCGGCGCAGGTCCTGGTCCAGGCACTTGTCATCTCCCGTCTGGACTACTGCAACTCGCTGTTGGCTGGGCTCCCTGCCTGTGCCATTAAACCCCTACAACTCATCCAGAATGCCGCAGCCCGTCTGGTGTTCAACCTTCCCAAGTTCTCTCACGTCACCCCCCTCCTCCGCACACTCCACTGGCTTCCAATTGAAGCTCGCATCCGCTACAAGACCATGGTGCTTGCCTTTGGAGCAGTGAGGGGAACGGCACCCCTGTACCTTCAGGCTCTGATCAGTCCCTACACCCAAACGAGGACATTGCGTTCATCCACCTCTGGCCTGCTGGCTCCCCTTCCTCTGCGGAAGCACAGCTCCCGCTCAGCCCAGTCAAAACTGTTCGCTGCTCTGGCACCCCAATGGTGGAACAAGCTCCCTCACGACGCCAGGACAGCGGAGTCACTCACCACCTTCCGGAGACATTTGAAACCCCACCTCTTTAAGGAATACCTGGGATAGGCTAAAGTATTCCGTCTATTTGATCCCCTGCTGATTTTGTACGTTTGCCCACTGACAAAGAAATGATCAGTCTATCATTTTAATGGTAGGTTTATTTGAACAGTGAGAGACAGAATAACAACAAAAACATCCAGAAAAACGCATGTCAAAAATGTGGCATACATTGTCAATCCGTTCCCCATGGTGTAGGGCTTTACCAACTGAGCTACAGGAGGCCAATAACCTACAACACAAGGCCACAGCTACACTGAAGTTGTTTACCAAGAAGACAGTGAATGTTCTTAAGACAGTGAATGTTCTTAAGACAGTGAATGTTCTTAAGACAGTGAATGTTCTTAGACAGTGAATGTTCTTAAGACAGTGAATGTTCTTAGACAGTGAATGTTCTTAGACAGTGAATGTTCTTAAGACAGTGAATGTTCTTAGACAGTGAATGTTCTTAAGACAGTGAATGTTCTTAAGACAGTGAATGTTTCTTAGACAGTGAATGTTCTTAGGACAGTGAAATGTTCTTAGACAGTGAATGTTCTTAAGACAGTGAATGTTCTTAACACAGTGAATGTTTCTTAAGACAGTGAATGTTCTTAGACAGTGAATGTTCTTAAGACAGTGAATGTTCTTAAGACAGTGAATGTTCTTAAGACAGTGAATGTTCTTAAGACAGTGAACGTTCTTAAGACAGTGAATGTTCTTAGACAGTGAATGTTCTTAGACAGTGAATGTTCTTTAGACAGTGAATGTTCTTAGACAGTGAACGTTCTTAGACAGTGAACGTTCTTAAGACAGTGAATGTTCTTAGACAGTGAATGTTCTTTAGACAGTGAATGTTCTTAGACAGTGAACGTTCTTAGACAGTGAACGTTCTTAAGACAGTGAATGTTCTTAGACAGTGAATGTTCTTTAGACAGTGAATGTTCTTAGACAGTGAACGTTCTTAAGACAGTGAATGTTCTTAGACAGTGAACGTTCTTAGACAGTGAATGTTCTTAAGACAGTGAACGTTCTTAAGACAGTGAACGTTCTTAAGACAGTGAACGTTCTTAGACAGTGAACGATCTTAGACAGTGAATGTTCTTAGACAGTGAATGTTCCGGAGTGGCCTAGTTACAGTTTTTGCGATAAATCTACTTGAAAATCTATGGCAAGACTTGAAAACTGCAGTCTAGCCACAATCCCCAACATCTTGACAGAGCTTGAAGAATTATGAAAAGAATAATGGGCTAATATTGTACAATCCAGGTGTGGAAAGCTCTTAGAGACTTAGACAAGAAGACTCCCAGCTGTAATGGCTGCCAAAGGTGTTTCTAACATGTATTGACTCAGGGAGCTGAATACGTATGCAACAACTATATTTTAGTTATTTGATTTCTATTAATCTTTTGAAACATTTTTGACATAGTATTTTGTGTAGATTGTTGCCCAAAATGTTACTTATGTGAAGAACTCCAAGGGGGGTATGAATACTTTTGCAAGAAAGAAATTAATTAAATTTTGCCCAAGATTATCTTAAAACTCTAACTAAACCTCTCCAGTGATTTATTTTATCTTCCTTCTCTCTCTCTCTCTCTCTCTCGGCTCTCTCTTCTCTCTCTCTCTCTCTTCTCTCTCTCTCTCTCTCTCTCTCTCTCTAGCTCTCTCTCTCTCTCTCTCTCTCTCTCTCTCTCTCTCTCTCTCTCTCTCTCTCTCGCTCTCTCTCTCTCTCTCTCTCTCTCTCTCTCTCTCTCTCTCTCTCTCTTCTCTCTCTCTCTCTCTCTCTCTCTCTCTCTCTCTCTCTCTCTCTCTCTCTCCTCTCTCTCTCTCTCTCTCTCTCTCTCTCTCTCTCTCTCTCTCTCTCTCTCTCTCTCTCTCTCTCTCTCTCTCTCTCTCTCTCTCTCTCTCTCTCTCTCATCTCTCTCTCTCTCTCTCTCTCTCTCTCTCTCTCTCTCTCTCTCTCTCTCTCTCTCTCTCTCTCTCTCTCTCTCTCTCTCTCTCTCTCTCTCTCTCTCTCTCTCTCTCTCTCTCTCTCTCTGTGTTTTTTACAAGCCAGCCTAGGTAGAGTTGCAGTGCTAGATAATAGCCAACCACACATTCAAAATTAACCTTCTACCGTTAAATTATAATTAAAATCGCAATACCTCACCAATACCACAACTATTAAAATGTTAAGTAATTCCTAAAGAAATTATACCAGTTCCGCCAGGTCACAGCACGGTTATTGGGCTCACCTCAGCCATGCTCGCACACACACACACACACACTCTACACACAGAGTCCTCCCTCCCAGATTCACCAGCTGAAAATCATTTATACCAAAACAATAACACCTGATTTATCTGAATATAGAGACAATTCAACATTTACAAAAAAAACAATAAATCATTTAGATTAATTTGATCATTTCCACTTCTGATTCAAACGACGGCCGTATACCAAAACCAGATGTATTGGGCGTTGGTTGAGAGAGTGTGTTTTCTGTGTGTATGTCTTCTCTCAATTTTCTCTCTCTTTTTACAATCTCTTACCTATATTTAACCCCCACTACACACACACACACATCTTTACAAGAACCCCTCACACTGAAACACATGAGCAGATGTCCACACACACACACACACACAGATGTTCCGAGAAGTTAAACGGAAAAATACAGAGACATTTCCATATTCAGAGTATTCATAGACAGGCGGAGTGTTTATCTAACCCTTATGAACAACTTCTTCTAGCCCCGACGAACACACACACACACACACACACACACCCGACAAATCACAGACCAAAAGCGGAGCTTCAAACCAGCTTTAGGTATCACATTTCTTTATAAAAAATGTGCAACAGCAAATAAAAAAAGGAAAGTGTTGTGTTGGTTCTACCACTATCCTATAGACGTGTTTGTTTGTTCTACACTATGCTATACAACGTGTTGTGTTGGTTCTACCACTATCCTATACAACGTGTTGTGTTGGTTCTACCACTATACAACGTGTTGTGTTGGTTCTACCACTATACAACGTGTTTTGTTGGTTCTACCACTATCCTATACAATCTGTTTGTTGGTTCTACCACTATCCTATCCACGTGTTGTGTTGGTTTCACCACTATACAACACCCCACCACTATCCTACACCAACGTGTTGTGTTGGTTCTACCACTATCACATCCAACGGTGTTCAGAGGTTCTACCACTATCCTATCCAAAGACATTTCAACAATTTCTACCACTATCCTATCAAACGTGTTGTTTGGTTCTACCACTATCCTATCCAACGTGTTTTTTAGTTCTACCACTACACCTATACAACGTTGTGTTGGTTCTACCACTACCCTAAACAACGTGTTGTGTTTGTTTCTACCACTATAAATACAGACGTGTTGTGTTGGTTCTACCACTATCCTATACAACGTGTTGTGTTGGTTCTACCACTATCCTATACAACGTGTTGTGTTGGTTCTACCACTATCCTATACAACGTGTTGTGTTGGGTTCTACCCACTATCCTATCCAACGTGTTGTGTTGGTTCTACCACTATCCTATCCAACGTGTTGTGTTGGTTCTACCACTACCCTATACAACGTGTTGTGTTGGTTCTACCACTATCCTATCCAACGTGTTGTGTTGGTTCTACCACTATCCTATACAACGTGTTGTGTTGGTTCTACCACTATCCTATACAACGTGTTGTGTTGGTTCTACCACTATCCTATCCAACGTGTTGTGTTGGTTCTACCACTATCCTATCCAACGTGTTGTGTTGGTTCTACCACTATCCTATACAACGTGTTGTGTTGGTTCTACCACTATCCTATCCAACGTGTTGTGTTGGTTCTACCACTATCCTATCCAACGTGTTGTGTTGGTTCTACCACTATCCTATCCAACGTGTTGTGTTGGTTCTACCACTATCTGACTAAAGGAAGGAGACAAACAGATGATCCATAGCCAGGAATCACTAAATAACATGTCTCTGTGCTGAGTCCAGTGGATAAAACGAAATATCAAAACTACAAAACTAAAACAGTGGATAAAACGAAATATCAAACTACAAAACTAAACAGTGGATAAAACGAAATATCAAACTACAAAACTAAACAGTGGATAAAACGAAATATCAAACTACAAAACTAAACAGTGGATAAAACGAAATATCAAACTACAAAACTAAACAGTGGATAAAACAAATATCAAACTACAAAACTAAACAGTGGATAAAACGAAATATCAAACTACAAAACTAAACAGTGGATAAAACGAAATATCAAACTACAAAACTAAACAGTGGATAAAACGAAATATCAAACTAAAACAGTGGATAAAACGAAATATCAAACTACAAAACTAAACAGTGGATAAAACGAAATATCAAACTACAAAACTAAACAGTGGATAAAACGAAATATCAAACTACAAAACTAAACAGTGGATAAAACGAAATATCAAACTACAAAACTAAAACAGTGGATAAAACGAAATATCAAACTAAACAGTGGATAAAACGAAATATCAAACTACAAAACTAAACAGTGGATAAAAACTACACTGAACAAAAAATATAAACACAACATTTAAAAGTGTTGGTCCCATGTTTCATGAGCTGAAATAAACTATCCCAGAAATGTTCCATACACACAAAAAGCTTCATCTCCTCAAATGTTGTGCACAAATTTGTTTACATCCCATTTAGAGAGCATTTCTCCTTTGCCAATATAATCCATCCACCTGACAGGTGTAGCATATCAAGAAGCTGATTAAACAGCATGATCATTACACAGGTGCACCTTGTGCTGGGGACAATAAAAGGCCACTCAAAAATGTGCAGTTTTGTCACACAACACAATGCCACAGACGTCTCAAGTTTTGTGGGAGCGTGCAATTGGCATGCTGACTGCAGGAATGTCCACCAGAGCTGTTGCCAGAGAATTGAATGTTCATTTCTCTACCATAAGCCGCCTCCAACTTCGTTTTAGAGAATTTGGCATTATGTCCAACAAACGCAGACCACGTGTACGGCGTCGTGTGGGCGAGTGGTTTGCTGATTTCAACGTTGTGAACAGAGTGCCCCATGGTGGCGGTGGGGTTATGGTATGGGCAGGCATAAGCTACGGACAACGAACACAATCGCATTTTATCAATGGCAATTTGAATGCACAGAAATACCGTGACGAGATCCTGAGGCCCCATTGTGAGGCCCACTTCTTTTAAAAAGGTATCTGTGACCAACAGACGCACGTCTGTATTTCCACTCATGTGAAATCCATAGATTAGGGCCTAAATGTATTTATTTCAATTGACTGATTTCCTCATATGAACTCTAACTCAGTAAAATCTTTGAAATTGTTGCATGTTGCATTTTTTTTATTTTTTTTGTTCAGTATAAATATCAAACTACAAAATTAAAACAAATAAAATTAAAATAAACGAAATATCAAACAAAGTAATTAAATTCTAGTATATTAGTGGACATGCTACAGAACAGTAAGTTGATGAAGGAGCTTTAACATTTAAGAACAGGGGCGGCAGGTGGCTCAGTGGTTAAGAGCGTTGTGCCAGTAACCGAAAGGTCGCTGGTTCTAATCCCCGAGCCGACTAGGTGAGAAAAAAAAAATCTGTCGATGTGCCCTTAAGCAAGGCACTTAACCCTAATTGCTCCCGTAAGTCGCTCTGGATAAGAGCATCTGCTAAATGACTAAAAAACTAAAATTAAATAAAATACATTAAAAAAGGGCATCAATTATATCTGAATCTTCTTAAAAGAAGCAAATAATCAATGATATAATATATGGGTAACATCAGTCGTGTAGGGATGTCTGTAAATAAATGTCTCTGCTCGTAATCATTCTACAGGATCTGTAGAAATACTATATTGACCGCAGTCTGTCGATACAGTGAATTACTCTTTTTTGGACTGTAAATATTTTTTGGATGGGGACAAAATGGGTCCTGTAGATATGTTGACTGACAACGATGCCGTTTGAAGCGTCAGAACGAGTGATTAGTGATGAATGTTGACAGAGGAGACAAACGTCTCCTGTGTTTTGATTTAAAACGCTGATTTAAAAAAAAAGAGACATAGAAAGAATATCTTCTTTCAAACCAACACTTCTCTTGAACGATTAGTTTTTTTTATTATTAAACACCGATTAAATAAATTTAAAAAATGATCTAATTTCAAACCAACTCTGATGTGCGGGGGAGCAATATTATGTCAAAATCAAGACTGCTTTTAACAGATAGAAAGATTGGGTGTCTATGACACCTTGAAATGACATTCAGATGATTTACTCTTTGATATTGGAGGAGATTTAATTTTTGAAGAAAAAAAAGAAAAAAAACATTTAATAAAAAATAATATATTTTTTTCCAATTTGCTAAAAAAAGAAAAAGCTGAGAGATAAGCTAAGACACATGGTCCATGGTGTGGGGCAAGGACAGGATCATCTCTTATCTGGGATGCCCAGGGCCACACACATACTGCCACACAGCGTGTTTAAACAGGCACCACACACACACACACACACACACACACACACACGACTAACCGCCCACACACACACACACACACACAACTCCCTCACACACACACACACACACACACACACACACGACTCCCTGCACCTAACCGCCCAAACACGTACAAAGCCCTTTACCTAAGCTACCAGACATAGCCCCGCCCCCCCCCCCCATAATTACACAAACTCACACAACTGAACTACCCACATCCACAGCCCAGCTACCAACCACGTCCACCCTACCATCCTAATCTCATCACACCACTCCGATGCCCAATGCACACACACACACACTGGTCTGACAAACCCCTGCTGCTGGTGTTTATAGTTAAATGACAGTAAGGAAGCAGGTTCTGTTCTGCTGGGGGGGAAAGGAAGGTGATAGGATTAAAATTGGTAGAAGAGAGAGAAAGAGAGAGAGAGAGAGAGACAGAGAGAGAGACAGAGAGAGAGAGAGAGAGAGAGAGTGAGAGAGAGAGAGAGAGAGAGAGAGAGAGAGAGAGAGAGAGAGAGAGAGAGAGAGAGAGAGAGAGAGAGAGAGAGGGAGAGAGAGAGAGAGAGAGAGAGAGAGAGAGAGAGAGAGAGAAATAAAGAGAGAGAGAGAGAGAGAGAGGAGAGAGAGAGAGAGAGAGAGGAAGAGAGAGAGAGAGGAGAGAGAGATAGAGAGAGAGAGAGAGAGACAGAGAGAGAGAGAAATGGTAGAGAGGGGGATAAGTGATGAGAGAAAAGACAAAGAGGGGGAAGGAAAGGGGGGAGAGGTGTAGGAAGGGGAGAGTTTTGAGAGGCAGGGTAGGAGAGGAGAGTAGCCCAGGACCCAACACCCCGCCTGGGTACAAACTAGGCCTCTAACCCCTACTACTACCAGGAAACCAGAGGAGAGGAGAGAGGAGGAGACGTCTTACCTTTCTCCCTGTAAGTGAGTGAGTGGCAACATTTCCCTAACGCTCACAGGAAGACACACACAGATCCGCTCGCCCACCCCGACAGCCGGGCAGACTGGCCTTTAAGCCTCAAACAAAGTTTGGTGTGCACAGACCAAGACCAAGGGGACAAAAAGAGGGAGAGAGAAAGAGAGGGAGAATAGAGGGGAGAAAAGAGAGAGAGTCTGAACCCCCCCCCCCCCCCAGTGACTGCTGAGTTTTGAAGCACTCATTTTATTTTATTATCCAGTTCCATCTGGATGCTGCTGCAAGAGACACACACACACGCGGGTCTCAGATTGGGGTGTGTGTGAGACAATGAGAAGTTCGTCCTCAGTACAAATAGATACAGGAGGGACTGGGCCTTTTCTCCTCCCCTCCCCTCTCTACCTCCTCTCCTCCTCTCCTCCTCTCTCCCACCTCCCCTCTCTCCCTCCACACCTCCTCCACCCCTCCCTCCCCTCCACCTCCCCTCCCCCTCTCCCTCCTCCACACCTCCTCCCTCTCTCTCCTCCACACCTCCACCCCTCCCTCCCCTCTCTCCTCCCCTCTCCTCCTACCTCCTCCTCCTCTCTCTCCTCCTCTCTCCTCCTCCCCCTCCTCTCTCTCACCTCTCCCCTCCACCTCTCCCTCCCCTCCACCTCTCCCCCTCCTCCTCTCCTCCCCTCTCTCTACCTCCTCCCCTCTCCTCCACACCTCCTCCTCCCTCTCTCTCCACCTCCCCTCCACCACACCTCCTCGCTCCTCCTCCCATCCTCTCTCCACCTCTCCTCCTCTCCTCCCCTCTCCTCCCCTCTCTCTACCTCCTCTCTCCTGTCCTTGTTCCTGCCCAAACACCAAACTGCAGCTGCAAGATAGTGGACTGGCAGAACCAATGTGTGTGTTTGTGTGTGTGTGTGTGTGTGTGTGTGAACATGTTTTCACAGGGTGACTAATAGTATTTGTACGCTTAAAGCCTCTCTCCATCACCACTAAATCACATTCACTATACTTACTGTGGAGATCTCTCTCTCTCACCACTAAATCACATTCACTATACTTACTGTGGAGATCTCTCTCTCTCTCTCTCACCACTAAATCACATTCACTATACTTACTGTGGAGATCTCTCTCTCTCACCACTAAATCACATTCACTATACTTACTGTGGAGATCTCTCTCTCTCTCCCCCCCTCTCTCCCTGTCTCCCCTCCTCTCTCTCTCTCCCCCTTCTCTCTCTCTCCCCTCTCTCTCTCCCTGTCTCCTCTCCTCTCTCCTCTCATTTTCGATCCCTCCCCCTTTCCCTCTTTTTTCCTCGCCTTTCTATATTCCAACCCCCCCTTCCTCTGGCAAGTCTTTCTATATTCCAACCCCCCCCCCCCCCTTTCCTCTGGCAAGTCTTTCTATATTCCAACCCCCCCCCCCCCCCCCCCCCCTTTCCTCTGGCAAGTCTTTCTATATTCCAACCCCCCCCCCCCTTTCCTCTGGCAAGTCTTTCTATATTCCACCCCCCCCCCCCACCTTTCCTCTGGCAAGTCTTTCTATATTCCAACCCCCCCCCTTTCCTCTGGCAAGTCTTTCTATATTCCAACCCCCCCCCCACCTTTCCTCTGGCAAGTCTTTCTATATTCCAACCCCCCCCCCCCCCCCCTTTTCCTCTGGCAAGTCTTTCTATATTCCAACCCCCCCCCCCCCTTTCCTCTGGCAAGTCTTTCTATATTCCAACCCCCCCCCCCCCCCCTTTCCTCTGGCAAGTCTTTCTATATTCCAACCCCCCCCCCCCCCTTTCCCTCTGGCAAGTATTTCTATATTCCAACCCCCCCCCCCCCCTTTCCTCTGGCAAGTCTTTCTATATTCCAACCCCCCCTTTCCTCTGGCAAGTCTTTCTATATTCCAACCCCCCCCCCTTTCCTCTGGCAAGTATTTCTATATTCCAACCCCCCCCCCCCCCCACCCCCCCCTTTCCTCTGGCAAGTCTTTCTATATTCCAACCCCCCCCCCCACCTTTCCTCTGGCAAGTCTTTCTATATTCCAACCCCCCCCCCCCCCCCCCAAGTCCCCCCCCCTTTCCTCTGGCAAGTCTTTCTATATTCCAACCCCCCCCCCCCCCCCCTTTCCTCTGGCAAGTCTTTCTATATTCCAACCCCCCCCCCCCCCACCTTTCCTCTGGCAAGTCTTTCTATATTCCAACCCCCCCCCCCCCCCACCCCCCCTTTCCTCTGGCAAGTCTTTCTATATTCCAACCCCCCCCCCCCCCCCCCCCCCCCCCTTCCTCTGGCAAGTCTTTCTATATTCCAACCCCCCCCCCCCCTTTCCTCTGGCAAGTCTTTCTATATTCCAACCCCCCCCCCCCCCCCCCCTTTCCTCTGGCAAGTCTTTCTATATTCCAACCCCCCCCCCCCCCCCCCCCCCCCTTTCCTCTGGCAAGTCTTTCTATATTCCAACCCCCCCCCCCCCCCCCCCCCCCTTTCCTCTGGCAAGTCTTTCTATATTCCAACCCCCCCCTCTGGCAAGTCCTATATTCCACCCCCCCCCCCCCCCTCTGGCAAGTCTTTCTATATTCCAACCCCCCCCCCCCCCCCCCCCCCTTTCCTCTGGCAAGTCTTTCTATATTCCAACCCCCCCCCCCCCCCCCCTTTCCTCTGGCAAGTCTTTCTATATTCCAACCCCCCCCCCCCCCCCCCTTTCCTCTGGCAAGTCTTTCTATATTCCAACCCCCCCCTCCCCCCCCTTTTCCTCTGGCAAGTCTTTCTATATTCCAACCCCCCCCCCCCCCCCCCCCTTCCTCTGGCAAGTCTTTCTATATTCCAACCCCCCCCCCCCCCCCCCCCCCCCCTTTCCTCTGGCAAGTCTTTCTATATTCCAACCCCCCCCCCCCCCTTTCCTCTGGCAAGTCTTTCTATATTCCAACCCCCCCCCACCCCTTCCTCTGGCAAGTCTTTCTATATTCCAACCCCCCCCCCCCCCCCCCTTCCTGGCAAGTCTTTCTATATTCCAACCCCCCCCCCCCCCCCCCCCCCCTTTCCTCTGGCAAGTCTTTCTATATTCCAACCCCCCCCCCCCCCCCCCCCCCCTTTCCTCTGGCAAGTCTTTCTATATTCCACCCCCCCCCCCTTTCCTCTGGCAAGTATTTCTATATTCCAACCCCCCCCCCCCCCCCCTCCCCCCCCCCCCCCTTTCCTCTGGCAAGTCTTTCTATATTCCAACCCCACCCCCTTTCCTGTGGCCTTTCTGCTACCCTCCTCCCTCCCTCCCTCCCTCCCTCCCTCCCTCCCTCCCCCCGTGACCCCCTTGTGCAGACATGAGGTCAAGCTCCAGAGATCACGGGGGGGTCAGATCAGCCCAAACATAGAGCCCCATACCAGCTCTTGAACCTCTCCCTTCCCTTGGTCTGTCTGTCTGTCTGTCTCTCTGTGTGTGTGTGTGTGTGTGTGTGTGTGTGTGTGTGTACAAGAGGTTGTGAGCAGGGGCACTCTTGCAGAAACCTCAGCCCAGGGAAATTCAAATGAGGGAGTAACAGAGTAAGAACAAGAGAAAGAGAGAGGGGAGAGAGAGAGAGAGGGAGAGAGGGGAGAGAGAGAGAGAGAGAGAGAGAGAGAGAGAGAGAGAGAGAGAGGAGAGAGAGAGAGGGGAGAGAGTAGAGAGGGAGAGAGAGAGAGAGAGAGAGAGAGAGAGAGAGAGAGAGAGAGAGAGAGAGAGAGAGAGAGAGAGAGAGAGAGAGAGAGAGAGAGAGAGAGAGGAGAGAGAGAGGGAGAGGGGAGAGAGAGAGAGAGAGAGAGAGAGAGAGAGAGAGAGAGAATCTAGAGAGAGAGAGGAGAGAGAGAGAGAGAGAGAGACGAGAGAGAAGAAGAGAGAGAGAGAGAGAGAGAGAGAGAGAGAGAGAAGAGAGAGAGAGAGAGAGAGAGAGAGAGAGAGAGGGGAGAGAGAGAGAGAGAGGAGAGAGAGAGAGAGAGAGCGATAGAATGAGAGAGAGGTTGCTGAGGTTGCAGGTTAGCTAATGTGTAGATCTGAAGAGATTTGCAGAGACCATCTTTACTCTCTCCTCTTCCACCTCTCTCGTTGTGTTTCTGTTGTTGGTTTTTGGCATTAGCGTTACGAGCAGGGAGTGTGTGTGTGTGTGTACACATGCTGATTAGAATCCCGTTCTCCACACACGCACACGCATGTCAACGCTTAAAGATGCATCAGTGTGAGTGCAGGGAATGCTAAAAGCTTACACACACTGCCGTAAACACAAACACACACATATAGGACACACACACTGCCGTAAACACACACACACACAGACATATACAGTGCCTTCGGAAAGTATTCAGACCTTGACTTTCACGTTATGTTACAGCCTTATTCTAAAATGGATTAAATTGTTTTTTTTTCCCCCTCAACAATCTACACACAATACCCCATAATGACAAATGATGGTGCTTCAACAAAGTACTGAGTAAAGGGTCTGAATACTTATGTAAATATTATATTTCCGTTTTTTATTTCTAATAAATTACCAAACATTTCTGAAAAACTGTATTCATACCCTTTACTCAGTACTTTGTTGAAGCACCTTTGGCAGCGATTACAACCTCGAGGGATGGTGCCAGGTTTCCTCCAGACGTGACGCTTGGCATTCAGGCCAAAGAGTTCAATCTTGGTTTCAACAGACCAGAGAATCTTGTTTCTCATGGTCTGAGAGTCCTTTAGGTGCCTTTTGGCAAACTCCAATCGGGCTGTCATGTGCCTTTTACTGAGGAGTGGCTTCCGTCTGGCCACTCTACCATAAAGGCCTGATTGGTGGAGTTCTGCAGAGATGGTTGTCCTTCTGGAAGGTTCTCCCATCTCCACAGAGGAACTCTGGAGCTCTGTCAGAGTGACCATCGGGTTCTTGGTCACCTCCCTGACCAAGGCCCTTCGTCACCTCCCTGACCAAGGCCCTTCTCCCCCGATTGCTCAGTTTGGCCGGGCGGCCAGCTCTAGGAAGAGTCTTGGTGGTTCCAAACTTCTTCCATTTAAGAATGATGGAGGCCACTGTGTTCTTGGGGACCTTCAACGCCGCAGAAATGTTTTTGTACCCTTCCCCAGATCTGTGCCTCGACACAATCCTGTCTCGGAGCTCTACGGACAATTCCTTCGACCTCATGGCTTGGTTTTTGCTCTGACATGCACTGTCAACTGTGGACTCCAATCAAGTTGTAGAAACATCTCAAGGATGCTCAATGGAAACAGGATGCACCTGAGCTCAATTTCGAGTCTCATAGCAAAGGGTCTGAATACTTATGTAAATACTTTTTTTGTTTTTAATAACTTTACAAACATTTCTAAAAACCTGTTTTTGATTTGTCATTATGGGGTATTGTGTGTAGATTGATGAGGAAATTATTTTATTGAATCCATTTTAGAATAAGGCTGTAACGTAACAAAATGTGGAAAAAGTCAAGGGGGTCTGAATACTTTCCGAAGGCGCTGTAGGAAACACACACATGTTCTACCTATTCATGATATAACACATCTCTGCTCAATGCACTGTTCTGAATGTTATGGACCTCAACATCTAGATGAACTCAATGTTATGGACCACAACACTAACAGGGAGATGAACTGTTCTGAATGTTATGGACCAACACAACACTAACAGGTAGATGAACTGTTCTGAATGTTATGGACCTCAACACTAACAGGGAGATGAACTGTTCTGAATGTTATGGACCAACACAACACTAACAGGTAGATGAACTGTTCTGAATGAACCTCAACACTAACAGGGAGATGTGTATGGACCAACAACACTAACAGGTAGATGAACTGTTCTGAATGTTATGGACCACAACACTAACAGGGAGATGAACTGTTCTGAATGTTATGGACCAACACAACACTAACAGGGAGATGAACTGTTCTGAATGTTATGGACCAACACAACACTAACAGGGAGATGAACTGTTCTGAATGTTATGGACCTCAACACTAACAGGGAGATGAACTGTTCTGAATGTTATGGACCAACACAACACTAACAGGGAGATGAACTGTTCTGAATGTTATGGACCAACACAACACTAACAGGTAGATGAACTGTTCTGAATGTTATGGACCTCAACACTAACAGGTAGATGAACTGTTCTGAATGTTATGGACCACAACACTAACAGGTAGATGAACTGTTCTGAATGTTATGGACCTCAACACTAACAGGGAGATGAACTGTTCTGAATGTTATGGACCAACACAACACTAACAGGTAGATGAACTGTTCTGAATGTTAACTGTTGTTATGGACCAACACAACACTAACAGGTAATGAACTGTTAGATGGTTCTGAATGTTATGGACCAACACAACACTAACAGGTAGTTATGGACCTCAACACTAACAGGGAGATGAACTGTTCTGAATGTTATGGACCAACACAACACTAACAGGTAGATGAACTGTTCTGAATGTTATGGACCAACAACACTAACAGGGAGATGAACTGTTCTGAATGTTATGGACCAACAAACACTAACAGGGGAGATGAACTGTTCTGAATGTTATGGACCTCAACACTAACAGGTAGATGAACTGTTCTGAATGTTATGGACCAACACAACACTAACAGGGAGATGAACTGTTCTGAATGTTATGGACCAACACAACACTACAGGTAGATGAACTGTTTCTGAATGTTATGGACCTCAACACTAACAGGGAGATGAACTGTTCTGAATGTTATGGACAACTCAACACTAACAGGTAGATGAACTGTTCTGAATGTTATGAACCCATTCTGAATGTTAATGTCTCCAACTCAACACTAACAGGTAGATGAACTCCCTCCCTGTTATGGACCTCACCACTAACAGTGTCTGAACTGTTCTGAATGTTATGGACCTCAACACTAACCTTTAGTGTCTCTGAATGTTATGGACCTCACAACACTAACAGGTGTGAACTGTTCTGAATGTTATGGACCTCCCTCCCTCCCTGAACTGTTCTGAATGAATGGACCCTCCCTCCCTCCCTGTCTCCCTTTAGTGTCTCCTCCCTCCCTCCCTCCCTTTAGTGTCTCCCCTCCCTCCCTCCCTTTAGTGTCTCCTCCCTCCCTCCCTCCCTTTAGTGTCTCCTCCCTCCCTCCCTCCCTCCCTCCCTTTAGTGTCTCCTCCCTCCCTCCCTCCTTTAGTGTCTCCTCCCTCCCTCCTTTAGTGTCTCCTCCCTCCCTTTTAGTGTCCTCCTCCCTCCCTCCCTTTAGTGTCCCCTCCCCCCTCCCTTTAGTCTCCTCCCTCCCTCCCTTTAGTGTCCCTCCCTCCCTCCCTCCCTTTAGTGTCTCCTCCCCCCCTCCCTTTAGTGTCTCCTCCCTCCCTCCCTTTAGTGTCTCCTCCCTCCCTCCCCTCCCTCCCTTCCCTTTAGTGTCTCCCTCCCTCCCTTTAGTGTCTCCTCCCTCCCTCCCTCCCTTTAGTGTCTCCTCCCTCCCTCCCTCCCTTTAGTGTCTCCTCCCTCCCTCCCTCCCTCCCTTAGTGTCTCCTCCCTCCCTCCCTCCCTCCTCCCTCCTCTTAGTGTCTCCTCCCCCCCTCCCTTTAGTGTCTCCTCCCTCCCTCCCTCCCTCCCTTTAGTGTCTCCTCCCTCCCTCCCTCCCGTGTATCCTCCCTCCCTCCCTCCCGTGTCTCCTCCCTCCCTCCCTCCCTTTAGTGTCTCCTCCCTCCCTCCCTTTAGTGTCTCCCCCCTCCCTCCCTTTAGTGTCTCCTCCTCCTCCCTCCCTCCCGTGTACCTCCTCCCTCCCTCCCTCCTTTAGTGTCTCCTCCCTCCCTCCCTCCCTCCCTTTAGTGTCTCCTCCCTCCCTCCCCTCCCTCCCTTTAGTGTATCCTCCCTCCCTCCCTTTAGTGTCTCCTCCCTCCCTCCCTTAGTGTCTCCTCCCTCCCTCCCTCTCCTCCCTCCCTCCCTCCCTCCCTCCCTTTAGTGTCTCCTCCCTCCCTCCCTTTAGTGTCTCCTCCCTCCCTCCCTCCCTCCCTCCTCCCTCCCTCCCTCCCTACCTATAGCGTCTCCTTCTCCCTCCAGGTTCAGTATGATGCTCTGGTCTCCATCTTGTTTTCCGCTGCCTAGAACCATCCAGCTCTCCAGACAGTCAGAATCAGACTCCGATCCAGACTCCGCTCCGGACTCCGATCCAGACTCCGCTCCGGATTCTGAGTCCAACACCACCACCGTGTCAGAGTCCACACTGGAGCTCCTCCTCTTTGGGGCGGAGTTTCTCTGGGGGGGGGGGGGGGAAACAACATAATAACTGGTTGTATTCACGAGGACTGTTAATGATGCAGCACTTACCACCAGTTTACCAGAATCACTTTGGTTTTAGTCCTGGAACTTGCTTCATCTGGAAAACTGCCACCTAGGCTGCCTTTACACTGGCAGTTTAAATCTGATCTTTTTTTTTTCCCACTAATTGCTCTTTTGACCAATCACATCAGATCTTTTTACATCAGATCTTTTTCAGAGCTGATCTGATTCTAGAAGGGGTTGGTGTTTGTAGTGATCAATACTGTACCAGAGGGAGTCATTATGGAGATTATTGGCACAACGTAATGTGGCCAGTAGGAACAAGCCGAAGGCACACGCACAAACACACACACACACTCTGTCTCCGTACCTGTGGTGCCGGGGTCGAGGCCTGCAGGGGTCCCGTCTTTGACCTCTGACCTTTCGCGCTACACACCCCGTCATCTTCCTCCGTGTTGTCTGACACCGTGATTACGTCGTCGTGACTCAAGTCGATGACTATGACCTCCTGGAACGACCTTTGACCTTTGGGGTCACCTTCGGAACGATAGAGGACAGTTGTTTTTTTTTTTTTTACAACGCAGGAAATGGACACCAAAATAATAACTGATGAAACGATGACTATGTAAACCCACACCACTACTGTTGTTCTCCACTCACCTCTGGAGAGACCTCTCTGCTGTTTCGTACCCCGTTGGGTTTTCCCTTTGACTTTTTGGTTTTTCTGCTCCGTGTCCCCCAGCAGTTGTTGCCGTAGATCTCTGTTACCATGATCGTGTGACTGGGATGGCTGGCGTCGTTTGGCCTTGCACCCATCTCCCTCCTTCTCTCCGTGGCTGGAGGAGAGGCGCTTCTCTTCCTCCTCCTCCTCCTCCTCCCTCTCTCCGGGGTTAGAGGAGTAGTGGAGCTGGCTGTAGAGCCTGAACTCTAATTCACTGTCGTCAACCTCTGACCCCTCCGACTCCTCCCCGTACAGCTCATCCTCTAGCTCCGCCCTGTCCTCGTACCCCCCGAACATCACCACGGAGACCAGAGGTCAGGTGCCTCCCACAACACCCTGCGAGGGGAGAGAGACACACTGAATATGACATTTGAAATGTCTTTATTCTTTTGGAACTTTTGTGAATGTAATGTTTGCTGTTCATTATTTTGTATTGTTTACTATCTACATCACTTGCTTTGCCAATGTTAACATATGTTTCCCATGCCAATAAAGCCCTTAACTTGAATAGAGAGAGAGAGACAGAGAGACAGAGAGAGAGAGAGAGACAGAGACAGAGAGAGAGTGTGACAGAGAGAGAGACAAAGACAGAGAGACAGAGACAGAGAGAGACAGAGAGAGAGAGAGAGAGAGAGAGAGAGACAGAGAGAGACAGAGAGACACAGAGAGAGACAGAGAGAGAGAGAGACAGAGACAGAGAGAGAGAGAGAGAGAGAGAGAGAGAGAGAGAGAGAGAGAGAGAGAGAGAACAGAGAGAGAGAGAGAGAGAGAGAGATTGTGAGGTCCATTGCCCTTGCCAGTGCTGCGTGTCTGTGCCATGATGGCCAGAGATGATTGGCTCCTAGAGCGCCATTGCCCTGGAAACGCCACGCTGGCCGCTCACAGGCCGCCGCCCAGGGAATAAGGATAGAGGAGAAAGTGTGTGTGTGTGTGTGTGTGTGTGTGTGTGTGTGGAGAGAAGAGACCTAGGACTTGGAAATGATGAGGTGTATGTGTGTCCGTCGTCTGGGGGCTTCTGAAATGAAAAGGCATCTCTGCACAGTCAGGATCAACGCACAATTTTCCTCAAGAGTTCTGATGACCGAAAGCTCAGCCATTGAAGACTCTGCATTGATCCTGGGTGGAGAGTCCTTTACATTTCAGTGTTACTCCATCTCCTGAGAAACAGTCGGGTGTGTGATAGATCCTCTGGAACGTCTGGGGGGGGGGGGGGGGGGTTCTAAAAGCAGTCCAAGGTTTTTCATTGCTCATTAGGTCCTGAGACAGTGGGGACTGGAAAGGTGAAAACACACAGATCTGTTCAGCCACCTGAACATTAACTACCTGGAAACAGCTGACATTAACGTCACCCACTGGTGACCAGATCTGTGTGTGTCTCTGAAAACAGCTGACATTAACGTCGCCCACTGGTGACCAGATCTGTGTGTGTCTGGAGAGGGGGAGACTGCTCAGGGATCCCTCTACAAGAGCTTTACATGGTGACGGCCCAAAGGGCTTCGCTAACACAGTGACAATGGCCGAACCGGAGTTCAGAACAGAGATGGAGGAGTCTATGTTGCATTCCATATGATGTCTCTGCTGTTGAAATATTATTCATTTACATTTTAGTCATTTAGCAGACGCTCTTATCCAGAGCGACTTACAGTTAGTGAGTGCATACATTATTTTTTTTATTTTTTCATACTGGCCCCCCCGTGGGAATCGAACCCACAACCCTGGCGTTGCAAACGCCATGCTCTACCAACTGAGCTACATCCCTGCCGGCCATTCCCTCCCCTAGCCTGGACGACGCTGGGCCAATTGTGCGCCACCCCATGGGTCTTATTCTAGCTGTGATTTGAGGACTGCAGTCCGTGTAGTTGGTTACATACCAATTACGTTACAAGCAGGTACTCAATGAGCTTGCCAATAAAGCCGCGTTGGCTTACATGTGGGCTACAAAACACACAACATTAAACGTGTAGCCTGGTCCCAGATCGGTGTGTGCTTTCCTCCTCCCATCGTCAAGCTAAACAAACTGTTCGGCATGACAATTCCAAGGAGTTAGCGAGAGAGCAGAAGCAGACCTGGTCCACAGGTTGCTAAACTTCTAAGTACCGTATACATGACCAATCAGCAGCTAAAACAAAACGGCCCGGTTTTGATAAACATATAACGAGGCATGCTCACATACTAGCCGGCTATCTGGCTAACACACCTCTGCTAACATCCACTAACACTTAAAACTGGGGGGGGCATCTGTTGTTATAAACGTCACGTTCAACTAGCCTGTCATTTCAGTTACGACATGCTAACTTAAGTTAGTTTGATACTATCGAAAGTGTTCGGTTAACTAACTAGTTAGCTAGCTAGCTGGCTAATGTGTTAGCATCGGTTTCTGCGCACCCCCACGTGTTTATCACAGCACAGCGGCATGTAAACAAAGCACTCTGTATCCACACTCACGACGGGAGTCACACACAACCGGTACCTCTCCCGTTCTCCGTAGTACGGCGAAATACAGCCACACGTCTCGTTGCTTTCAACGGAGAAAAATCAACTCACCCGTTTATAAACTTGCAGGACTCACAAGAGTACTTCACTCGTTTGCTCGCATGCTAGCCACTTCCGGGGTTTGTCAAGAGGGAAATTGTTTGGCCAACCGTAACCTTTCCCAGGGAGCCGACCATGCGTGTCTGTGTGCAGTCAATACATTTTTGATGATAGGTCTGCAGAAGGCTAGTAAACGTTGATGTGCCTAAAAATACGTGGACTATAATGTCACCGTTTATCAATTTAATAAGGTTATCATAGACTAGTCTCTACTACTATAGGACAGCCGATTCATATCACATTAAACCACTATAAATATTTGTTTTTTTATTTTCAAATGGTAAAATTGTAGTCTTGTGTATGCTTATAGGCCCACGGGATGTAGTTACACTCTAAAAATGAGGGTTTCAACAAGGGTTCTTCTAAGATCCTCAAAGTTCCTTGAAGAACCGTTGGGTTCTTGGCACTGAAAAATGCTTGGCTGTGTGGTTAGGGTCGTTGTCCTGTTGGAAGGTGAACCTTCGCCCCCAAGTCTGAGCAGGTTTTCATCAAGGATCTCTCTGTACTTTGCTCCGTTCATCTTTCCCTCGATCCTGAGTTCAAATCTTGGTTTCATCAGACCAGAGAATCTTGTTTCTCATGGTCTGAGTCCTTTAGGTGCCTTTTGGCAAACTCCAAGCGGGCTGTCATGTGCCTTTTACTGAGGAGTGGCTTCCGTCTGGCCACTCTACCATAAAGGCCTGATTGGTGGAGTGCTGCAGAGATGGTTGTCCTTCTGGAAGGTTCTCCCATCTCCACAGAGGAAGTCTGGAGCTCTGTCAGAGTGACCATCGGGTTCTTGGTCACCTCCCTGACTAAGGCCCTTCTCCCCCGATTGCTCAGTTTGGCCGGGTGGCCAGCTCTAGGAAGAGTCTTGGTGGTTCCAAACTTCTTCCATTTAAAAATGTTGGAGGCCACTATGTTCTTGGGTACCTTAAATGCTGCAGAAATGTTTTGGTACCCTTCCCCAGATCTGTGCCTCGACACAATCCTGTCTCGACGCTCTACGGACAATTCCTTCGACCTCATGGCTTGGTTTTTGCTCTGACATGCACTGTCAACTGTGGGACCTTATATAGACAGGTGTGTGCCTTTCCAAATCATGTCCAATCAATTGAACGACCACAGGTGGACTCCAATCAAGTTGTAGAAACATCTCAAGGATGATCAATGGAAACAGGATGCACCTGAGCTAAATTTCGAGTCTCATAGCAAAGGGTCTGAATACTTATGTAAATAAGGTATTTCTGTTTTTTATTTTTAATAAATTTGCTACAATTTCTAAAAACCTGTTTTCACTTTGTCATTATGGGGTATTGTGTGTAGATTGATGAGGGGGGAAAAATGTATTTAATCCATTTTAGAATAAGGCTGTAATGTAACAAAATGTGGAAAAAAAGTCAAGGGGTCTGAATACTTTCCGAATGCACTGTGTGTCTGTCTGTGTCTGCCGGTATACTGACAAGCAGACACACAAAGGTATGTACAACTGGTATTGGTTATAATGGTCTCATAATGTCATGCAGATCACATGTACAGTATCATCTACAGGTCCCCTGTAGCTCAGTTGGTAGAGCATGGCGCTTGCAACGCCAGGGTTGTGGGTTCCGATTCCCACGGGGGGGGGGGGGGGCCAGTATGAAAAATGTATGCACTCACTAACTGTAAGTCGCTCTGGATAAGAGCGTCTGGTAAATGTAATGAATGGTTTCTCTAAAAACCTTCTAGGACTCAGTCACAGCAGCCTTCTTCCTCCTGCCTCTTCAACGAAGATCCCAGAGGCCTCTACATTACGGACCAGGTATACCTACCGAGGTAGAACCGCTTTCATACAAGGTATGTGTGTGAGAACCGGTGTCAAAAGTGAACCATTTTTTCATTCACAACAAAACCATGGTATGAATACTGCCACGTGCACATTTAGTTAATTATCTGTATAATTATATTTGTTTTTAAATTCACAGACTTCACCCTCCCTACACCTCTGATGAATAAAACAGGAAACCTGTTCGATCACCATGCACTGCAAAATCATTCTGGCTATGGGATAGCCTACAGAGGACATCAACATCACATCAACACACCAGAACTATTGGACTTTGGGGCTGGGAGTTTACCTCATTTTTCGATTTTTGAATTTTAGCTTTGCCAATGAAATCATAATAAATACTGACAACTAAAATAAAATAATAAATAATAAATAATTAAATTGTTTATTGTTGTTATTGTTATGATGATGATGATTTATAATAATGGGGGACAAAAATTGACCCAAAAAGGTTTTTTGAGGAACCATTAATGGGGGTTCTTTGAATAATTTATATAGGGTTTTCCCCCACAGTTTGAATTTGAAGAACCCCTGAAGGATCCTCCAGGTGCCTTTTCTTTTTAGAGTGAGCTTGGTATATCAATTACTTGATTTAGATTGTTAATATGCTTACAGAATATATATTTTTTAAACTTTATTTTGTGTAGCTAGGCCTAGGCTATCATCGACCTACTTTCTTCTTGTCTGGTTTTCCTTTGTCTGAAACATAACCGATCCCAAGGCTAAAGGTCAAAAGCAAAGATGAAAATCACGAATACATTTCTAGCAGGGCACGTGACAGACATGGGCACTACCTGTGCAGACAGAGCACGTGCCCCTTTGCCCTCCAGTCTCCAAAGTACCCTTCAGGTGGTGGTATAATTTCCCCCAAAGTGATTTTTTTGTATACATTTTTTTTTGTCATTTTTTGTTTGGAACCCCCACCGCCCGCAAGTCGTTGTCGAGTTCGCCACCCCCCTACCCCGTCCGTTATTTGCTGCCTGTTGATCTGCCCTGTACGGAGCTCTCGCGCTCACCTTTTTTCCCCCCCCAGTCTGGCCTGTACGGAGACTGCACCCGGTATCCAAAACGTGCATGGGCTTGAGAGATGCGGTCACCGGTGGAGTGTTTGGAGCTTGCTACTTTAGGTCAAATATCAACAGTACTGCTACAGAAGCATAACGTTTTTTTTTTTTTAACACTTGATTTAGCCTACATCGTCATCAATATTCGGTCTGGTTGGCTGATGCGTTCAGCAGAAAGACGGAGGTAAATCACACAATCGGTGAAATAAACGGAGCTAGCTAACTAACAGATTTACATAAATCATCAACATCAATGACCTGCTGATAGCCTCTTTCCCCGATGTAAATCTTATCTTTACGAGGCACTGTAATTAGTTCTCTTACAATGTGATGATGAGTGAGTGTGTTGTTGCAGAAATAAATAGGCCTATGCTCAAAACTGTTACAATGTCCGCTACAGGGGCATTTGGTATGGGGGGGGGTTTATATTTTTTATTTTTAGCACCTGCCCCCTGAAAGGTCTTTGCACGGTCCTAATGTATAGGCAATATGTCACCATCATGTAGTGGCGCAGTGGTCTAAGGCACTGCATCGCAGTACTAGCTGTGCCACTAGAGATCCTGGTTCGAGTCCAGGCTCTGTCGCAAGCCGGCCGCGACCGGGAGACCCCATGGGGCGGCGCACAATTGGTCCAGCGTCTTCCAAGGTAGGGGAGGGTTTGGCCGGCAAGGATGTGGGTTCGTTTCCCACGGGGGGGGGCAGTATAAAAAAAACAAATAAAAAAAAAACATGTATGCATTCACTAACAGTAAGTCGCTCTGGATAAGAGCGTCTGCTAAATGACTAAAATTAGAATGATAGGCTATCATAGGCATTAATGCCCCCCCCCCCCTATATCTCCAGATGTGTTTATCGCCTACATGTATATTCTAACATGTATCCTCATCTTATTTCTCCATATAGGCCTGTCATAATAATAATAGTGAGCTGCTTTCTCAGTGCGGTGTGTGTGATGATAGGCTAGAGAATCAGAGTTTGAATGCCATCTGATTTCTAGGGGGGTTCCCATGCGTGTCAGAGCATAGGCACAGCCGGGAAAAGGCCATCACGTCGGATTGTTTTCCTACAAAGGTTAACCTTACCTTTCCCCCATCCCCATCCGAAACCCCACCCCTGCTCACCTAACCCTCGGTCCCTCGTCGTCGCATCCCATCCACCCCGCACCAGTTTTGCTTTGGTGAGCAGACCGGGGGATGGGGACTCTCTCTCTCTCTCTCTCTCTCTCTCTCTCTCTCTCTCTCTCTCTCTCTCTCTCTCTCTGTCTCTCTCTCTCTCTCTCTCTCTCTCTCTCTCTCTCTCTCTCTCTCTCTCTCTGTCTCTCTCTCTCTCTCTCTCTCTCTCTCTCTCTCTCTCTCTCTCTCTCTCTCTCTCTCTCTCTCTCTCTCTCTGTCTCTCTCTCTCTCTCGCTCTCTCTCTCGTCTCTCTCTCTCTCTCTCTCTCTCTCTCTCTCTCTCTCTCTCTCTCTCTCTCTCTCTCTCTCTCTCTCTCTCTCTCTCTCTCTCTCTCTCTCTCTTGTCTATCTCGTTGTCTCTCTCTCTCTCTGAGATGCAGGTCGGGAATGCCTCGCTGCTCTAGGTAAATTGCGATGCGGCTGTCTGATTTCTGTCCCATCTATTGACCGTTATTTAACCGTTATTATTTTTAGGTAGAGATGCCTCGAGGTGAAGGCGCGCGGAGCGTCGGTTCAAACCAGTGGCCTGGGGAAGATGGAGTAGCGCGCGAGGTCCCGAGCATTCTGTGTGGCTTCCGTTATTTCCAATCAGACATTCCAAAGTGTCGGTTCTGCCTGACAAGGATTCTTATTGGAGTCAGAAGAAGCATATCATTGTCCTCATTTAATGGTGCTTAGTGTGTCTGGTGCAGTTGTGTTTTGGCGCTGTTCTGTGGTCCGTGCACTTGAAGGACTCTTGCCTATTCCTGAAAAAGGATTTTCAGCAGAAGCCCTCTGATAGGGGTAGTATTTGACCCATGATTGTTGTCATTTGTGTCGAATAAACACTCATCTAAAGTCTAAACCATCCCAAAACTGTGTTAAGTCAGGTGGGACAGAATTTAAAGAAAATAGCAAACAATAATTATGATTTAGATGGACTCATCTTTGGCCTGTAGACTGATCCCCATTCTTTGGCCTGTAAACTGATGACCATTCTTTGGCCTGTAAACTGATGACCATTCTTTGGCCTGTAGACTGATGACCATTCTTTGGCCTGTAGACTGATGACCATTCTTTGGCCTGTAGACTGATGACCATTCTTTGGCCTGTAGACTGATGACCATTCTTTGGCCTGTAGACTGATCCCCATTCTTTGGCCTGTAAACTGATGACCATTATTTGGCCTGTAGACTGATCCCCATTCTTTGGCCTGTAGACTGATGACCATTCTTTGGCCTGTAGACTGACGACCATTCTTTGGCCTGTAGACTGACGACCATTCTTTGTTGTTGTCTGTGTATTGTGTGATCTTTGTCTGCCTGTCTGTCTGTCTGTCTGTCTGTCTCTGTCTGTCTCTGTCTGCCTGCCTGCCTGCCTGCCTGTCTGTCTGTCTGTCTGTCTGTCTGTCTGTCTGTCTGTCTGTCTGTCTGTCTGTCTGTCTGTCTGTCTGTCTGTCTGTCTGTCTGTCTGTCTGTCTCTGTCTGTCTCTGTCTGTCTCTGTCTGTCTGTCTGTGGAAACAAGAGGGCAGGAACAAGAGAAGAAGAAATAACAAATGTCACCTTTTCAGCCCAGGCTAGGTCTATGGGGATTCAATGTATCAACTGGAGAAAGGACCACAGCCAGCAGCCACACACACACACACACATACAAATACATGTCTCCTGTGAGTAAAACCACATTGACGGGAGTGTGTTCGTGTGTGTGTCTCATGGGTATAAAACCAGTCACAGGAGACCCTTGTCCTCTCTTGTCGAATCGTCACGGCGAGATGTTTACCTTTACATACAAATAGACCCGGTGCGGTGGTGGTGTCACAAAAAACGTTTAGGCCCGGTGCGGTGGTGGTGTCACAAAACGTTTCACGGATAAATAACGTTCCTCACTTTGCAATCTGGTGGGCAGATTTCCCGTGCTAGCCGTCTGTGGGGCTGTGGCTGAGACAGACCCCTCTTGGGCAGGCCTACCAGGGGATATAGGCAGGCCTACCAGGGGATATAGGCAGGCCTACCAGGGGATATAGGCAGGCCTACCAGGGGATATAGGCAGGCCTACCAGGGGATATAGGCAGGCCTACCAGGGGATATAGGCAGGCCTACCAGGGGATATAGGCAGGCCTACCAGGGGATATAGGCAGGCCTACCAGGGGATAGGCCTACCAGGGGATATAGGCTACCCAGGGGATATAGGCAGGCCTACCAGGGGATATAGGCAGGCCTACCAGGGGATATAGGCAGGCCTACCAGGGGATATAGGACAGGCCTACCAGGGGATATAGGGAGGCCTACCAGGGGATATAGGCAGGCCTACCAGGGGATATAGACAGGCTACCAGGGGATAAGGCCTATATAGGGAGGCCTACCAGGGGATATAGGCAGGCCTACCAGGGGATATAGGGAGGCCTACCAGGGGATATAGGGAGGCCTACCAGGGGATATAGGCAGGCCTACCAGGGGATATAGGCAGGCCTAGGCCTACCAGGGGATATAGGGAGGCCTACCAGGGGATATAGGGAGGCCTACCAGGGGATATAGGGAGGCCTACCAGGGGATATAGGCAGGCCTACCAGGGGATATAGGCAGGCCTACCAGGGGATATAGGCAGGCCTACCAGGGGATATAGACAGGCCTACCAGGGGATATAGGGAGGCCTACCAGGGGATATAGGCAGGCCTACCAGGGGATATAGGGAGGCCTACCAGGGGATATAGGCAGGCCCTATCCAGGGGATATAGGGAGGCCTACCAGGGGATATAGGCAGGCCCAGGGGATATAGGGAGGCCTAGGCCTACCAGGGGATATAGGCAGGCCCAACATATAGGGAGGCCTAGGCCTACCAGTCCCCCATATAGGCAGGCCTACCAAGGTCCATAGGCCTTCCTACCAGGGGATATAGGCAAGCCTACCAGGGGATATAGGCCGGGCTACTGTTGAAAGGGACAAATGTTACACAGACACAGACTATAGAAAGTCTACAACACCCTTTTTTCACATTTGTTGTGTTACAAAGTGGGATTGAAAAATATTTAACTCATTTTTTTTTTGTCATTGATCTACACAAAATACTCCATCATTTAAAAGTATAAAATACATTTCTCACAAATGTTTTAACTAATTCATTAAAAAATGTAAGAACTTAAATATAGTCGTTGCATAAGTATTCAGCCCCTTTTGTTTAGGCAAGACTAAATTAGTTCAGAAGTAACATTTGTCTTAACAAATCACATCATAAGTTATATGGACTCACTCTGTTATGAAATAATAGGGGTTGATATGATCTTTGAATGACTCCCCCGTCCTCTGTCCCCCATACATACAACATCTGGAAGGTCCCTCAGTCAAGTATTGCATTTCAAGCACAGATTCAACTACAAAGACCAGGGATCTTTTTTGAAAGCCTCATAAAGAAGGGCAGTGATTGGTAGATGGGTAACAATAACAAATCAGACATTGAATATCTCTTTAAGCCTGGTCAAGTTAATAATTATCCTGTGGGTGATGTATTAAACCATCCAGACACATCAAAGATACAGTCGTCCTTCTGAACTGAGCTGCGGGGCAGGAAGGAAACTGCTTACACTCTTAGATAAAAGGGTTCCAAAATGGTTCTTCGGCTGTCCCCAGGTTCCAGGTAGAACCCCTTTTTGGTTCCAGGTAGAACTATTTGGGTTCCATGTAGAACCCTCTGTGTAAAGGGTTCTACATGGAACTCAAAAAGGGATCTAACTGGAACCAAAAAGGGTTCTTCAAATGGTTCTCCTATGGGGACAGCCGAATAACCATTTTAGGTTCTCGATAGCACCTTTGTTTCTAAGAGTGTAGGGATGAAACTGTTAGTGATGTCACCGTGAGGCCATTGGGGATTTTAAAACAGTTGCAGAATTCAATGGCTGTGATGGAAGAAAATTTGAGGATGGATCAACAACATTGTAGTGACTCCACAATAATGACTTAAAATAACACAAATATACAGAATAAAAATATTCCAAAACATGCATCTTGTACGCAACTGGTCACTAAAGTAATACTGCAAAAAAAAACACAGCTAAGGAATACACTTTTTGGCCTAAATGCAAAGCCTCATGTTTGGGGCAAATCCAACACAACACATCACTGAGTAACTGCCTCCTTATTTTCAAGCATGGTGGTGGCTGCATCATGTTATGGGTATGCTTGACATCAGCAAATACTGAGGAGTTTTTCAGGATAAAAAGAAACGGAATAGAGCTAAGAACAGGCAAAATCCTAGAGGAAAACCTGCTTCAGTCTGCTTTTCACCAGACACTGGGCGAGGAATTCACCTTTCAGCAGGACAATAACCTAAAACACAAGGCCACATCTACACTGGAGGGCTTGAAAATCTATGGCAAGACTTGGAAATGGTTGTCTAGCAATGATCAACAACCAACTTGACAGAGCTTGAATAATTTTTATAAGAGTAATGTGCCAATATTGTACAATCCAGGTGTGGAAAGCTCTTAGAGACTTACCCAGAAAGACTCACAGCTGTAATCGCTGCCAAAGGTGCTTCTACAAAGTATTGACTCAGGGGGTGTGAATAGTTATGTAAATGAGATATTTCTGTATTTCATTTTCAATACATTTGCAAAAATGTCTAAAAACATATTTTCACTTTGTCATTATGGGGTATTGTGTGTAGATGTTAGAAAAAAAGTCAATTTAATTTTGAATTCAGGCTGTAACACAACGAAATGTGGAATAAGTCGAGGGGTATGAATACTTTCTGAAGGCGCTGTTTGGGCAAGAGAGAGATCGGGTTTCTTCTTCAGTAAATTACAACGGCTGAGATATTGGCTTCTGTGATGGACAATATTGGCCTCACATCCCCACAAAAAAATAATAATCTGATAATGGAATAAGAACTAAGAACAGGCAAAATATAACATCTACACACAATACATATAAAAAAATATGTATACTAACTGTAAGTCGCTCTGGATAAGAGCGTCTGCTAAATGACTAAAATGTAAATGTAAATGTAAAATAATGTTACCCTATATGTTATATAATATATATTAGTCTATATGTTTACAGTATGAAAGTTATGTTTTGTTGACCACAAATGTATTTAGAACATTGACGCTCGGCTGTATCGTTTTCAGGATCCGATAGCGCTGCATTAGCAAGCCTTATCAAGTTAACCCAGGGACCTAAACATTGTTGATGTATTTGGGGGGAAAACATGTGAAGGCTTACCCTTTAAAACCTTCTGTAATGCTTTATGTTGAGGACTGGCGGCTGGATGAAAGCCAGAGAGTCAGAAGAAGACCCAGAAACAAACAAAAGTGTATATTTTCTATTTGTTTTGTTTACGTTCTCTTCTAATTGTTCCTTTAGTTCTTCCGTCTCGCGCTCTAATGCGATTCTTTCCGGTTCCGCTCGGTCAGACCCGGGGGGTCACAGAACCAAATATCCCTTTCCACCCCCCCAACCCCGCCTCGCTCTAATCACATTAATTAACAGATAAATGAAAGGAAAACCAACAAACAATAATATTAATAATAATAATAATTAATATCACCCCAAACGAATGCGAATTTACTGGCTTTAAAGGGGGTCCTAATAAAGGAGAATGATATACAGGCCTACAGTAAATACATTAATAAAGAGTTTTTATTTATTGGATGTAGCTACTGTAGGCTACTGTTTTGGATCCAAAAGAATAGGCCTAAATGACATTGCAACAGCAGTGTATAACCAGCATCTATCTAGAAAAACATACATTAGGTATCAACACCATGGTTCTATTACATTCAAATATATTATACATTTTTATTTTTAAGGATCTTTCTCCCGCAGAAAGAATATGAGAAAATTGGATGCAAACTCAATGATTGTATCATTGTATCCTTTGATTTTCATTTTCAATGTGTTATTATGTATTTATTATGGTGGAAATTGTTTCATGTTTCGTTATCGAAATCATTGCAACAAGAACGAAATATACCCCTATAATAATAGTAGTAATAATAATAATGATTCATAGTTAGTCATAATAATTATTAACAATTAACACATTACCACTTGCATGTTGTTATGGATTAAAAAGAAATGCGAGATATGTTTTCGATATAGGCCTATGGAATTGACTATATATGTGTGACCTGCAGAAAAAAAAATATTCAAACGCAGTATTAACAGTTTTAATAAGGGCGTTAGACCCTACTTCTAATCAAATATTTTCTTTCTCACAAAATAATATAGTCAATATATTTTCCAACTTGGCGTGTATTATTTTTCATTTAAGATATGTTATTTTCCCCCTTACTCCTACTGCTATATCCAACTACATTTGCTTATTATGTCGAGAAGTAGCAATGACATCGCTAAAATGACGAGCTATAAAATCATAAACATTACGCTCCTCCTGGCTTACTAAGGGGAGAAAGAACCGGACGGTTGGTTGCACGTCACAAACTCCCGTCTGTCTGTAGGCCTAACCACGGTGTTCTAATGGTGTGGTTCTGTTTAGTAGGCCTAACCACGGTGTTCTAATGGTGTGGTTCTGTTTAGTAGGCCTAACCACGGTGTTCTAATGGTGTGGTTCTGTTTAGGTTAACAACTCCAATAGGGATCCAGGTTCACTTTATAATCCAGAGACGAAAAGGGTTCTGAGTTCTTTGTATATCGCGGAACAAGTGCTTTAATATGCCTTAAGTGCTTAAAACAGCCTAAATATGTTTATTTAAATATAGGCCTAAATATAACCACGGTACGGTGTTCTAATGGTGTGGTTCTGTTTAAATATGTTTTGATTAGGCCTAACCACGGTAACCAACGGTGGTGTTTATAGGCCTAACCACGGTAATGGTGTGGTTCTGTTTAGTAGGCCTAACCACGGTGTTCTAATGGTGTGGTTCTGTTTCTGTAGTAAGGCCAAATGGTGTGGTGTTAGGCTAACGTGGTGGTTCTGTTTAGTAGGCCTAACCACGGTGTTCTAATGGTGTGGTTCTGTTTAGTAGGCCTAACCACGGTGTTCTAATGGTGTGGTTCTGTTTAGGTTAACAACTCCAATAGGGATCCACAACGGTTCACTTTATAATCCAGAGACACTAATGAAAAGGGTTCTGAGTTCGTTTGTATATCGCGGAACAGTGTTTAAGTGCTTTAATATGCCTTTATAAATATCCATGCAAGGTGTTTAAAACAGCCTAAATATGTTTTACCCTGTGTCGTATATAGCACGATGCACACACATCTCAGTGAGAATATTACTCATTTTGATTATTGATTTAAATTATTTAAATTATTGATTGAATGAATGAATAATTGATATTGAAACAAAACTGATATTTTACAAGGTGTTTACAAGGGTATTAACAACAAGGAAACAACGTCACAACGACGTCAAGTCAATATCTTTTCTTTCTTATTGCGCTGTGGTGAATGGCTTCTATACGTCACTATGAATAAAAAGACAAAACGTTGCCATTTATGTTGGTGTTGTGTTTTGTTTTCCCCGTGGTCGCGAGGCGAAGGGTCAGGGTCGCGGGGAGCAGCGCGAGACAAGGCGAGGAAAATTGGGTCGCTGTCTCACGCTTTGTTCTGCACTCAATTGTCTCGGTGTCGCGCGTGAACCCTGGGACCCGAACGACCGACCGACCAGCGCTCTGATGATGTTTTCCAGAGAGAGAGAGAGAGAGAGAGAGAGAGAGAGAGAGAGAGAGAGAGAGAGAGAGAGAGAGAGAGAGAGAGAGAGAGAGAGAGAGAGAGAGAGAGAGAGAGAGAGAGAGAGAGAGAGAGAGAGAGAGAGAGAGAGAGAGAGAGAGAGAGAGAGAGAGAGAGAGAGAGAGAGAGAGAGAGAGAGAGAGAGAGAGAGAGAGAGAGAGAGAGAGAGAGAGAGAGAGAGAGAGAGAGAGAGAGAGAGAGAGAGAGAGAGAGAGAGAGAGAGAGAGAGAGAGAGAGAGAGAGAGAGAGAGAGAGAGAGAGAGAGAGAGAGAGAGAGAGAGAGAGAGAGAGAGAGAGAGAGACAGAGAGAGAGAGAGAGAGAGAGAGAGAGAGAGAGAGAGAGAGAGAGAGAGAGAGAGACGAGAGAGAGAGAGAGAGAGAGAGAGAGAGAGAGAGAGAGAGAGAGAGAGAGAGAGAGAGAGAGACAGAGAGAGAGAGAGAGACAGAGAGAGAGAGAGAGACTCTCTGTCTGATGTCTCTCTACTCTCTCATTGCTGCCCCATGTTCTAAGGACCAAGTCATGGAGATTTACATACCTAATAATATGTGGCATTCTTCCTCTCCTGACGTGGACCAGGCTTCAGTTCAAAGGTCAAACTAACTAGCGCGTTAAACACAGGGTAGTCTAAGCGTGGTGAGTATGGTTAAAACTAGAGGCTAACACACACACACACACACACGCTCTACTAGAAGCCCTAAGCATGGTGGGTGTAGATCAGAACGCTATAAAGTTAAAAGTAGTAAGAAGTAGTTTAGAAGCCACTGGGGAGGGCTGCAGTCAGTCTCAAAGGGGGATCTAGTCTCCAAAGCTGTCGCGCTCAAACAACAACAGGTGGGCGATGACGCTGAGAAGCGTTAGAATTCTCCCTCTATAGGTACCGATCTAGGATCAGCTTCTTCCCCCCTCCCCCTAAGATTCAGTTATTTTTGTTCTAAAGATTGCAGGATCCGGAGACAGACAGTTGGGTGCCGTCATCATTCGTCTGTACGGTTGCTATACAAGCAGTCGACTCAACGACACATCATGTAACGTTGTGTTTGTTGGCCGTTGGATAGAGAGAGTATCACGGGGAAAGCTGGAGAGAGACAGAGGGTGAGAGAGAGAGAGAGAGAGAGAGAGAGAGAGAGAGAGAGAGAGAGAGAGAGAGAGAGAGAGAGAGAGAGAGAGAGAGAGAGAGAGAGAGAGAGAGAGAGAGAGAGAGAGAGAGAGAGAGAGAGAGAGAGAGAGAGAGAGAGAGAGAGAGAGAGAGAGAGAGAGAGAGAGAGAGAGAGAGAGAGAGAGAGAGAGAGAGAGAGAGAGAGAGAGAGAGAGAGAGAGAGAGAGAGAGAGAGACAGAGAGAGAGAGAGAGAGAGAGAGAGAGAGAGAGAGAGAGAGAGAGGGGGTGAGAGAGAGGGGGTGGGAGTTTGGTAAAGTGGAACTCTGTGACAGATGCGCAAGCGCGCAGGGACCACAGCCCTGCAGGTGCACGTGTGTGCGTGTGACGTACCAGTGTGTGTGTGTGTATATTGATGCCATTGTGTGTCTCGTTATGCGTGCGTGTGTGTGTGTAGGAAAGAGAGAGAGGGGGGGGGCATGAGCGCACATTGAGAGCGCGGCTCTTTTGACTCCCTCGGTGTGATCATTTCACGCTCCCCTCCAAGGCCTTTCCACCTAAAGTGTTTAGTCTCAGATCACTGCGCCCTGTGCAGAGTCGCTATAGGGAGCGGAAGGGTCGAATTATTTCACCCCTTTACAACTCGCCAGAAAGTACTGTTGCGAGAGAGAGAGAGAGAAGAGAGAGAATAAAGTGTGTGAGGAGGGGGAAGAGAGGAAGCGCCAAAGAAAAGTTTTTGTTCTTTCTTTTCCTTTTTTTTTTTTTCATCCCATCGCTTCCCCCCGCCCAGCTCCAAGCCCCCCGGGAGCAGAATGGAAGTAGAGGCCGAGGGTCATGTGTTGAGGCCGGGGAGAGCAGGTAGGTAGGGCCGCTGGCTGCTTCTCTCTATTCTAACTCTCATAGACCTAACGATATTCTAATGAACAAACAGGCTATTTAAGATTTAAGTATTACCACGGAACGATATTGTGTAATTATCAAACAGGAATGCGTTCAGCTTTGGGTTCAGTTTTCTCTAATGTCAAGTTTCCGACAGCGAGTGATATTCAGTCTAGAACTTTTCTGAAGTGATCTAACTCGATTTCGTTTGACCCCGTGTGGCAACTTTTTAAGGGGCCTGTATTTGTGAATGTAGCACATGTTTTGGTTAGCAGGCAGAGATTTCCAATACGTCCAACCAGCCTGACTGTAGATACAGTCAGCATTGTCAGTAGGCTTATTATAGTTGCATTGGGCTGTTCTTTAATTCAGCATTCGACGCATCCTATATATTCAGGCTGTTTTAGGGCTATTGGCTAACTTTCAACTTTTGCGATATGCAGATTATAAGGTTGGTGTTTTTGAAGTCGATCCATTATTCCTAAGTGTGTGTTTGTTTGTACTTGGCTGTTTAATAGGCCTCTTACGAGTCGCTCTATAGCGTACAGATGGAGACTTGAGACGGGTGGCAGCTTGGCTTGTGTTGTCAGGATGACTTGGCACATGTTAAACATGATGTTGGGATTCTGAACACTGTACAAGTGTTTGGCTAATCTAACCCTCTGCATCTGTTCCTATGTATTTCTCCGTTTGGTATTATATCAATATTACGGATGTGAACGTGTACGGTGTTAACGGCACTGTACAAAATACAGTATCAATCACAGCAGGACGTCGAAGAGGAGAGAGGCTCATGGGGTGGGGTGCAGGCGTTGGCTTCACACGCACGCACGCACGCACGCACAGTGGAGAAAGGGTCACTACAGCCACACGCACACAGGCACACACACACACACACACACACACACACTTCAACCAAGTCGCCCCACGGTGTAATGGAATATGTTGAGTCTCTTGTTGTTGCCTTCAGTCATTGTGTAATATTACGTCCTAAAACAGAGAGTGATCTGCTGAAAGGTATACTGCGTTAGTATGTTTAAACGTTACCATCGCCACTGGCTCGGTTCAGCTATTTGATATCATTCATTGAATGTAGGCTACAAATATTTCTTCTTTATGACTTTTTTTTGTTTTGTTTTGTTGTTGCTTCAAATTATGCATGCCTGTCGAAATCATGACAAAATTAGGATATACAACAGTTTGACACGTTTTAAGGGAAAAAGGGCCCGCAGTTTAAATGTGTATATAGCCTATTGTGTTGATTTAGGGGGAAGAAATATGAGGGATGCCAGAAATCAGTTCATTTTCGATTCGTTGCTTAATATTTGTTAAAAGTATGTTTGGGGAAAATGTGGAAATGTCTGATAGTGTCGCCATTGCATGTAATAACATAGCCTCTGGTCTAGACATATTTATAATTTTTAAAAAAATTATGCATGTCTTGTTGTCTTGCCTTGGGTTGCACTTTTGCAAGTTTTGTAACATTTAAAATAGGCTATTTTCAATTCTTGAATTTGCATGCTTGTAACAAAAACACATCTGCAACTGATTCAAGTTCCTACTTCTCTAGTGGCCTGAGGTGGCCGTGTTTTTTTCGTTGCAACTACTTTTTTTTTTTTTGGGGGGGGGGGGGGGTGGAAACAGCTCGAACATTAACGATAGTTCTATGCTTTCTCTGGGTTCTAACGACGGCGGATCATCTAAATAAATATCTTAATTTTTGTTCAAAGTAGGCCTACCTATTCGAACTTTTTTCAGAAAACCCCTAGATTCTATAGATACACCAAAGGCATATTAGTGGGCCGCCAATAGCGTTAGTGAAACAAGGTCTGACCGTCGTTTCCCCTCCTCCTAAATTAATATTGGTTCAGGATATTCATAAACCCAGCGGGGTTTGTTGTCTTAACTGTGGTTTTTTTTTGTAACTACAGCAACAGAACCGGCGATCGAACCCTCACCGCGGCACCCAGTGGCTAGCACATCATTCCATACCGGAAACCCGCTGAGGTGATGCATTGATAAAATGTCGTTTGTCATTTATGACATGTATAGACATCCAAAATAGTGATCGTTGTTATGACGACCCGCGTGGGGCCCGGATGTCTTCAGTTGCACCCGAACTAACTGTACCATCAGTCATGGTTAAGCCCTGTCATGTAATAAGAGATGTTATTATAGGCCCCTTCTACGGACCTATTCATTTGTGTCAGTCTCGCCAACGTTTCATCAGTGCATTCATTACACAACCATGACACCGGTATAAACCATTCAATATTACTGCAAGTATAGCCTGTAATAGTCTATGCCATGTACTTTATTTATTCGATTTAGCCTACAATCGATTATTTTAATTTGACAAAATCGAATGCCCCTCTCCTTGTTTTTTTACGAATTTATGGTAAGAGTTGTGATTATTATGATGAAAATATTGTATTGTGAAAGGATACAGGCCTATATGTCAGTGCAAATATATTTCATTCATTGCTAATGTAATGCACGATAACACGTGTTGTATTTCCGTGACAGAGAGATGCAAAGCAAGGGGAGGTGTATAGAAATGGGCAGAACATTCTCTCGCTTTCTTCTGGTTGTGGGGTTCAGGACTGGGATCCGGTCTACAGAGGAGAGGCAATAGGATTTGTGTGGCTGAATAACCTTTGAACCGAAGTGTTCTGCAGAGAGCTAAATGAAACGACCTCCCTGGACGGCCTGTGTAGGTCTACCTCTGACTGTGTGTGTGACTTCACAAGACTTCCTCTCACTTTAAATACGACAGGGAGGGTAAAGACAGGGAGGGTAAAGACAGGGAGGGTAAAGACAGGGAGGGTAAAGACAGGGAGGGTAAAGACAGGGAGGGTAAAGACAGGGAGGGTAAAGAGAGGGAGGGTAAAGACAGGGAGGGTAAAGACAGGGAGGGTAAAGACAGGGAGGGTAAAGACAGGGAGTGTAAAGACAGGGAGGGTAAAGACAGGGAGGGTAAAGACAGGGAGGGTAAATAGATGGAGGGTAAAGACAGGGAGGGTAAAGACAGGGAGGGTAAAGACAGGGAGGGTAAAGACAGGGAGGGTAAAGACAGGGAGGGTAAAGACAGGGAGGGTAAATAGAGGGAGGGTAAAGACAGGGAGGGTAAAGACAGGGAGGGTAAAGACAGGGAGGGTAAAGACAGGGAGGGTAAAGACAGGGAGGGTAAATAGAGGGAGGGTAAAGAGAGGGAGGGTAAATACAGGGAGGGTAAATACAGGGAGGGTAAATACAGGGAGGGTAAAGAGAGGGAGGGTAAAGACAGGGAGGGTAAATAGAGGAGGGTAAAGACAGGGAGGGTAAATAGGGAGGGTAAAGAGAGGGAGGGTAAATACAGGGAGGGTAAATAGAGGGAGGGTAAAGACAGGGAGGGTAAATAGACAGGGAGGGTAAAGACAGGGAGGGTAGGGGAGGGTAAATACAGGGAGGGTAAAGACAGGGAGGGTAAATAGAGGGAGGGTAAAGACAGGGAGGGTAAAGACAGGGAGGGTAAAGACAGGGAGGGTAAAGACAGGGAGGGTAAAGACAGGGAGGGTAAATACAGGGAGGGTAAATACAGGGAGGGTAAATACAGGGAGGGTAAAGACAGGGAGGGTAAAGACAGGGAGGGTAAAGACAGGGAGGGTAAATAGAGGGAGGGTAAATAGAGGGAGGGTAAAGACAGGGAGGGTAAAGACAGGGAGGGTAAAGACAGGGAGGGTAAAGACAGGGAGGGTAAATACAGGGAGGGTAAAGACAGGGAGGGTAAAGACAGGGAGGGTAAAGACAGGGAGGGTAAAGACAGGGAGGGTAAAGACAGGGAGGGTAGAAGACAGGGAGGGTAAAGACAGGGAGGGTAAAGACAGGGAGGGTAAAGACAGGGAGGGTAAAGACAGGGAGGGTAAAGACAGGGAGGGTAAAGACAGGGAGGGTAAAGACAGGGAGGGTAAAGACAGGGAGGTAAATAGAGGGAGGGTAAATAGAGGGAGGGTAAAGACAGGGAGGGTAAAGACAGGGAGGGTAAAGACAGGGAGGGTAAATAGAGGGAGGGTAAAGACAGGGAGGGTAAAGACAGGGAGGGTAAAGACAGGGAGGGTAAAGACAGGGAGGGTAAAGACAGGGAGGGTAAAGACAGGGAGTGTAAAGACAGGGAGGGTAAAGACAGGGAGGGTAAAGACAGGGAGGGTAAATAGGGAGGTAAAGAGGGAGGGTAAAGACAGGGAGGGTAAAGACAGGGAGGGTAAAGACAGGGAGGGTAAAGACAGGGAGGGTAAAGACAGGGAGGGTAAAGACAGGGAGGGTAAATAGAGGGAGGGTAAAGACAGGGAGGTAAAGACAGGGAGGGTAAAGACAGGGAGGGTAAAGACAGGGAGGGTAAATACAGGGAGGGTAAATACAGGGAGGGTAAATAGATGGAGGGTAAAGACAGGGAGGGTAAAGACAGGGAGGGTAAAGACAGGGAGGGTAAAGACAGGGAGGGTAAAGACAGGGAGGGTAAATACAGGGAGGGTAAAGACAGGGAGGGTAAATAGAGGAGGGTAAAGACAGGGAGGGTAAATAGAGGGAGGGTAAAGACAGGGAGGGTAAATAGAGACAGGGAGGGTAAAGACAGGGAGGGTAAAGACAGGGAGGGTAAAGACAGGGAGGGTAAAGAGAAGGGAAGATCTAAGCCTAGCTTGGTAACTGCCAAAATAAAGGAAACACTTGAGTAAATGAGGGATACAAAGTATATTGAAAGCAGGTGCTTCCACACAGGTGTGGTTCCTGAGTTAATTAAGCAATTAACATCCCATCATGCTTAGGGTCATGTATAAAAATGCTGGGCAGGCCATTATTTTGGCCATTATTTTGCTACTATGGCTATGCCCCCATACGATGCAATGCCCCCATCCACAGGGCACGAGTGGTCACCTGAAGGGGTTTGATTAACATAAAAACGATGTAAACCATATGGCATTGCCGTCTCCACCACAAATCAACAGAACACCAAATGATGGAATTTATCGTGGAAGAACGGTGTCGCATCCCTCCAATAGAGATCCAGAGTGGGATCAATGCCAAGGCGCATTGAAGCTGTTCTAGCTTGTGGTGGCCCCGCGATACAGAGTAGCAGGAGCAACAAAAAACACGTCGAAATGTGACGTTTGGAGCAACTTCGACATTTTAATGTTTGGAGAATGAGGATGAACGTCTAATTCCGCAGTGAGACTGAGAGAGCTTGCCTATTAAGATGTTATGTTGGTGTTTCCTTTTATTTTGGCAGTTACCTGTATGGAGGTCAGGATAGCTGGCTCTCAGCCCCTCTCATGGAGCCAATCCCCCGGGTTTGGAAAGGGTCCATTTCATCCCAAGGGTCACAAGTTCAGACCCCTTCAGACCCCTGGGTTCCAAATTTGTAAATTTAGTCGCTCTGGACCAAGAGCGTCTGCTAAATGACGTAGCTCAGCTGTAAATTGTAACGCCAAGGTTCTGTCTGGACCAAATGGCACGCATGACTGTAAGTCGTTTGGATAACACTGCAAATGGCATATATAGGCACGGCACGCACACACATATTCTCTCTGTGATTGACAGGATCGCTGGCAACGCTCTGTACGCGCGGGCGTGTGATCGTGCGCGTCCCCCCCCCCCCCCCGCCGCCGCCGTCTCTTGACCCGTGAAATAATTTATAGAATTGTTTACCGCGCGCATGCAGTCTATTGAAGTAGGGCACCGTGGTCACGTTACTCTGTTACTCACTCCCCATCGGTAGCGGGGTTCGTGCTTTATACCGTCGGCAGGGTATAGGTTACAGACCCGGAAGTCCAAGAGGAACGTGAAGGGAGGAATGTCTTTTTTTTTCTCTCTCTCAGAACAACTAACCTTTGATAAGGACGAACCAGAAGACAACGTATACGAATGTTTGTTCTGTTGCCTTCAGTTTAACACCATGTAAAACGTGTCCCACAAATATTTATTTTGTGTAGACATATATCACGAAATACCACCGCAAATCGTGAAATACAAAACTCCAAAGCTATCCTTAACGTTTCTATTTGACGATTTTATTGACAGACTTGAGTAGATATTCTTCAGAGTCAAAACGAAAGGTCACACACTGGTTCTGTCTCAAATGGCCCCCCTATTCACTCACTGTGGAGTGCCTACCAGTTGGGATGCATGCAATGAAACAGCACAGCAACGGACAATATCTTCGATTGCATATCATCAAGCTAGCGTTCTCCTGGGTAACTATACTCACATGCAGAAATATTAGTGGAATTGATCCTACTTGTAGGAACATATTCTTACGTCAAGGCGAAGATGTTGCCTAGGCCTATACACGCTTGGTTGGAATGGTGACCCGTGTTTTTTTTTTAATGCTCAAACCGTTCCCTTTCATGTTAGTGACATATAGGCTATACTGTATTTATTAGTTACGCCTTTATTTATTTTTTAAATAAACGAATGCAAACTTAAAAGCGGAGAGATATGGCGCGCTTTTTCTCATTATGTTGACAGTCACGCGGGCGTGTAATAAAGGAGAGCGGAGTTAACATGCGCTGTTAATTTTTCATTGCTTTTTCGTTCGGGGGGCTCACACACCCAAACACCGAGAGAGAGAGAGAGAGAGAGAGAGAGAGAGAGAGAGAGAGAGAGAGAGAGAGAGAGAGAGACAGAGAGAGAGAGAGAGAGAGAGAGAGAGAGAGAGAGAGAGAGAGAGAGAGAGAGAGAGAGAGAGAGAGAGAGAGAGAGAGAGAGAGAGAGAGAGAGAGTTTAGAGAGAGAGAGAGAGAGAGAGAGAGAGAGAGAGAGAGAGAGAGAGAGAGAGAGAGAGAGAGAGAGAGAGAGAGAGAGAGAGAGAGAGAGAGAGAGAGAGAGAGAGAGAGAGAGAGAGAGAGAGAGAGAGAGAGAGAGAGAGAGAGAGAGAGAGAGAGAGAGAGAGAGAGAGAGAGAGAGAGAGAGAGAGAGAGAGAGAGAGAGAGAGAGAGAGAGAGAGAGAGAGAGAGAGAGAGAGAGAGAGAGAGAGAGAGAGAGAGAGAGAGAGAGAGAGAGAGAGAGAGAGAGAGAGAGAGAGAGAGAGAGAGAGAGAGAGAGAGAGAGAGAGAGAGAGAGAGAGAGAGAGAGAGAGAGAGAGAGAGAGAGAGAGAGAGAGAGAGAGAGAGAGAGAGAGAGAGAGAGAGAACTTGGCGGAAGTAAAAAAGAAAGTAAAGGGGAAAAGGTATGGATGGAACTAAAACCAAACAACAATTCTGCCTCGAATTTGCTGCCTCCGATGATGATGATCACGTCCCAACCACTTTTTAAAGAAGCACCCCCTCCCCTCCTCTCTTTCTTCTCCCCCTCTCAATCCCCCTGTTCTGACTGGGATAGAGGTAATGAATTATGGTAATAAGTCAGAACGTCTTGGAATAAACTCACCGTATCGTGATAGAAGTTAGTTCTCCTCTCCCAAATATCCCCAGCCTAAAGCAACAATCATTTGTATACATGATTTGGCTGTGTTGGGTGTTTTTTTTAATTGCTTTATGTATTTAATTTGCTAATCGGAGGACTAAGAGACGAGGATAAGGAACGGCAGTTTTAGTTGATTTATTTATTTTTATTTCCGGGGGAATATCTGTGAAAGCTTGTATAGGCCTATAGACTTGGCGGGAGAATGAGGACAGAAATCATAATTTTAAAAAAAAAACATCCGAAAATAATACAATTGAAGATGTGATTTCTTCAGGCTTGTGCTTGGGTCTAAACACGGAACTTTGGACAGCTTTTTTCAGAGGCCAAATGCAGGCAGAGTCAACGAGGAATTATAACGGGACACATAACAGCTATTCAGGCATTATATGGCTCTCATATAGTTTCCTTTCAAGAGCATATGAGACGTTGCGAAAGAAGTTATGAAAGTGTATAAACTGGTTGTAAAGTATTCGATTGATATTTCATTAGTTTAGGGTCTTCTTGGCTGCTTTGAGTGGTTAATACTCCAAAGAGCCTAGCTGAATGTGTCCCATTATATTTTCTCGTCGTACCCCATGTCAGTTTGTTATGTTTACCGCCATTATCCTTATTGAGAACAAAGACGTTGAAAAAAAATACGTTTTTCAACCGATGTTGCTCACCGTGTTGCTCAAATAATCAAACAAAAACGTACACGTGCCTCTCTATTGATATTATGTTATATAATCAGGTTGTATTATCACCACAACAGGCATATTCACGCCATAGCTGGCATTCTGTCAGTTTGTCCATACGTGACTCCCAAATGCCAGTCACACATTCCCTATGTCCCTATGGGCCCTGGTCTAAAGTAGTGTAAAATATAGGAAATGGGGTACGATTTGGGACGACAGATAAAACCGGGGAAATATAACCCGTAATAATCACTTACTATCCCTTTATATAACCATTTAAAACTGCTGTAAATATCCCAATTAAAACGTTTGCCACAATAGCTGTCAATCTGTAGGCTACGTGACAATCTCAAGTTACCATCGCGAGTAACATACCGTGCCTATAGAAAAGTCTTCACCCGCTTGAACTTTTTTCTCTCTCCACATTTTGCTGTCTTAAAATGTAATCTAAAAAGGGATTAAATTATATATATATTTTTTTACTAAAGATCTACACAACCTACTCCTCAAAGTGAAAAGTTCTAGAACATTTTCAAAATTAAGAAAGAAAAAACGGAAATACAGTATCATAATTGGATAAGTCCCCCCCCCCCCCCAGTGGAAGCACCTGTTGCCGCCATTACAGCCGTGAATCATTTTCATTAAGATTCTACCAACTTCGCACAACTCTCAGGGCAACACATATCCACCATTTTTGTCAAAATGGCTCAAGCTCAGTACATTTGGTTGGGGATCATTGATGGACGACGATATTTAAACCTTGTATCTGATTTTTTAAGCAGATTTAAAATCAGGACTGAGACTAGACCACTCAGGAACACTCAACACCTATTGGAAAGCTATTCTGGTGGTACTTTTTCATAAACATATGTGTAATTGTCTCACAGAAAAATAAAACGATCCCAGGGTTAGGTTTTCAGAAGACTGAGGTGGGTTTTCTTCTAACTTTTTTACCTGGGCTTTGCTCCTTTCATATTTATTTTGATCCTAACTTCCCAGTCCCTGCCGGTGACAAGCATACCCATAACAGGATGCTGTCACCACAGTTAGAGGAAAACCCGCCTCAGTCTTCTGAAAACTTAACCCTGGGATAGAGTTGTATTGTTAATGCCAAAGACACACCAGAATGGCCTTCCAAGAGGTGGTTGGATGTCCTTTGGGTGGTGGACCATTCTTGATACACAAGGGAAACTGGTGAGTGTGAAAAACCCCAGCAGCGTTGCAGTTCTTGACACAAACCGGTGTGCCTGGCACCTACTACCATACCCCGTTCAAAGGCACATTTTTTGTCTTGCCCATTCACCCTCTGAATGGCACACATACACAATCCGTGACTCAATTGTCTCAAGGCTTAAAAATCCTTCTTTAACCTGTCTCCTCCCCTTCATCTACACTGATTGAAGTGGATTTAACAGGTGACATCAATAAGGGATCATAGCTTTCACCTGGATTCACCTGGTCAGTCTGTGGAAAGAGCAGGTGTTCATAATGTTTTGTACACTCAATGTATGTTGCCCTATGAGTTATGCAAAGTTGGTAGAATCTTAATGACAATTATTCACAGTCTCTATCTCTAAACCATCTATACCCAGCTCTCTCTCTATCTCTAAACCATCTATACCCAGCTCTCTCTCTATCTCTAAACCATCTATACCCAGCTCTCTCTCTATCTCTAAACCATCTATACCCAGCTCTCTATCTATCTCTAAACCATCTATACCCAGCTCTCTATCTATCTCTAAACCATCTATACCCAGCTCTCTATCTATCTCTAAACCATCTATACCCAACTCTCTATCTATCTCTAAACCATCTATACCCAGCTCTCTATCTATCTCTAAACCATCTATACCCAGCTCTCTATCTATCTCTAAACCATCTATACCCAGCTCTCTATCTATCTCTAAACCATCTATACCCAGCTCTCTCTCTATCTCTAAACCATCTATACCCTGCTCTCTCTCTATCTATCTCTAAACCATCTATACCCAGCTCTCTATCTATCTCTAAACCATCTATACCCAGCTCTCTCTCTATCTCTAAACCATCTATACCCAGCTCTCTCTCTATCTCTAAACCATCTATACCCAGCTCTCTCTCTCTCTAAACCATCTATACCCAGCTCTCTCTCTATCTCTAAACCATCTATACCCAGCTCTCTATCTATCTCTAAACCATCTATACCCAGCGCTCTATCTCTAAACCATCTATACCCTGCTCTCTCTCTCTAAACCATCTATACCCTGCTCTCTCTCTCTAAACCATCTATACCCTGCTCTCTATCTATCTCTAAACCATCTATACCCAGCTCTCTATCTATCTCTAAACCATCTATACCCAGCTCTCTATCTATCTCTAAACCATCTATACCCAGCTCTCTATCTATCTCTAAACCATCTATACCCAGCTCTCTCTCTCTATCTCTAAACCATCTATACCCTGCTCTCTATTATCTCTAAAAACCATCTATACCCAGCTCTCTATCTATCTCTAAACCATCTATACCCAGCTCTCTATCTATCTCTAAACCATCTATACCCAGCTCTCTATCTATCTCTAAACCATCTATACCCAGCTCTCTATCTATCTCTAAACCATCTATACCCTGCTCTCTATCTATCTCTAAACCATCTATACCCAGTGTCTCTATCTATCTCTAAACCATCTATACCCAGCTCTATATCTCATCTCTAAACCATCTATACCCAGCTCTCTATCTATCTCTAAACCATCTATACCCAGCTCTATATCTATCTCTAAACCATCTATACCCAGCTCTCTATCTATCTCTAAACCATCTATACCCAGCTCTCTCTCTATCTCTCTAAACCATCTATACCCAGCTCTCTATCTATCTCTAAACCATCTATACCCAGCTCTCTATCTATCTCTAAACCATCTATACCCAGCTCTCTATCTATCTCTAAACCATCTATACCCAGCTCTCTATCTATCTCTAAACCATCTATACCCAGCTCTCTCTCTATCTCTAAACCATCTATACCCAGCTCTCTCTCTCTAAACCATCTATACCCAGCTCTCTATCTATCTCTAAACCATCTATACCCAGCTCTCTATCTATCTCTAAACCATCTATACCCAGCTCTCTATCTATCTCTAAACCATCTATACCCAGCTCTCTCTCTCTAAACCATCTATACCCAGCTCTCTCTCTATCTCTAAACCATCTATACCCAGCTCTCTATCTATCTCTAAACCATCTATACCCAGCTCTCTATCTAAACCATCTATACCCAGCTCTCTCTCTATCTCTAAACCATCTATACCCAGCTCTCTATCTATCTCTAAACCATCTATACCCAGCTCTCTCTCTATCTCTAAACCATCTATACCCAGCTCTCTCTCTCTAAACCATCTATACCCATCTCTCTATCTATCTCTACGGATCTATACCCAGCTCTCTATCTATCTCTAAACCATCTATACCTAGCTCTATCTATCTCTAAACCATATATACCCAGCTCTCTATCTATCTCTAAACCATCTATACCCAGATCTATCTATCTCTAAACCATCTATACCCAGCTCTCTATCTATCTCTAAACCATCTATACCCAACTCTCTATCTATCTCTAAACCATCTATACCCAGCTCTCTATCTATCTCTAAACCATCTATACCCAGCTCTATCTATCTCTAAACATCTATACCCAGCTCTCTATCTATCTCTAAACCATCTATACCCAACTCTCTATCTATCTCTAAACCATCTATACCCAGCTCTCTCTCTATATCTCTAAACCATCTATACCCAGCTCTCTATCTCTAAACCATCTATACCCAGCTCTCTCTCTATCTCTAAACCATCTATACCCAACTCTCTCTCTATCTCTAAACCATCTATACCCAGCTCTCTATCTATCTCTAAACCATCTATACCCAGCTCTCTCTCTATCTCTAAACCATCTATACCCAGCTCTCTCTATCTATCTCTAAACCATCTATACCCAGCTCTCTATCTCTAAACCATCTATACCCAGCTCTCTATCTATCTCTAAACCATCTATACCCAGCTCTCTATCTATCTCTAAACCATCTATACCCAGCTCTCTCTCTCTATCTCTAAACCATCTATACCCAACTCTCTATCTATCTCTAAACCATCTATACCCTGCTCTCTATCTATCTCTAAACCATCTATAACCAGCTCTCTCTCTATCTCTTAACCATCTATACACAGCTCTCTCTCTATCTCTTAACCATCTATACCCAGCTCTCTCTCTATCTCTAAACCATCTATACCCAGCTCTCTATCTATCTCTAAACCATCTATACCCAGCTCTCTCTCTATCTCTAAACCATCTATACCCAGCTCTCTATCTATCTCTAAACCATCTATACCCAGCTCTCTCTCTATCTAAACCATCTATACCCAGCTCTCTATCTATCTCTAAACCATCTATACCCAGCTCTCTATCTATCTCTAAACCATCTATACCAGCTCTCTCTCTATCTCTAAACCATCTATACCCAGCTCTCTATCTATCTCTAAACCATCTATACCCAGCTCTCTATCTATCTCTAAACCATCTATACCCAGCTCTCTATCTATCTCTAAACCATCTATACCCAGCTCTCTCTCTATCTCTCTAAACCATCTATACCCAGCTCTCTATCTATCTCTAAACCATCTATACCCAGCTCTCTATCTATCTCTAAACCATCTATACCCAGCTCTCTATCTATCTCTAAACCATCTATACCCAGCTCTCTATCTATCTCTAAACCATCTATACCCAGCTCTCTATCTATCTCTAAACCATCTATACCCAGCTCTCTATCTATCTCTAAACCATCTATACCCAGCTCTCTATCTATCTCTAAACCATCTATACCCAGCTCTCTATCTATCTCTAAACCATCTATACCCAGCTCTCTATCTATCTCTAAACCATCTATACCCAGCTCTCTCTCTATCTCTAAACCATCTATACCCTGCTCTCTATCTCTAAACCATCTATACCCAGCTCTCTATCTATCTCTAAACCATCTATACCCAGCTCTCTCTCTATCTCTAAACCATCTATACCCAGCTCTCTATCTATCTCTAAACCATCTATACCCAGCTCTCTATCTATCTCTAAACCATCTATACCCAGCTCTCTCTCTATCTCTAAACCATCTATACCCAGCTCTCTCTCTATCTCTAAACCATCTATACCCAGCTCTCTCTCTATCTCTAAACCATCTATACCCAGCTCTCTATCTATCTCTAAACCATCTATACCCAGCTCTCTATCTATCTCTAAACCATCTATACCCAGCTCTCTCTCTATCTCTAAACCATCTATACCCAGCTCTCTATCTATCTCTAAACCATCTATACCCAGCTCTCTATCTCTAAACCATCTATACCCAGCTCTCTCTCTATCTCTAAACCATCTATACCCAGCTCTCTCTCTATCTCTAAACCATCTATACCCAGCTCTCTCTCTATCTCTAAACCATCTATACCCAGCTCTCTATCTATCTCTAAACCATCTATACCCAGCTCTCTATCTATCTCTAAACCATCTATACCCAGCTCTCTCTCTATCTCTAAACCATCTATACCCAGCTCTCTATCTATCTCTAAACCATCTATACCCAGCTCTCTATCTATCTCTAAACCATCTATACCCAGCTCTCTATCTATCTCTAAACCATCTATACCCAGCTCTCTCTCTATCTCTAAACCATCTATACCCAGCTCTCTCTCTATCTCTAAACCATCTATACCCAGCTCTCTCTCTATCTCTAAACCATCTATACCCAGCTCTCTATCTATCTCTAAACCATCTATACCCAGCTCTCTATCTATCTCTAAACCATCTATACCCAGCTCTCTCTCTCTATCTCTAAACCATCTATACCCAGCTCTCTATCTATCTCTAAACCATCTATACCCAGCTCTCTATCTATCTCTAAACCATCTATACCCAGCTCTCTATCTATCTCTAAACCATCTATACCCAGCTCTCTATCTATCTCTAAACCATCTATACCCAGCTCTCTCTCTATCTCTAAACCATCTATACCCAGCTCTCTATCTATCTCTAAACCATCTATACCCAGCTCTCTCTCTATCTCTAAACCATCTATACCCAGCTCTCTCTCTATCTCTAAACCATCTATACCCAGCTCTCTATCTATCTCTAAACCATCTATACCCAGCTCTCTCTCTATCTCTAAACCATCTATACCCAGCTCTCTCTCTATCTCTAAACCATCTATACCCCAGCTCTCTATCTATCTCTAAACCATCTATACCCAGCTCTCTATGGATTATTGAAGTATAATTACAAGCATTCCATAAGTGTCAAAGGCTTTTATTGACAATTACATTAACTTTATGCATCTCTAGTCAATATTTGCAGTGTTGATACCCTTCTTTTTCAAGACCTCTGCAATCCGCCCTGGCATGCTGTCAATTAACTTCTGGGCCACATCCTGACCGATGGCAGCCCATTCTTGCATAATCAATGCTTGGAGTTTGTCAGAATTTGTGGGTTTTTGTTTGTCCACCCGCCTCTTGAGGATTGACCACAAGTTCTCAATGGGATTAAGATCTGGGGAGTTTCCTGGCCATACCCAACATTTCGAATGTTTTGTTCCCCGACCACTTATTATCACTTTTGCCTCTGGTAAGGTGCTCCATCATGCTGGAAAAGGCATTGTTCGTCACCAAACTGCTCTTGGATGGTTGGGAGAAGTTGCTCTCGGAGGATGGGTTGGTACCATTCTTGATTCATAGCTGTGTTCTTAGGCAAAATCTGAGTGAGCCCACTCCCTCTGAGAAGCAACCCCACACATGAATGGTCTCAGGATGCTTTACTCTTGGCATGACACAGGACTGATGGTAGCGCTCACCTTGTCTTCTCCGGACAAGCTTTTTTACCGGATGCCCCAAACAATCGGAAAGGGGATCATCAGAGAAAATGACTTTACCCAGTCCTCAGCAGTCCAATCCCTGTACCTTTTGCAGAATATCAGTCTGTCCCTGAGGTTTTTCCTGGAGAGAAGTGGCTTCTTTCTTCGCTGCCCTTCTTGACACCAGGCCATCCTCCAAAAGTCTTCGCCTCACTGTGCGTGCAGATGCACTCACACCTGCCTGCTGCCTTCCTGAGCAAGCTCTGTACTGGTGGTGCCCCGATCCCGCAGCTGAAACAACTTTAGGAGACGGTCCTGGCGCTTGCTGGACTTTCTTAGGCGCCCTGAAGCCTTCTTCACAACAATTGAACCTCTCTCTCTTGAAGATCTCTATGATCCGATAAATGGTTGATTTAGGTGTAATCTATACTAGCAGCAATATCCTTGCCTGTGACCCAGCCCTTTTATGTGCAAAGCAATGATGACACGTGTTTCCTACAGGTAACCATGGTTAACAGAGGAAGAACAATGATTTCAAGCACCACCCTCCTTTTAAAGCTTCCCAGTCTGTTATTCTAACTCAATCAGCATGACAGAGTGATCTCCAGCCTTGTCCTCGTCAACACTCTCACCTTTGTTAATGAGATGATGTCAGCTGGTCCTTTTGTGACAGGGCTGAAATGCAGTGGAAATGTTTTTTGGGGATTAACCATTTTCATGGCAAAGAGGGACTTTGCAATTAATTGCAATTAATCTGATCACTCTTCATAACATTCTGGAGTATATGCAAATTGCCATCATAAAAAAACTGAGGCAGCAGACTTTTTGAAAATTAAATTTGTGTCATTCTCAAAACTTTTGAACATAACCTACATCTTTAGTTGACTGCATGGTGATCTGACTCTGTGTTCAGCTGACTGCATGGTGAGTCTCTATGTTCAGGTTGACTGCATGGTGATCTGTGTTCAGTTGACTGCATGGTGAGTCTGTGTTCTGTGTTCAGTTGACTGCATGGTGAGTCTGTGTTCAGTTGACTGCTGGTGATCTGTGTTCAGTTGACTGCATGGTGATCTGACTCTGTGTTCAGCTGACTGCATGGTGATCTGAGTCTGTGTTCAGCTGACTGCATGGTGATCTGACTCTGTGTTCAGCTGACTGCATGGTGATCTGACTCTGTGTTCAGCTGACTGCATGGTGATCTGACTGTGTTCAGTTGACTGCATGGTGATCTGACTCTGTGTTCAGCTGACTGCATGGTGATCTGACTCTGTGTTCAGCTGACTGCATGGTGATCTGACTCTGTGTTCAGCTGACTGCATGGTGAGTCTGTGTTCAGTTGACTGCATGGTGAGTCTGTGTTCAGTTGACTGCATGGTGAGTCTGTGTTCAGTTGACTGCATGGTGATCTGACTCTGTGTTCAGTTGACTGCATGGTGATCTGACTCTGTGTTCAGTTGACTGCATGGTGATCTGACTCTGTGTTCAGCTGACTGCATGGTGATCTGACTGTGTTCAGTTGACTGCATGGTGATCTCTCTGTGTTCAGCTGACTGCATGGTGACTCTGTGTTCAGTTGACTGCATGGTGACTCTGTGTTCAGTTGACTGCATGGTGATCTGACTCTGTGTTCAGTTGACTGCATGGTGACCCTGTGTTCAGTTGACTGCATGGTGATCTGACCTGTGTTCAGTTGACTGCATGGTGATCTGACTGTGTTCAGTTGACTGCATGGTGATCTGACTCTGTTTCAGTTGACTGCATGGTGATCTGACTCTGTGTTCAGTTGACTGCATGGTGATCTGACTCTGTGTTCAGCTGACTGCATGGTGACTCTGTGTTCAGTTGACTGCATGGTGATCTGACCGTGTTCAGTTGACTGCATGGTGATCTGACTGTGTTCAGTTGACTGCATGGTGATCTGACTGTGTTCAGTTGACTGCATGGTGATCTGACTCTGTGTTCAGTTGACTGCATGGTGATCTGACTCTGTGTTCAGTTGACTGCATGGTGATCTGACTCTGTGTTCAGCTGACTGCATGGGGATCTCTGACTCTGTGTTCAGTTGACTGCATGGTGATCTGACTCTGTGTTCAGCTTGACTGCATGGTGATCTGACTCTGTGTTCAGCTGACTGCATGGTGATCTGACTCTGTGTTCAGTTGACTGCATGGTGATCTGACTCTGTGTTCAGTTGACTGCATGGTGATCTGACTCTGTGTTCAGCTGACTGCATGGTGATCTGACTCTGTGTTCAGTTGACTGCATGGTGATCTGACTCTGTGTTCAGTTGACTGCATGGTGATCTGACTCTGTGTTCATCTGACTGCATGGTGACTCTGTGTTCAGTTGACTGCATGGTGATCTGACTGTGTGTTTGGTTGACTGCATGGTGACTCTGTGTTCAGTTGACTGCATGGTGATCTGACTCTGTGTTCAGTTGACTGCATGGTGAGTCTGTGTTCAGCTGACTGCATGGTGATCTGAGTTCAGACTGCATGGTGATCTGACTCTGTGTTCAGCTGACTGCATGGTGACTCTGTGTTCAGTTCTGCATGGTGATCTGAACTGTGTTCAGTTGACTGCATGGGGATCTGACTCTATGGGGATCTGACTCTCTTTCAGTTGACTGCATGGTGATCTGACTCTGTGTTCAGCTGACTGCATGGTGATCTGACTCTGTGTTCAGCTGACTGCATGGTGATCTGACTCTGTGTTCAGCTGACTGCATGGTGATCTGACTCTGTGTTCAGTTGACTGCATGGTGATCTGACTCTGTGTTCAGTTGACTGCATGGTGAGTCTGTGTCTCAGTTGACTGCTGGTGAGTCTGTGTTCAGTTGACTGCATCATGGTGATCTGTGTTCAGTCTGCATGGTGAGTCTGTGTTCAGTTGACTGCATGGTGAGTCTGTGTTCAGTTGACTGCATGGGGATCTGACTCTGTGTTCAGCTGACTGCATGGGTGATCTGACTATGTGTTCAGTTGACTGCATGGTGATCTGACTCTGTGTTCAGTTGATTGACTGCATGGTGATCTGACTCTGTGTTCAGTTGACTGCATGGTGATCTGACTCTGTGTTCAGTTGACTGCATGGTGAGTCTGTGTTCAGTTGACTGCATGGTGAGTCTGTGTTCAGTTGACTGCATGGTGATCTGACTCTGTGTTCAGTTGACTGCATGGTGATCTGACTGTGTTCAGTTGACTGCATGGTGATCTGACTCTGTGTTCAGTTGACTGCATGGTGATCTGACTGTGTTCAGTTGACTGCATGGTGAGTCTGTGTTCAGCTGACTGCATGGTGATCTGACTCTGTGTTCAGTTGACTGCATGGTGGAAACTCTGTGTTCAGTTGACTGCATGGTGATCTGACTCTGTGTTCAGTTGACTGCATGGTGATCTGACTCTGTGTTCAGTTGACTGCATGGTGAGTCTGTGTTCAGTTGACTGCATGGGATCTGACTCTGTGTTCAGTTGACTGCATGGTGATCTGACTCTGTGTTCAGTTGACTGCATGGGGATCTGACTCTGTGTTCAGTTGACTGCATGGTGATCTGACTCTGTGTTCAGTTGACTGCATGGTGACTCTGTGTTCAGTTGACTGCATGGTGATCTGACTATGTGTTCAGTTGACTGCATGGTGATCTGACTCTGTGTTCAGTTGACTGCATGGTGATCTGACTGTGTTCAGTTGACTGCATGGTGATCTGACTGTGTTCAGTTGACTGCATGGGGATCTGACTCTGTGTTCAGCTGACTGCATGGTGATCTGACTATGTGTTCAGTTGACTGCATGGTGATCTGACTCTGTGTTCAGTTGACTGCATGGTGATCTGACTCTGTGTTCAGTTGACTGCATGGTGATCTGACTCTGTGTTCAGTTGACTGCATGGTGAGTCTGTGTTCAGTTGACTGCATGGTGAGTCTGTGTTCAGTTGACTGCATGGTGATCTGACTCTGTGTTCAGTTGACTGCATGGTGATCTGACCGTGTTCAGTTGACTGCATGGTGATCTGACTCTGTGTTCAGTTGACTGCATGGTGATCTGACTGTGTTCAGTTGACTGCATGGTGATCTGACTCTGTGTTCAGCTGACTGCATGGTGATCTGACTCTGTGTTCAGTTGACTGCATGGTGGAAACTCTGTGTTCAGTTGACTGCATGGTGATCTGACTCTGTGTTCAGTTGACTGCATGGTGATCTGACTCTGTGTTCAGTTGACTGCATGGTGAGTCTGTGTTCAGTTGACTGCATGGGGATCTGACTCTGTGTTCAGTTGACTGCATGGTGATCTGACTCTGTGTTCAGTTGACTGCATGGGGATCTGACTCTGTGTTCAGTTGACTGCATGGTGATCTGACTCTGTGTTCAGTTGACTGCATGGTGACTCTGTGTTCAGTTGACTGCATGGTGATCTGACTATGTGTTCAGTTGACTGCATGGTGATCTGACTGTGTTCAGTTGACTGCATGGTGATCTGACTGTGTTCAGTTGACTGCATGGGGATCTGACTCTGTGTTCAGTTGACTGCATGGAGATCTGACTCTGTGTTCAGTTGACTGCATGGTGATCTGACTGTGTTCAGCTGACTGCATGGTGACTCTGTGTTCAGTTGACTGCATGGTGATCTGACTCTGTGTTCAGCTGACTGCATGGTGATCTGACTCTGTGTTTAGTTGACTGCATGGTGACTCTGTGTTCAGTTGACTGCATGGTGATCTGACCGTGTTCAGTTGACTGCATGGTGATCTGACTCTGTGTTCAGCTGACTGCATGGTGATCTGACTCTGTGTTCAGTTGACTGCATGGTGACTCTGTGTTCAGTTGACTGCATGGTGATCTGACCGTGTTCAGTTGACTGCATGGTGATCTGACTGTGTTCAGTTGACTGCATGGTGATCTGACTGTGTTCAGTTGACTGCATGGTGATCTGACTCTGTGTTCAGTTGACTGCATGGTGATCTGACTCTGTGTTCAGCTGACTGCATGGTGACTCTGTGTTCAGTTGACTGCATGGTGATCTGACCGTGTTCAGTTGACTGCATGGTGATCTGACTCTGTGTTCAGTTGACTGCATGGTGATCTGACTGTGTTCAGTTGACTGCATGGTGATCTGACTCCGTCCGTGTTCAGTTGACTGCATGGTGATCTGACTCTGTGTTCAGTTGACTGCATGGTGAGTCTGTGTTCAGTTGACTGCATGGTGATCTGACTCTGTGTTCAGTTGACTGCATGGTGATCTGACTGTGTTCAGTTGACTGCATGGTGATCTGACTGTGTTCAGTTGACTGCATGGTGATCTGACTCCGTGTTCAGTTGACTGCATGGTGATCTGACTCTGTGTTCAGTTGACTGCATGGTGATCTGACTCTGTGTTCAGCTGACTGCATGGTGATCTGACTCTGTGTTCAGTTGACTGCATGGTGATCTGACTCTGTGTTCAGCTGACTGCATGGTGATCTGACTCTGTGTTCAGCTGACTGCATGGTGATCTGACTCTGTGTTCAGTTGACTGCATGGTGATCTGACTCTGTGTTCAGCTGACTGCATGGTGATCTGACTCTGTGTTCAGTTGACTGCATGGTGATCTGACTGTGTTCAGCTGACTGCATGGTGACTCTGTGTTCAGTTGACTGCATGGTGATCTGACTCTGTGTTCAGCTGACTGCATGGTGATCTGACTCTGTGTTCAGTTGACTGCATGGTGACTCTCTGTGTTCAGTTGACTGCATGGTGATCTGACCGTGTTCAGTTGACTGCATGGTGATCTGACTGTGTTCAGTTGACTGCATGGTGATCTGACTGTGTTCAGTTGACTGCATGGTGATCTGACTCTGTGTTCAGTTGACTGCATGGTGATCTGACTCTGTGTTCAGCTGACTGCATGGTGACTCTGTGTTCAGTTGACTGCATGGTGATCTGACCGTGTTCAGTTGACTGCATGGTGATCTGACTCTGTGTTCAGTTGACTGCATGGTGATCTGACTGTGTTCAGTTGACTGCATGGTGATCTGACTCCGTGTTCAGTTGACTGCATGGTGATCTGACTCTGTGTTCAGTTGACTGCATGGTGAGTCTGTGTTCAGTTGACTGCATGGTGATCTGACTCTGTGTTCAGTTGACTGCATGGTGATCTGACTGTGTTCAGTTGACTGCATGGTGATCTGACTGTGTTCAGTTGACTGCATGGTGATCTGACTCCGTGTTCAGTTGACTGCATGGTGATCTGACTCTGTGTTCAGTTGACTGCATGGTGATCTGACTCTGTGTTCAGCTGACTGCATGGGGATCTGACTCTGTGTTCAGTTGACTGCATGGTGATCTGACTCTGTGTTCAGCTGACTGCATGGTGATCTGACTCTGTGTTCAGCTGACTGCATGGTGATCTGACTCTGTGTTCAGTTGACTGCATGGTGATCTGACTCTGTGTTCAGCTGACTGCATGGTGATCTGACTCTGTGTTCAGCTGACTGCATGGTGATCTGACTCTGTGTTCAGTTGACTGCATGGTGATCTGACTGTGTTCAGCTGACTGCATGGTGATCTGACTCTGTGTTCAGTTGACTGCATGGTGAGTCTGTGTTCAGTTGACTGCATGGTGATCTGACCGTGTTCAGTTGACTGCATGGTGATCTGACTGTGTTCAGTTGACTGCATGGTGAGTCTGTGTTCAGTTGACTGCATGGTGATCTGACCGTGTTCAGTTGACTGCATGGTGATCTGACTGTGTTCAGTTGACTGCATGGTGATCTGACTGTGTTCAGTTGACTGCATGGTGATCTGACTCTGTGTTCAGTTGACTGCATGGTGATCTGACTCTGTGTTCAGTTGACTGCATGGTGATCTGACTGTGTGTTCAGTTGACTGCATGGTGATCTGACTGTGTTCAGTTGACTGCATGGTGATCTGACTCTGTGTTCAGCTGACTGCATGGTGATCTGACTCTGTGTTCAGTTGACTGCATGGGGATCTGACTCTGTGTTCAGTTGACTGCATGGTGATCTGACTCTGTGTTCAGCTGACTGCATGGGGATCTGACTCTGTGTTCAGTTGACTGCATGGTGACTCTGTGTTCAGTTGACTGCATGGTGATCTGACTCTGTGTTCAGTTGACTGCATGGTGAGTCTGTGTTCAGTTGACTGCATGGTGATCTGACTCTGTGTTCAGTTGACTGCATGGTGATCTGACTGTGTTCAGTTGACTGCATGGTGATCTGACTCTGTGTTCAGTTGACTGCATGGTGATCTGACTCTGTGTTCAGTTGACTGCATGGTGAGTCTGTGTTCAGTTGACTGCATGGTGAGTCTGTGTTCAGTTGACTGCATGGTGAGTCTGTGTTCAGTTGACTGCATGGGGATCTGACTCTGTGTTCAGCTGATTGCATGGTGATCTGACTCTGTGTTCAGTTGACTGCATGGTGATCTGACTCTGTGTTCAGTTGACTGCATGGTGATCTGACTCTGTGTTCAGTTGACTGCATGGTGATCTGACTCTGTGTTCAGTTGACTGCATGGTGGAAACTCTGTGTTCAGTTGACTGCATGGTGAGTCTGTGTTCAGTTGACTGCATGGTGATCTGACTCTGTGTTCAGTTGACTGCATGGTGATCTGACTGTGTTCAGTTGACTGCATGGTGATCTGACTCTGTGTTCAGTTGACTGCATGGTGATCTGACTGTGTTCAGTTGACTGCATGGTGATCTGACTCTGTGTTCAGCTGACTGCATGGTGATCTGACTCTGTGTTCAGTTGACTGCATGGTGATCTGACTCTGTGTTCAGCTGACTGCATGGTGATCTGACTCTGTGTTCAGCTGACTGCATGGTGATCTGACTGTGTTCAGTTGACTGCATGGTGATCTGAGTCTGTGTTCAGCTGACTGCATGGTGAAACTCTGTGTTCAGTTGACTGCATGGTGATCTGACTCTGTGTTCAGTTGACTGCATGGTGATCTGACTCTGTGTTCAGCTGACTGCATGGTGATCTGACTCTGTGTTCAGTTGACTGCATGGTGATCTGACTCTGTGTTCAGCTGACTGCATGGTGACTCTGTGTTCAGTTGACTGCATGGTGATCTGACCGTGTTCAGTTGACTGCATGGTGATCTGACTCTGTGTTCAGTTGACTGCATGGTGATCGACTGTGTTCTGACTGTGTTCAGTTGACTGCATGGTGATCTGACTCTGTGTGTCAGTTGACTGCATGGTGATCTGACTCTGTGTTCAGTTGACTGCATGGTGATCTGACTCTGTGTTCAGTTGACTGCATGGTGATCTGACTCTGTGTTCAGTTGACTGCATGGTGATCTGACTGTGTTCAGTTGACTGCATGGTGATCTGACTGTGTTCAGTTGACTGCATGGTGATCTGACTCTGTGTTCAGTTGACTGCATGGTGATCTGACTCTGTGTTCAGTTGACTGCATGGTGATCTGACTCTGTGTTCAGTGACTGCATGGTGATCTGACTCTGTGTTCAGCTGACTGCATGGTGATCTGACTCTGTGTTCAGCTGACTGCATGGTGATCTGACTCTGTGTTCAGTTGACTGCATGGTGATCTGACTCTGTGTTCAGTTGACTGCATGGTGATCTGACTCTGTGTTCAGTTGACTGCATGGTGATCTGACTCTGTGTTCAGTTGACTGCATGGTGATCTGACTCTGTGTTCAGTTGACTGCATGGTGATCTGACTCTGTGTTCAGTTGACTGCATGGTGAGTCTGTGTTCAGCTGACTGCATGGTGATCTGACTCTGTGTTCAGTTGACTGCATGGTGAGTCTGTGTTCAGCTGACTGCATGGTGATCTCTGTGTTCAGTTGACTGCATGGTGATCTGACTCTGTGTTCAGTTGACTGCATGGTGAGTCTGTGTTCAGCTGACTGCATGGTGAGTCTGTGTTCAGCTGACTGCATGGTGATCTGACTGTGTTCAGTTGACTGCATGGTGAGTCTGTGTTCAGTTGACTGCATGGTGGAAACTCTGTGTTCTGTCTCTAAACCTCTCAGACTATATATAGGTTTTTCCTTGATTTAATTGGCAAACATCAAGACAAATCTGAAGTAAATATCTGACTGACACATTTTTAAAACATGAAATGCAATGACCAAGATCTTGTAATATCTTGGTGGATGTTGGTGGATCTTGTAATATCTTGGTGGATCTTGGTGGATCTTGGTGGATCTTGGTGGATCTTGGTGGATCTTGGTGGATCTTGTAATATCTTGGTGGATCTTGTAATATCTTGGTGGATCTTGTAATATCTTGGTGGATCTTGGTGGATCTTGTAATATCTTGGTGGATCTTGTAATATCTTGGTGGATCTTGGTGGATCTTGGTGGATCACCTATTTTCCTTTTTACAACGAAGGTTTTAGTAGCCTACAACATCAAATGCAAACGTTCTAGAAAAAAACCTGTCCCTGATGGAAGCCATCTCTCTCGCTCTCTCTCTCTCTGTGTGTGTGTGTGTGTGTGTGTGTGAGGACATGAGTTGTGTCGCCCCCCTGGTGGTGTAACTGTGCACTTCCTCTAGTAATCTAACCCGTTACAAACAGCCAGGGCCTCATGATCGCAACTATGTATGGCAGCGGATGGAGAAACATACAGACGGATACATGACCTAGGCTACTTTTTAAATGTGTAGCCTACATATGAAACACACATTGAAATTGTTTTATCATGTACACGTGTTGTCTCAGTTAGGTCAAACGCAGTAGACCTATATTTACATTTTAGTCATTTAGCAGACGCTCTTATCCAGAGCCACTTACAGTTAGTGAGTGTATACATTTTAATACTGGCCAACCTGTGGGAAACGAACCCACAACCCTGGCGTTGCAAGCGCCATGCTCTACCAACTGAGCTACAGGGGACCTGTAGGGAAGTAAAGGCGACTATATAAACCGGGACCAACATTTTGGAATTAGTCTTCTTAACCAAGATAATTCAGTATTCTAAAATGTTTGGTTTTCAGTTGGATTGAGGTTTAAATAGTTGAATGAATTTATAATAAAGCATTAGATAAATGTTAAGGTTGGCAATCAGCAGTTGAAAAAAAATAACAAAGCGAATCCCCGCCCCTGTTTCGGTTAAAAAGGTGAGGGATGGGGCTGGAGAAATGTAACCGCTCATATTCATAGACAGAGCTATGGGTACAAGGAGTGACCGTCCATGACGTCAACACTAGAGGTTTAACCATGTTTTCAGGATATACAGAGTTTGTTTACAATTTACATTGTTTACAAACAATGGAATAAAAGCAGCTTATATTTGGGGTTCTGACGAGGGATGACAGTTGCGGTCTTCAAAAACAATAGGTACATACCATTCATTCAAAAGTCAAAAAATGCAGAATGCCCCTTTAAAGACGAAACGCGTGTGTAAAACAGTAAAAGTAGATGTTAGACAGCACCTTGTGGATAGTAGTGATGAATTATGAATTACTACTTTAAAACACTAAACAATACAGCAAATATACTGGTTATAATCGTTCCACTGTCTATTGGTATTTTGGTATTTCATTAGGGATCCCCATTAGCTGTTGCAGAAGTAGCAGCTGCTCTTCCTGGGGTCCAGAACACAAAACACGAAACAAGACATAATACAGAACATTAATAGACAAGAACAGCTCAAGGACAGAAATACATATATATATATATTTTTTATTTTTTTTAAGGCACACGTTTGCCTACATATAACCCAATTTGTAAGTCGCTCTGGATAAGAGCGTCTGCTAAATGATGTAAATGCAAATATAAATACACACAAACTGTTGAATAGTTTTAAACTAATTGTTGCTATTATTATTATTATTATGATTCGACTATTATTAGCTAGTAGCCTTGTATAGCCCTATAGGGTAGCCATGAACGGTATTAGTGTAGTACAAGCCTGTAGATGGATGGCGAGGGATAGATGGATGGATGGATAGATTTATTGATGGATGTATAATATAATAATAATATGCCATTTAGCAGACGCTTTTATCCGAAGCGACTTACAGTCATGTGCGCATGCTTTTTCACGTATGGGTGGTCCCGGGGATCGATCCCACTACCCTGGCGTTACAAGCGCCATGCTCTACCAGTTGAGCTAAAGACGACTAGATGAACGGATGAATATAGCTAGATATCAACAAAGCTGGGGAGACGAATGAATGTCGAGGAAGGAGAAAATACCGACGTTTCATCTGGTTGACGCTTTGGGCTATTTGTGCGGTGAATATTTCATTTCAGGGGTGAAATGTGGTCTCATAGAACCTCAGGTGGGACGTGCATGTATTGAATCCTGCTCAGTTTTCTGAACTAGAACATGAGCGACGGTTGCTTTTCGTTAACTACACCCTCTCTCTCTCTTTTTTCCCAATCAATTCCCTTTGGCCTAATGAGAAGAGCTGCATGTTTCACATAGCGCCCGGTTTCCTTCCTTCCTTGGCTTCGAGCGAACATTTATAAGATTGGAGCTAGAAACGGTGTGTTTGTTTGTTGAGGAGGAGGAGGAGGAGGAGGAAGGCGAAGTGTTGTTTCCCCCCAATAACACTGACTGACAGACTGACTGACAAGCCGAGAGACAGACGGACAGACGTTCTAATGTGAATTGTGAAGGTTCTAATTCTAGAATAGTGTATCTAGGATACATCGGTGTTGTAGTTTTTTTTTTTTCTCCGTTGGTTTATACTAAGTTTTGTTCATGCAAATTACTTCCCAAATACCATTGTTGTCTTCTTTTCGATTGCAAATATTTTCTATAAATTAAAAGGTCTGAGTGAAACGGATAGGCCTATATAGCCGGTCCCGGGTTTTTAATTCAATAGTATTTTTATAGGCTATTTTCATTATAGGCTAGAACTAAGCCTCATTTTTAGTAATACTCAATTAATTTACCGGTTAATATTGACAGGAATAAATTGACTTCAAAAGGCTCTAAAGGCAGTAGTTATTCACCTTGGTAATTGAAATTAAAACGTAAGATCACCCACTGCCTTAGAACCCCCCGCCGCAATGCGAGGCCGCCTATTGGTCTATGGGACTATTCGAACCGAGAGTCGTTCACCCGCAGGATTCGGACCGACCAATCAGCGGTTGGCCCCCGCCTGATCCTATCAGGTAGCTGGGCGTGACGTCAGAGCGGTGCACAAGGCCGTGATTGGCTGTTGGGGGATTTGATTGACAGGTGGGGTAAGGACCATGGGGGGCTAGCGTGCGGGCGCTGTCCACAGGAGAGCAGGTCCTGAAACGCGGCGTGCGCAATCGTGGCTCCTCACGCTGCAGCTAACCGAATAGAGCTCACGGTGGGAGCGTTTACGCGAGGAACAATACCGTTTTTTTTTCCTGCTCCACACACAGCGACATTCCTGTACAGACACACACACACACACACACACACACTCATCCCTGGGATTTTATGTGTATATGTGTGACAGTGTATGCTTCAAGAGCTACAAACAAGCGAGCCAACTGAATCCAAGCAGCGCTCTCCCGCTCACACCGACAGTCCGGACAGCAACTCGAAACCCCAAACCCCTTCACCGCTTCAAATAATGAGCCATTTAACTTCACTTGTCTTGACTCCATTTCTCATTTTCGTTTCGAAAAACTTTTCGATTTGATCTCTCTCTAAAATGTGCCTCCCAGTTTCACCCCAGCGCGCTCTCACGGAAGCCACGACGACAGTGATGGAGTTTAGGAAGTGTTTCTGGAACCGGAGGATCTGAGGAGAAAACTAACGTTGTTTTCCAACCGTCACTGCTGGAGCAATGTTCTATCCACTGAATCAACTGGACACTCAACATAACGGGGATTTCTAACGAACTGTTCTCCTACCGGAGGCAAGAGGGATTCTAACCGGGGGCTCGAGTCAGACCGGTGAGAGGGAGCAGGGTTTACCGTCTGTTCTCCGTGTGAATGACAGCAGCTTCTCTCCCGTGCAGTCACAGTTCAGGGGTCAGGGCCAACGGACCGAGAAGGCGACAGAGATTCTGTTACGAGGGGAGCGCAAGAGACTAACACGTTTCGGTCTTGGTCTATTTTTTTCTATAATAACTTTCACATTATTAATTATTTTGTGGACTTTCTCGTCTTTCAATCAGAAATGTCCTGTTGAAGGGATTGGGACCGTGATTTATTTGTTTTCTCCCCCGGCCCTGGAGGCACCAAAGCCGGATAGTTGGAGTGAGTGACCCCGCTGAACTCCCAATGAAGGAAACGGAGTCCTTTGAGTTTTAATTAAATTCTTATTAAATTGTTATCATAGTTACAATCTCTATAATTTTTTAACAACATTTTTTGGGTGTATTTTTCGTTAGCTTTAGGCTTTCAAAAAAAGTATTCTATTGAAAAAAAATATATATATATTTTTTTTCTTCTAATTTTGGAGGGACCAGTCTTTTCGTGGCTTAACGACTTCTTGGTGTTTTTGGTTTTTTGTAACTCTCGGGTTGTGAGCGCAAGAGAGAAGGGCGCACCCGGTGGGCTCGTGAAGACGTTAATACCGTAGGGGCCTCCATCCCCCCCAAGCCGTGAGACCAGCACGATGGAGATTCACTGTAAACACGACCCGTTCGCGGCGATGCACAGTAAGTACCGTTACCAGGCGCTGCCCCATTCTCTCCGTGAGACCGATATTTAAACTCAGAGTTGCCCATAGGCTACACCGCTATATGCATGCCTACCCTTTTCCCCGGGTGCTTGGGAGTTAGTCAAGTGACAAAGCCATCTCTTCCTCTGTAGCCTATTCATCTATAAGAGATGCTACCATGCGGAGGCTTCAACTTGTGTTTGACTAAATAGAAGGAACATGTAGCAGCATCTTATTATTAAATCCCATTGATGAAGAATGTGTGGCTGGAGGTTTTTTTGTTGTTGTTGTGGTGACGTGTGTATTAGTGCATGGTGTGCGCTTCCTGCTTTCTGTTTAGTCTTTAATCATAACCCTGGAGGATGGAGGGAGGAGGGGGAGGGGAGGAGGGGAGGAGGGGAGGAGGAGTGGGGGGTGGGGGGTCACAGTCAGGGCCAGTGGTAACAAAGCATGACTAAAAACTAAACTTGACCCGCCGTGTTCTGATGCTACTACAAACACCACTAACACCGGTCATAACCGGTCATAGGGACACGCTATACTGTAGAGGCATAGTGGAGGCGGCAGTAGAGGGTTATAAGCGGCTATAACACCAGCTGTGGGCTCTGCAGGGTGAGAGGAGCCACGGTGGAGAAACTTGGGTCTCTCATCTGTGACATGGCGGGCAGCAGCGGGAGAGGTCACGAGGGCTCTTCCCCTTTTTCTCCCTCCCCTCCCTCTTTTCTTTCTCTGGACTTTACGTCACCTCGCTCTTTTCGCTCTCCTTTTTCTCTCGGGTAAAGGCGACACCCCCCCCCCCACCGTGTTTCCCAGATCTAAGAAGAGGTTAAACATGACCGAGGCCTTTTTTTTGTCCCTTTTTGAACCCGCAGAATGAGTTCTAGTCACTGGCCTATAGGGCAGGCAACCTTGAATCCACCTAAAAATACACCAAAACAACAGCGTTACCAAGTGATACCAATCATTTCACTGCAGAGCCCAAAAACAGTGCTATAAAATAATAGTAACGCAGACTAATGCATATCGTAGCCTAATAGTGATATATATATATATATATATATATATATATATATATATATATATATATATATATATAATAATATGCATTAGCCTACCGGTACTAAAATAACGTTATTTTACATGTTATATGTCCAGTATATAAAGCTTGTTTTAAACAGGATAACTTACATTTTTGTTTGACATTTTCACTATATTTGACTCGACCACCTAGAGCGCAGATTGTAACGGCCCTGTCTCTTATCGCCTTGTTGCTGTAGTCTTATAATCATACCGAATAATACCCCCGGTTTAACCGTGTAATACCCCCGGTTTAACCGTGTAATACCCCCCCGGGTTTACCGTGTCA
>CM072220.1:5875952-5878452 GCA_036851935.1 Coregonus suidteri
TCTCTGATTCTAGGACTCTCTGATTCGAGGACTCTCTGATTCTCTGATTCTGTGACTCTGATTCTCTGATTCTATGACTCTCTGATTCTATGACTCTCTGATTCTATGATTCTATGGGTGTGTTCGTAAATTCACTCTGGCGATCTACTCCGATTTCAGAGCACTCTCGTCTGAGTGTGCCGGAGCGCAGAATAACTGATTAATTTATGAACGCTCAACACCCGTTGAATATATGGCCCGGTGTCAGTAATCGTCGGCAAGCGTAATTAAATTGTTGCCAGCAGCGCAGTTACAGTCACCAACGCTCTGGATAACATGAAAACAGCCTAACCAGCTCTGCTGGGGCGAGTCAAATGGTCAGAGTGAGCTGTTCTCTCATTATGTGTCTGGAAGTAGCTAGCCAGTTAGCTTGGGTGCTTGACTACCGTTGTGAGGTCAGAACGCTGGGATCAACCCTACTCCTCGGCCAGAGTGTCCAGTGTGCGCTCTTAACGCTCCGAGAGCGAAACGCTCTGAATTTACGCACTGACAATCTGACAACGCTCTGAATTTACGAACGCCCAGAGCGCACTCTGAGCGGACTCTGGCAATCCGGATTGAATGTACGAACACACCCTATGACTCTCTGATTCTATGACTCTCTGATTCTCTGATTCTATGACTCTCTGATTCTATGACTCTCTGATTCTCTGATTCTCTGATTCTATGACTCTCTGATTCTCTGATTCTATGACTCTCTGATTCTATGACTCTCTGATTCTCTGTCTGATTCTATGACGCTCTGATTCTCTGATTCTCTGTCTGATTCTATGACGCTCTGATTCTCTGACTCTCTGATTCTATGACTCTCTGATTCTATGACTCTCTGATTCTATGATACTATGACCTCTGATTCTCTGACTCTCTGACTCTCTGATTCTATGATTCTATGATTCTCTGATTCTATGACTCTCTGATTCTACGATACTATGACTCTCTGATTCTATGACTCTCTGATTATCTGATTCTATGACTCTGATTCTCTGACTCTCTGAATCTCTGATTCTCTGATTCTCTGATTCTCTGATTCTATGATTCTCTGATTCTCTGATTCTCTGATTCTCTGATTCTCTGATACTATGATTCTACGATACTACGATTCTACGATACTACGATTCTACGATACTATGGTTCTATGATTCTATGGTACTATAATTCTCTGATTCTCTGATACTATGATTCTGCTGGCAATGTCTGAAGCAGAGAGAGAGAGAGACAGGACAGGAAGCGGATATGAGGTCAGAGGGTCCTGGTCATGAATGGAATGTTGAAAGCCAACAACATGGCGTCCAGAGCTACAGTCTCTCTTTCTCTAAGGGCTGGTTTACCGGACACAGATTAAACCTAGTGCTGGACTAAAAAACATGCTCAATGGAGAAAGGGCTTTTTTAGTCTCTAGGACTAGGCTTAATCTTGGTCTGGATATATGTTTCTGTCTGCAGTCTGCACACAGTTAGTCTGTAAACAAGCCAGTGTGATATCTCCTGTGGCAGTGACAGGGACAGGGACGGTGGCTTCTAGGTCTTCATAGAAAATAATCCCCCCAAACTGAATAGAAAAATGTGTATGTGTCTGTTTTATATTAGGACTAGAGGGAGAGAGAGAAAGAGAGAGAGGAAGAGAGAGAGAGAGAGAGAGAGAGAGAGGACGGGAGGACAGGATCAGGGGATGGGTTTGTGTTTTTAGGGGCGAGGGATGGGGGGACCCTCTCGGGGTGATGGGTTTTAAATCTATTACCCCCAAAGGCAAGATTAGAGCTCTCTCTCTCTCTCTCTCTCTCTCTCTCTCTCTCTCTCTCTCTCTCTCTCTCTCTCTCTCTCTCTCTCTCTCTCTCTCTCTCTCTCTCTCTCTCTCTCTCTCTCTCTCTCTCTCTCTCTCTCTCTCTCTCTCTCTCTCTCTCTCTCTCTCTCTCTCTCTCTCTCTCTCTCTCTCTCTCTCTCTCTCTCTCTCTCTCATCCTGTCTCTCCCCTACAGACCTAATCACAATGGTAATAAACACAGTGGATTAGAGAAGAGTTCTCTTTACCCTCCAATGACATACTGTAGGCTGTCTCTGATGGGGAGAGAGAGGGAAGGAGGGGAGAGAGGGAGGGAGAGAGCGAGAAAGAGGGAGCGAGAGAGAGAGAGGTAGAGATAGATGTATGAGAGAGAGAGAGGTAGAGAGAGATGTATGAGAGAGAGAGATGAAGAGAGAAAGAGGTAGAGAGAGCAAGAAAGATAGAGAGAGAGAGAGAGAGAGGGAGGGAGAGAGAGATGTAGAGCGAGAGAGAGAGGGAGAGATAGAGAGAGAGAGGTAGAGAGCACCCGGCCTCACCCTACTAGAATCTGAAGTCAAATGTCTTCTGTTTGCTGATGATCTGGTGCTTCTGTCCCCAACCAAGGAGGGCCTACAGCAGCATCTAGATCTTCTGCACAGATTCTGTCAGACCTGGGCCCAGTAAATCTCAGTAAGACAAAAATA
>CM072220.1:5883452-5886272 GCA_036851935.1 Coregonus suidteri
GAGGGAGGGAGGGAGGGGAGCAGGGATGAGGCTGACTGATGACCTGCATCTGATGGTCAGTCTGAGGGGAGGGGGGGAGCAGGGAGGGATCAGCGGTGAGGTGACTGACAACCTGACTCACCGTCCCTCTGATCTCCCTCCCTCCGCTGAGAAAAGGGGACTTTTCTATACTCATTCATTGCAGCTGCACTGCTGGTTGTGGCAGAGTAGGGAGAACGTGCATTTGATGGTTTATATAAAAGTGTTGTCAGTGCTGAATAACAACTTTAACATGAACTTCCTCATAAAAACAGCAGCTCTTTGCTGTGTTCGTTGAGTCTCTCTCTAGTCAAAGTTTTTAAACGTTTTGAAATCTCACAGTATCAACTTTGGTGTGTTGGAGCCTTCATTTGACAGTCTATGGGCGTGAGGAAACTTTGCAGACACGGTGATCTGAGCTATCTGATTGGCCAGCGGTAGGCCTGTACAGTAGGTGCACTTGATTCGCTCTCTGGGTCTGCCGGGTGGGCGGAGTTCTACCTTCAGATACATGAAATGGATCTGGGACTGGATTCTCAAAGCCTCTCCGAGTAGGAGTGTTGATCTAGGATCAGGGACTGGATTCATAATGTGTATCAGAGTAGGAGTGTTGATCTGGGATCAGGGACTGTATTCCAAAGCCTCTCAGAGTAGGAGTGTTGATCTGGGATCAGGGACTGGATTCCCCACAAAGCCTCTCCGAGTAGGAGGTTGATCTGGGATCAGGGACTGTATTCTGGCCTCTCAGAGTAGGAGTGTTGGTCTGGGATCTGTATTCCCCAAAGCCTCTCCGAGTACACAGAGAGTAGGAGTGTTGATCTAGGATCAGGGACTGGATTCCACACAGCCTCTCAGAGTAGGAGTGTTGATCTGGGATCAGGGACTGGATTCTAAAGCCTCTCAGAGTAGGAGTGTTGATCTGGGATCAGGGACTGGATTCACAAAGCCTCTCAGAGTAGGAGTGTTGATCTAGGGATCAGGGACTGTAGTATGTCCAAAGCGGCTCTCAGAGTAGGAGTGTGTTGATCTGGGATCAGGGACTGTATTCCACAAAGCCTCTCCGAGTAGGAGTGTTGATCTGGGATCAGGGACTGTATTCCCAAAGCCTCTCAGAGTAGGAGTGTTGATCTGGGATCAGGGACTGTATTCACACAGCCTCTCAGAGTAGGAGTGTTGATCTGGGATCAGGGACTGTATTCACAAGCCCTCTCAGAGTAGGAGTGTTGAATGATCTGGGATCAGGACTGTATTCTCAAAGCCTCTCAGAGTAGGAGTGTTGATCTGGGATCAGGGACTGGATTCACACAGCCTCTCAGAGTAGGAGTGTTGATCTGGGATCAGGGACTGTATTCACAAAGCCTCTCAGAGTAGGAGTGTTGATCTGGGATCAGGGACTGGATTCACACAGCCTCTCAGAGTAGGAGTACTGATCTAGGATCAGTTTGACCTTTTAGATCACAATTAGTAAGATGACCTGATCCTGATCCTAGCGTGTCTACTCTGAGATGCTCTGCTCAAGGACCTTGATAATGAGAATCAGGTGTGTCAGAGCAGGGCTGGAGAAAAGCCTGCAGGCTTCGTGTTCAATAGGGTCCTGTTGTCGTGGTGATTGTTGATGTGTGTGCAGTATGAATAGGGTCCTGTTGTCGTGGTGATTGTTGATGTGTGTGCAGTATGAATAGGGTCCTGTTGTCGTGGTGATAGTTGATGTGTGTGCAGTATGAATAGGGTCCTGTTGTCGTGGTGATAGTTGAAGTGTTGTGCAGTATGAATAGGGTCCTGTTGTCGTGGTGATAGTTGATGTGTGCAGTATGAATAGGGTCCTGTTGTCGTGGTGATTGTTGATGTGTGTGCAGTATGAATAGGGTCCTGTTGTCGTGGTGATTGTTGATGTGTGTGCAGTATGAATAGGGTCCTGTTGTCGTGGTGATTGTTGATGTGTGTGCAGTATGAATAGGGTCCTGTTGTCGTGGTGATTGTTGATGTGTGTGCAGTATGAATAGGGTCCTGTTGTCGTGGTGATTGTTGACGTGTGTGTGCAGTCTGAATCGGGTCCTGTTGTCGTGGTGATTGTTGACGTGTGTGCAGTATGAATAGGGTCCTGTTGTCATGGTGATAGTTGGTGTGTGTGCAGTATGAATAGGGTCCTGTTGTCATGGTGATAGTTGGTGTGTGTAATACCTGCCAGGTGCCTTCAGACAGACCCAGAGGATATATGAATCCATTAAGGTTAAACACAGGGTCAAAGACATGGAAACCAAACGTCCCTGCTGTGTGTGTGTGTGTGTGTGTGTGTGTGTATGCGTGTATGTGTGTGTGTGTGTGTGTGTGTGTGTGTGTGTGTGTGTGTGTGTGTGTGTGTGTGTGTGTGTGTGTGTGTGTGTGTGTGTTACAGAGAGAACATACCATAAAGAGATACAGGGTGGTAGGTTGTAATTCAACAGTGTAGACCGACAAGCTGGTCCAATGGAAATTATCCTTCTCTCTCTTTCTCTCTCCCTCTTTCACCTCTCTCCCTTTGTCCTCTGTCTGCCTGTCTGTCTGTCTGTCTGTCCTGTCTGTCACTTATTGCCTCGATGGTCTAGAATATATACTGTAGATATCTATGGTAGAATATATAACTGTGTAGGATCATCTATATGGTAAAATAGCTATGGTATACTGTAGATATCTATGGTAGAATATATTGCTGTAGATATATCTATGGTAGAATAATCTATCTGTCACTCTATCTATGGTAGAATATATACTGCAGATATATATATAAGTTAAATATATACTGTAGATATCTATGGTAGAATA
>CM072220.1:5886772-5889272 GCA_036851935.1 Coregonus suidteri
ACTCACACACAGAAAACGGGGTGTGTGTTTGTGTGTGTGTGTGTGTGTGTGTGTTGTGTGTGTGTGTGTGTGTGTGTGTGTGTTGTGTGTGTGTGTGTGTGTGTGTGTGTGTGTGGTGTGTGTGTGTGTGTGTGTCATATGGAAGAACGGTCCCTGTAAAATGGCACCCCTATTCCCTATGGAGTGAACGGACTTTAGACCCAGAATGGCACCTATTCCCTATATAGTGCACTACTTTAGACCAGAGAATGGCACCCTATTCCCTATATAGTTGCACTACTTTAGACCAGAGAATGGCACCCTATTCCCTATATAGTGCACTACTTTAGACCAGAGAATGGCACCCTATTCCCTATATAGTGCACTACTTTAGACCAGAGAATGGCACCCTATTCCCTATATAGTGCACTACTTGGTACTTGTATTATTATTATATTATTATTATTATTATTATTATTATTATTATTTATTATTATTATTTATATTTACTTTAGACCAGAGAATGGCACCCTGTTCCCTATATAGTGCACTACTTTTGACCAGAGAATGGCACCCTGTTCCCTATATAGTGCACTACTTTAGACCAGAGAATGGCACCCTGTTCCCTATATAGTGCACTACTTTAGACCAGAGAATGGCACCCTATTCCCTATATAGTGCACTACTTTAGACCAGAGAATGGCACCCTGTTCCCTATATAGTGCACTACTTTAGACCAGAGAATGGCACCCTATTCCCTATATAGTGCACTACTTTAGACCAGAGAATGGCACCCTATTCCCCTATATAGTGCACTACTTTAGACCAGAGAATGGCACCCTATTCCCTATATAGTGCACTACTTTAGACCAGAGAATGGCACCCTGTTCCCTATATAGTGCACTACTTTAGACCAGAGAATGGCACCCTATTCCCTATATAGTGCACTACTTTAGACCAGAGAATGGCACCCTATTCCCTATATAGTGCACTACTTTAGACCAGAGAATGGCACCCTGTTCCCTATATAGTGCACTACTTTAGACCAGAGAATGGCACCCTATTCCCTATATAGTGCACTACTTTTGACCAGAGAATGGCACCCTATTCCCTATATAGTGCACTACTTTTGACCAGAGAATGGCACCCCCTGTTCCCTATATAGTGCACTACTTTTGACCAGAGAATGGCACCCTGTTCCCTATATAGTGCACTACTTTTGACCAGAGAATGGCACCCTGTTCCCTATATAGTGCACTACTTTTGACCAGAGTCCATCCACTGACATTGAATCATATAATTGAATTTTTACAAAATCGCTTCACAAAGGACCCATCAAGTAACCAAACGAATGATCTCTATAATGTAGTGAATTTGGAGTGTAGGCCCGACTGGGCCCTGGGACTGCCTACAATGGGACTAATCAACACCTTGGCCGTTACAACAAGAGGTCCGAACCACCACAAAGTGGCTTGTTGTTGTACTAATGACTTGCAAAGCCAAGGTTATTACCATTTATGACAGTCGTACGTAGTGTTACGACTCACCTATGTCATTTTTTTCAGAAGGTTATAATTCTAAGTCATTATGTGTGTGATATGGTGTTTAGATGTTATGAGCACCCTATGTAGCATTATGTAGCATTATGTAGTGTTATGTAGCATTATGTAGCATTATGTAGCATTATGTAGCGTTATGTAGCGTTATATAGCATTATGTAGCGCTATGTAGCGTTATGTAGCATTATGTATCGTTATGTAGTGTTATGTAGCGCTATGTATGTAGCGTTATGTAGCATTATGTAGCGTTATGTAGTGTTATGTAGCGCTATGTAGCGTTATGTAGCATTATGTAGCGTTATATAGCATTATGTAGCGCTATGTAGCGTTATGTAGCATTATGTAGCGTTATGACTGACCTATGTCTTTCCACAGCGTCGTCGGTGGCGTCGACACAGGTTTCTGCGGTGACCAGTGACTCGGCTGGCTCCTCCTACTCCATCAGCGGCATTCTGGGAATCAGCTCAGCTAACGACGGGAAGCGGAAGAGAGAGGATGGTGAGAGAGTGTGTGTTCAGTCTGCTCTGATGAAGTGGACCGCTAACTACTGAAGAGTTACAGCTGGTCAGCCAGGTCACTCCAGATCCAAGGCCAATATTCCACGTTCACCCAGGTCCCCAGGAAGTCGGGAGATGCCTTCAAAAACCGTCCGCTAGAGGCAACGACGAGCGCCGTTTCCATAACCAATTCGGGAATTAATGCCTAAACTTAACCGTCGAGTTGTTTCTGTTTTAACCCTATCGCAAATCTTAACCCTTACCTCAAACATTCGGCCGCGAGCTCCTGCTCCGTAAACCCCGAGCTCCTGCTCCGTAAGCCACAAGCTCCTGCTCCGTAAACCCCGAGCTCCTGCTCCGTAAACCCCGAGCTCCTGCTCCGTAAACCACAAGCTCCTGCTCCGTAAACCCCGAGCTCCTGCTCCGTAAACCACAAGCTCCTGCTCCGTAAACCCCGAGCTCCTG
>CM072220.1:5891772-5904272 GCA_036851935.1 Coregonus suidteri
AGCGACAATTAGCCTAGCCCCCCGCTGTGGCATCACACAGACACACACACACACACACACACACACACACACACACACACACACACACACACACACACACACACACACACACACACACACACACACACACACACACACACAACACACACACACACACACACACACACACACACACACACACACACACACACACACCACTAATTAACAGAATGCACGAGACACAGTAAACAAACATGACGAGGGAAACAAAGATCTCACAGCTTGACCAATTTGACTTCAGATTCTGACGTTTCTCCACGTTTCGCCAAAACTTCAAATTTCAAAGTTGCTCCAGACGTCAAATATGTTTAAAAAAAAGAAAGATAGATGATCTCGCAGCTGGTTACATGTAGGCAATCATCCTGAATGGTTAAGTTAAGGGTTAAGGTTTGGGGATAGCAGGAAGGTAGCTTAGTGGTTAAGAACGTTGTGCCAGTAACCGAAAGGTCGCTGGTTCTAATCCCCGAGCCAACTAGGTGAAAAATCTGTTGATGTGCCCTTGAGCAAGGCACTTAACCCTAATTGCTCATGTAAGTCGCTCTGGATAAGAGCGTCTGCTAAATGACTAAAATGTAAATGTAAAAAACAACAACCAACAAACGAGTCTGTAACACAAGGGATTGAACCCGCGACCCTCGGAGCCCATCCGCCATCTCTGTCCACAACGACCCTAATAAAACCCAAGCCTACTTGGACTGCAGGTCGCCTGGCGGGAGGAGGGTTCGGGCCAGTAACCGAAAGGGTTGCTGGATCGGATCCCCCGAGCCGACAAGATAAACATCTGTCAGTCTGCCCCCAACAACAACTGCTCTCTGGGCACCGATGGCATGGAGGTGGATTAAGGCAGCCCTTCACCTCTCTGATTCAGATGCAGAAGACAGGGATTCAGTTGTACAACTGACTAGGGGAGGGGGAAGTTGGTGTGAATGGAGAGGAGAGGAGGAAGTTGGTGTGGATAGAGAGGAAGTTGGTGTGAATGGAGAGGAGAGGAGGAAGTTGGTGTGAATGGAGAGGAGAGGGGAAGTTGGTGTGGATAGAGAGGAAGTTGGTGTGAATGGAGAGGAGAGGAGGAAGTTGGTGTGAATGGAGAGGAGAGGGGGAAGTTGGTGTGAATGGAGAGGAGAGGAGAGGGGAAGTTGGTGTGAATGGAGAGGAGAGGAGGAAGTTGGTGTGGATAGAGAGGAAGTTGGTGTGAATAGAGAGGAGAGGAGGAAGTTGGTGTGGATAGAGAGGAGAGGGGGAAGTTGGTGTGGATAGAGAGGAGAGGTTGGTGAGAGAGAGGAGGAAGTTGGTGTGGATAGAGAGGAGAGGGGGAAGTTGGTGTGGATAGGAGGAGAGGAGGAAGTTGGTGTGGATAGAGAGGAGAGGAGGAAGTTGGTGTGGAAGAGAGAGAGAGTTGGGTGTTGGTGAGGAGAGGAGGAAGTTGGTGTGGATAGAGAGGAGAGGAGGAAGTTGGTGTGAATAGAGAGGAGAGGAGGAAGTTGGTGAGGAGAGGAGGAAGTTGGTGTGGATGGAGAGGAGAGGAGGGAGAAGTTGGTGTGGATAGAGAGGAAGGGTGTGGAATAGAGAGGAGGAAGTGGTGTAGTGAGAGGAGAGGAGGAAGTTGGTGAGGAGAGGAGGAAGTTGGTGTGGATAGAGAGGAGAGGAGGGAAGTTGGTGTGGATAGAGAGGAGAGGAGGAAGTTGGTGTGGATAGAGAGGAGAGGAGGAAGGTGGTGTGGATAGAGAGGAGTGGAGGATAGGAGGAAGGGTGTGGATAGAGAGGAAGTTGGTGGTGTGGATAGAGAGGAGAGGAGGGGGTTGGTGTGGATAGAGAGGAGAGGAGGAGAAGAGAGTTGGTGTGGAGGAGGAGGTGAGGAGGAAGTTGGTGTGGATAGAGAGGAGTGGGATGGTTTGAATGGAGAGGAGAGGAGGAAGTTGGTGTGAATAGAGAGGAGAGGAGGGAAGTTGGTGTGGATGGAGAGGAGGAAGTTGGTGTGAATAGAGAGGAGGGTTGGTGTGGGGAGAGGAGGAAGTTGGTGTGAATGGAGAGGAGGAGGGAAGTTGGTGTGGATGGAGAGGAGAGGAGGAAGTTGGTGTGGATAGAGAGGAAGTTGGTGTGGATAGAGAGGAGAGGAGGAAGTTGGTGTGAATGGAGAGGAGAGGAGAGGTGATGGAGAGGAGGAAGTTGGTGGAATAGGAGAGAGAGGAAGTTGGTGTGGATAGAGAGGAGAGGGGGAAGTTGGTGTGGATAGAGAGGAGAGGGGGGAAGTTGGTGTGGATAGAGAGGAAGTTGGTGTGGATAGAGAGGAGAGGGGAAGTTGGAAGTTGGTGTGGAATAGAGAGGAGAGGAAAGTTGGTGTGGATAGAGAGGAGAGGAGGAAGTTGGTGTGGATAGAGAGGAGAGGAGGGAAGGTGGGTGTGGATAGAGAGAGAGGAGAAGTTGGTGAGGAGAGGAGGAAGTTGGTGTGATAGAGAGGAGAGGAGGAAGTTGGTGTGGATAGAGAGGAGAGGAGGAAGTTGGTGTGGATAGAGAGGAGAGGAAGTTGGTGTGGATAGGAGGAAGTTGGTGTGGATAGAGAGGAAGTTGGTGTGAATAGAGGAGGAGGAAGTTGGTGTGGATAGAGAGGAGAGGAGGAAGTTGGTGTGGATAGAGAGGAGAGGAGGAAGTTGGAGTGGATAGAGAGGAGAGGAGGAAGTTGGTGTGGATAGAGAGGAGAGGAGGGGTGTGGGTGTGGAGGAGAGGAGGAAGTTGGTGTGGATAGAGGAGGAAGTTGGTGTGGATAGAGGAAGTTGGTGTGGATAGAGAGGAGAGGAGGAAGTTGGTGTGGATAGAGAGGAGAGGAGGAAGTTGGTGTGGATAGAGAGGAGAGGGAGGAAGTTGGGATAGAGAGGATAGAGAGGGAGAGGAGGAAGTTGGTGTGGAGAGAGAGGGAGGTTGGATAGAAGGAGAGGGGGAAGTTGGTGTGGATAGGAGGAAGTTGGTGTGGATAGAGAGGAAAGTTGGGAGGAAGTAGAGTGGGATAGAGAGGAAGTTGGTGTGGATAGAGAGGAGAGGAGGAAGTTGGTGTGGATAGGTGAGGAGAGGAGAGAATTGGTGTGAATAGAGAGGATAGAGAGGAGAGGGAAGTTGGTGTGGATAGAGAGGAGGAGGGAGGAAGTTGGTGTGGATAGAGAGGAGAGGAGGAAGGGTGGGGATAGAGAGGAGAGGAGGAAGTTGTGTGGAGATAGAGAGGAGAGGGGGAAGTTGGTGTGGATAGAGAGGAGAGGAGGAAGTTGGTGTGGATAGAGAGGAAGGTGGTGTGGATAGAGAGGAGAGGAGGAAGTTGGTGTGGATAGAGAGGAGAGGAGGAAGAAGTTGAGTGAAGTGGTGTGGTAGAGAGGAGAGGGGAAGTTGGTGTGGAATCTATGTTGGTGTGGATAGAGAGAGAGGAGGAAGTTGGTGTGGATAGAGAGGAACAGTTGGTTGGTGTGGATACACAGAGAGAGGAGAGGAGGAAGTTGTGGATAGAGTGGATAGAGTGTGAGAGAGAGGAGAAACACTTGGTGTGGATAGAGAGGAGGAAGTTGGTGTGGAATAGAGAGGAGAGGGGAATAAGTTGGTGTGGATAGAGAGGAGAGGAGGAAGTTGGTGTGGATAGAGAGGAAGGAGGAAGTTGTGTGGTCTTAGAGAGATAGAGAGGAGAGGAGGAAGTTGGTGTGGATAGGAGGAAGTTGGTGTGGATAGAGAGGAGAGGTTGGTGTGGATAGGAGGAAGTTGGTGTGGATAGAGAGGAGAGGAGGAAGTTGGTGTGGATAGAGAGGAGAAGGAAGTTGGTGTGAACAGAGAGGAGAGGAGGAAGTTGGTGTGGACCCAGAGAGAGAGAGGAGGAGAGTTGGTGTGGATAGAGAGGAGAGGAAGAGTTGGTGGAGATAGAGAGGAGAGGAGGAAGTTGGTGTGGATAGAGACAGGAGAGGAGGAGATGGGTGTGAACAGAGAGGAGAGGAGGAAGTTGGTGTGGATAGAGGAGGGGAGAAGTTGGTGTGAGATAGAGAGGAGAGGGGGAAGAGTTGGTGTGAATAGAGAGGAGAGGAGGAAGTTGGTGATGGATAGAGAGGAGACAGGTGTGGATAGAGAGAGAGGAGTTGGTGTGAAGAGAGGAAGAGAGGAAGTTGTGTGAGAGAGAGGAGAGGGGGAAGTTGGTGTGAACAGAGAGGAGAGGAGGAAGTTGGTGGAGAACAGAGAGGAGAGGGGGAAGTTGGTGTGGATAGAGAGGAGAGGGGGAAGTCTAACTCTATTCTTTCCCCCTACTACACATGGGGGTATGTGTCCTGTCCTTGCCTTCAGAAACATGCTTTTTTTAACACAATTTAGTGAGTTGAGTTTAATGTAGAAAGTATTGTTGTGAAGTGACACATTCTCAGTGATTCTTATAGTTTGCATAACCCATGTAGCTACATTCACAGGTTGGGTGTAGAAATATCCATTCTCCCAGAATGCAACGCTGACCTTTAACCCTATTGTACATCCACTGTGACAGACGGGCATAGGAGAGACAAAGAGAAAGGAGGGGGGAGGAGGGAGGGGTAGATCTGTTTTTTCAGGGCTCAGTTCCTCTCTGTGCCCTCGCTTTGATCTGTGGAGTTTAGGGGGCAGGCGAACACACACACACACACACACACACACACTGGGCTGGAGCAGGGGGTCAGAGTTGAGACCCTTGTCCTATCAGTATGTTAATCTATGTCAAGTACGAAGAGATCCACGGTCCACGTCACACACACACACACACACACACACACACACACACACACACACACACACACACACACACACACACACACACACACACTTAAACGCGTGCACGCACACACAGGCACACACACTCAGACAGGCAGGCAAACAGACACGAACACACCGTCAGACACCACTATTCAACCCTTTATTTGTCTTCTAAGAATATTGTTTCCAGGGTCTGAAAAGAGGGAGGGATTTAGAGCAGGTTAGCATTTCTCCTCATGAATCTCGTTCTGGAGGCGGCTCTGCAGTGAGGTCACTAGCTGGCACAGCCACAAGGTCATAAAATCTGATTTGAAACCTAACCCTAACCTTATCCACACCGCTAACCCTAACCCTAATGCCTAACCCAGAGAGAGACAGGAAGAGAGAGATGGAGTCAGAGAGAGACAGGAAGAGAGAGATGGAGGGAGACAGGAAGAGAGAGATGGAGTCAGAGGGAAGCAGGAAGAGAGAGATGGAGTCAGAGAGAGACAGGAAGAGAGAGATGGAGTCAGAGAGAGACAGGAAGAGAGAGATGGAGTCAGAGAGAGACAGGAAGAGAGAGATGGAGTCAGAGAGAGACAGGAACCCTAACCCTAATTCTAACCTTAACCATCCACTCCCTAGAAATAGCATGTGACGTCGTGAGGACCTCTAGGTTTACTGTTCTGGTCTATAGTATAGTTAAACACACCCACACCCCAGCCGGGTTGCTCTAGAAATTCGACATCCTTAACCATTACATTACCGTAACCCTTACCTTAACTTAACCGTTACCTTAACAATTCGCACACACACTTTTTTGATGTATCATTCTGTAATGAATGAACTAGTGATGTTGATATCGTCCCCTCTCTCTCTCTCTCTCTCTCTCTCTCTCTCTCTCTCTCTCTCTCTCTCTCTCTCTCTCCTCTCTCTCTCTCTCTCTCTCTCTCTCTCTCTCTCTCTCTCTCTCTCTCTCTCTCTCTCTCTCTCTCTTTCAATTTCTCAATTCAATTTCAATTTAAGGCTTTATTGGCATGGGAAAGTCTTGTTAACATTGCCAAAGCAAGTGAAGTAGATAGTAACAAAAGTGAAATAAACAATAAATATTAACAGGAAAACATTACACTCAGAAGTTTCAAAAGAATAAAGACATTTCAAATGTCTATATTATGTATATATACAGTGTGTGCAAAATAGTTAAAGTACTCTGGGAAAATAAATAAACATAAATATGGGTTGTCTTTACAATGATGTTTGTTCTTCACTGGTTCCCTTTTCTTGTGGCAACAGGTCACAAAGAGAGTGTGTGGCACACTGTGGTTTTTTTGCACAGGGATAGGGAGTTTATCAAAATTGATTTGTTTTTCGAATTCTTTGTGGATCGCTGTAATCTGAGGGAAATATGTGGGAGGGAACATCATGGTCAATATGGTCATAGGATGGCAGGAGGTTAGGAAGTGCAGCTCAGTTTCCGTGGGTTTTGTGGCTAGTGTGCATCATAGCCTTTAGGTTCTCTTGAGAGATTGGTCTGCCTACAGGGCCATTTCTCAATAGCAAGGCTATGCTCACTGAGTCTGTACATTATAGTCAAAGCTTTCCTTAAGTTTGGGTCAGTCACAGTGGTCAAGTATTCTGCCACTGTGTACTCTCTGTTTAGGGCCAAATAGAATTCTAGTACAAGCTCTGTTTTTTTGTTTGTTCTTTCCAATGTGTCAAGTAATTCTCTTTTGTTTTTCTCATGATTTGGTGGGTCTAGTTGTGTTGTTGTTGTTGTTGTCCTGGGGCTGTGTGGGGTCTGTTTGTGTTTGTGAAACTCTCTGCCCCAGGACAAGCTTACTTAGGGGACTCTTCTCCAAGTTCATCTCTCTCGTAGGTGATCTCTTCTCTCTCTCTCTCTCTCTCTCTCTCTCTCTCTCTCTCTCTCTCTCTCTCTCTCTCTCTCTCTCTCTCTCTCTCTCTCTCCTCTCCATCTCTCTCTCTCTCTCTCTCTCTCTCTCTCTCTCTCTCTCTCTCTCTCTCCTACCCTCTCTCTCTCTCTCTCTCTCTCTCTCTCTCTCTCCCACTCTCTCTCTCTCTCTCCACCCACCCTCTCTCCTCCCTCCCTCCCTCCTCTCCCGGCTGGGGTCAGTCTTCGAAAGCCCAAGTGTCTCTGTGTGTGTGTCTGGTGCGGACGCGAGTGTACGTACAGTGTCCTGTGTGTGTGTGTGTGTGTCTTGACAGGGCCAGAGCCAAAGAGAAAGCAATAAGGCAGTAGAGATGGTGCTATCAGAGAGACATGATTGATCAATTGAATTCCATCAGGACTGGCGGCCGAAGGGATTAAAGTGGGTCGCCGTGGGTTACCCAGCTAAAGCATCTCGCCTTTATCTCACCGCTGATTGGTCTGTCACCAGGGACCAAGATCATACACTCACTGAGAGGAGGGTGTGTGAGAGACAGACTGACAGAGATTATTATCAAGGTGTGTGCTTGTTACAGTGAGAATGAGGACTGTGTCTTTCAGCAAGCTACAGAATGTGTGTGTGTGTGTGTGTATTTCAATCTCAATGTGAAAAATGCTGATTTCTAGATGAGTGTTATCATGCACATCTCTCTTTCTTCTGACTTATCACTCTCTCTCTATCCCTTACTCCTCTCTATCCCCTCTCTCCATCTCTCTCTCTCATCTCTCTCCATCTCTCTCCATCTCTCTCCTACCCCTCTCTCCAGCTCTCTCTCCATCTCTCTCTCTCTCTCTCCATCTCTCTCCTACCCCTCTCTCCATCTCTCTCTCCATCTCTCTCTCTCTCTCCATCTCTCTCCATCTCTCTCCTACCCCTCTCTCCATCTCTCTCCATCTCTCTCTCCATCTCTCTCCTACCCCTCTCTCCATCTCTCTCTCTCCTCTCCATCTCTCTCCATCTCTCTCCTACCCCTCTCTCCATCTCTCTCCATCTCTCCATCTCTCTCCATCTCTCTCCTACCCCTCTCTCCATGTCTCTCTCCCTCTCCTCTCCATCTCTCCTCCATCTCTCTCTCCCTCTCCTCTCCATCTCTCTCCATCTCTCTCCTCCCCCCTCTCCATCCCTCTCCTCTCCTCTCCCTCCCCCGATAATAGATGGAGCTCTAGCTTTGGCCACAAATGGAAAAAATATTTTGGGATGGCTCCTCAGCCTGTCATCACAGACACACACACACACACACACACACGGCTGTGACCCCAGGACTAAAATAGGTTCTCAGTAGCATTTCAGAAACAGTGAATTGGGGGGGCTTCACCCCGGTCCCCCTTTTCTACTTTTCTTTCATTCTCTCCGTCTAATCATTTGGGGCGGACAGTCTTCAGAGTTCTGATAATTGTCTCGTTCAGAAGCTTCAGCCGGCCAATCACTACCGCTGACCACAGCTCACACACTAATACACACTGGACCAGTTATATACCACTCTCTCTCTGTGTGTGTGTGTGTGTGTGTGTGTGTGTGTGTGTGTGTGTGTGTGTGAAAATGGATTGCATTTATATAGTGATTTTCACTACTTTTGTGATGCGTGATTTGAAGGAGTCAGGCGCAGGAGGGTAAATCCCAGAGTTTATTCTGTAATACAGCGCTAACCAGTCCAGTGCGCAAAACAGGCGCACTGGAACAAACAGGCGCACGGGGGAAAATACCCCGGCGATACAAAATACACTGAGCTCAACCGAGCTACCATCTCCTCACAATAAACAATCACCCACAAGGACAAGGGGGGCAGAGGGAACACTTACACACGTACTAATGAGGGGATATGAACCAGGTGTGTGTAATTGACAAGACAAAACAAATGGAATGATGAGATGAGGAGCGGCAGTGGCTAGAAGGCCGGTGACGACGAACGCCGAAGCCTCCCGAACAAGGAGAGGAGGCAGCTTCGGAGGAAGTCGTGACAACTTTATAGGTGTCAAAGTGCTTCACAGTGAGGAGTCTCTCTCTCTCTCTCTCTCTCCTGTCTCTCTCTCTAACTCTCTCTCTCTCTCTCTCTCTCTCTCTCTCTCTAACCTCTCTCTCTCTCTCACAGCCCTACAGGAGTCTCCTCTAGCCAATGGCCATGGTCCAGGTGGGCGGGACTTCCTGAGGAAGCAGATGAGAGGGGATCTCTTCTCGCAGCAGCAGATCGAGGTATAAAAAAAATAAGTGTAATGTGTAATGTGTTGTTTTACAGGGTCAGCCATAGTAGTATGATAGGTCCAGTGTAATGTGTTGTTTTACAGGGTCAGCCATAGTAGTATGATAGGTGCAGTGTAATGTGTTGTTTTACAGGGTCAGCCATAGTAGTATGATAGGTCCAGTGTAATGTGTTGTTTTACAGGGTCAGCCATAGTAGTATGATAGGTCCAGTGTAATGTGTTGTTTTACAGGGTCAGCCATAGTAGTATGATAGGTCCAGTGTAATGTGTTGTTTTACAGGGTCAGCCATAGTAGTATGATAGGTGCAGTGTAATGTGTTGTTTCACAGGGTCAGCCATAGTAGTATGATAGGTCCAGTGTAATGTGTTGTTTTACAGGGTCAGCCATAGTAGTATGATAGGTCCAGTGTAATGTGTTGTTTTACAGGGTCAGCCATAGTAGTATGATAGGTCAGTGTAATGTGTTGTTTTACAGGGTCAGCCATAGTAGTATGATAGGTATGTATGTGTTGTTCTACAGGGTCAGCCATAGTAGTATGTGATATGGTATGCAGTGTGTGTGTTGTTTTACAGGGTCAGCCATAGTAGTATGATAGGCAGTGTAATGTGTTGTTTTACAGGGTCAGCCATAGTATACGATAGGTGCACATGTAAGATATCAGCAGTATGATAGTACGGCGTGATATCAGCAATGATCAGACATGTGATATCTCAAGGGATACATTGACAGATTCAGCAGTATGATTGACATGTGATATCAGCGGTATGATAGACATGTGATATCAGCGGTATGATAGACATGTGATATCAGCGTTATGATATCAGCAGTATGATTGACATGTGATATCAGCAGTATGATATGTGATATCAGCAGTATGATTGACATGTGATATCAGCGGTATGATAGACATGTGATATCAGCAGTATGATAGACATGTGATATCAGCGGTATGATAGACATGTGATATCAGCAGTATGATAGACATGTGATATCAGCGGTATGATAGACATGTGATATCAGCAGTATGATGACATGTGATATCAGCGGTATGATAGACATGTGATATCAGCAGTATGATAGACATGTGATATCAGCAGTATGATTGACATGTGATATCAGCAGTATGATAGACATGTGATATCAGCAGTATGATAGACATGTGATATCAGCAGTATGATAGACATGTGATATCAGCGGTATGATAGACATGTGATATCAGCAGTATGATTGACATGTGATATCAGCAGTATGATAGACATGTGATATCAGCAGTATGATTGACATGTGATATCAGCAGTATGATAGACATGTGATATCAGCAGTATGATAGACATGTGATATCAGCGGTATGATTGACATGTGATATCAGCAGTATGATAGACATGTGATATCAGCAGTATGATAGACATGTGACTGCTATAGGAAGCTAATGGTATGTAGACACGCTGTACCTGTTGTTGACGTTCCTTTAATCTGTCCCAGAAGTGGTTAATGACGGGGCGGGAGACTATTGACCTGTCCGTCAAACATTATTACCTCACTTCCACTTCCTGGTTTGAGTTTTTTTGTGGAATTATTTGTTTTCGACGTTGAAATGACAAAAAAATTATAATAATCCAAACTGTGTAGAAAGGATAATGGAGTCATAACAGTCATTTATAGTCTCTTCCCTCTGTCCAGCTTGATAACAGTCATTTATAGTCTCTTCACTCTGTCCAGCTTGATAACAGTCATTTTGTAGTCTCTTCCCTCTGTCCAGCTTGATAACAGTCATTTATAGTCTCTTCACTGTGTCCAGCTTGATAACAGTCATTTATAGTCTCTTCACTGTGTCCAGCTTGATAACAGTCATTTATAGTCTCTTCACTGTGTCCAGCTTGATAACAGTCATTTATAGTCTCTTCACTGTGTCCAGCTTGATAACAGTCATTTATAGTCTCTTCACTCTGTCCAGCTTGATAACAGTCATTTATAGTCTCTTCACTCTGTCCAGCTTGATAACAGTCATTTATAGTCTCTTCACTCTGTCCAGCTTGATAACAGTCATTTATAGTCTCTTCACTGTGTCCAGCTTGATAACAGTCATTTATAGTCTCTCTTCACTTCACAGCTGTCCAGCTTTATGATAACAGTCCAGCTTGATAACAGTTATAGTCTCTTCACTCTGTCCAGCTTGATAACAGTCATTTATAGTCTCTTCACTGTGTCCAGCTTGATAACAGTCATTTATAGTCTCTTCACTCTGTCCAGCTTGATAACAGTCATTTATAGTCTCTTCACTCTGTCCAGCTTGATAACAGTCATTTATAGTCTCTTCCCTCTGTCCAGCTTGATAACAGTCATTTATAGTCTCTTCACTCTGTCCAGCTTGATAACAGTCATTTATAGTCCTTCCCTCTGTCCAGCTTGATAACAGTCATTTATAGTCTCTTCACTCTGTCCAGCTTGATAACAGTCATTTATAGTCTCTTCACTATGTCCAGCTTGATAACAGTCATTTATAGTCTCTTCACCTCTGTCCAGCTTGATAACAGTCATTTATAGTCTCTTCACTCTGTCCAGCTTGATAACAGTCATTTTATAGTCTCTTCACTGTGTCCAGCTTGATAACAGTCATTTAAAGTCTCTTCACTTTGTCCAGCTTGATAAGTCATTTATAGTCTCTTCACTGTGTCCCAGCTTGATAACAGTCATTTATAGTCTCTTCACTCTGTCCAGCTTGATAACAGTCATTTATAGTCTCTTCACTCTGTCCAGCTTGATAACAGTCATTTATAGTCTCTTCACTCTGTCCAGCTTGATAACAGTCATTTATAGTCTCTTCACTGTGTCCAGCTTGATAACAGTCATTTATAGTCTCTTCACTGTGTCCAGCTTGATAACAGTCATTTATAGTCTCTTCACTCTGTCCAGCTTGATAACAGTCATTTATAGTCTCTTCACTGTGTCCTTGATAACAGTCATTGATAACAGTCATTTATAGTCTCTTCACTCTGTCCAGCTTGATAACAGTCATTTATAGTCTCTTCACTCTGTCCAGCTTGATAACAACAGTCATTTATAGTCTTGATATAACAGTCATTTATAGTCTCTTCACTGTGTCCAGCTTGATAACAGTCATTTATAGTCTCTTCACTGTGTCCAGCTTGATAACAGTCATTCAAATAAAAGCTAGACATTCAGGGAGCATTGAACATTTAAAAAGCGATGGATAGAGGACTATTTTTAGCAAGTTATGATGGTGAGGAAATGTAACCCATTTTCAGTGCTGCCCTCCGGATCTCGTTGAAGACCGAATGTGGCTCCCGGGGGCAAAATGAGTTGGACACCGCTAGACTAATGTGTGCCTTCTTTCCGAGCCTAGTAACACCACAAGGGTTTAAAAGGTCAGAGGTCAGCGTTAACCTCCAGGTCACACTGGGGGTCAAACTGGATTAATGAATCACGTGATTATACCAGCCAGGTCATTCAAGGTTGACATGGAAATTGGAAGACCTCTGGAAATGTACTCCTGAGTGGTGCAGTGGTCTAAGGCACTGCATCGCAGTGCTAACTGTGCCACTAGAGATCCTGGTTCGAATCCAGGCTCTGTCGCAG
>CM072220.1:5909272-5941772 GCA_036851935.1 Coregonus suidteri
TATACAGGGTAGATATAGGGAGGGAGGTAGTATACAGGGTAGATATAGAGGAGAGGTAGAGGTAGTATACAGGGTAGATATAGAGGGAGGTAGTATACAGGGTAGATATAGAGGGAGGTAGAGGTAGTATACAGGGTAGATATAGAGGGAGGTAGAGGTAGTATACAGGGTAGATATAGAGGGAGGTAGTATACAGGGTAGATATAGAGGGAGGTAGAGGTAGTATACAGGGTAGATATAGAGGGAGGTAGAGGTAGTATACAGGGTAGATATAGAGGGAGGTAGTATACAGGGTAGATATAGAGGGAGGTAGTATACAGGGTAGATATAGAGGGAGGTAGTAGTATACAGGGTAGATATAGAGGAGGTAGTATACAGGGTAGATATAGAGGGAGGTAGAGGTAGTATACAGGGTAGATATAGAGGGAGGTAGAGGTAGTATACAGGGTAGATATAGAGGGAGGTAGTATACAGGGTAGATATAGAGGGAGGTAGTAGTATACAGGGTAGATATAGAGGGAGGTAGTATACAGGGTAGATATAGAGGGAGGTAGTATACAGGGTAGATATAGAGGGAGGTAGAGGTAGTATACAGGGTAGATATAGAGGGAGGTAGTATACAGGGTAGATATAGAGGGAGGTAGTATACAGGGTAGATATAGAGGGAGGTAGAGGTAGTATACAGGGTAGATATAGAGGGAGGTAGAGGTAGTATACAGGGTAGATATAGAGGGAGGTAGTAGTATACAGGGTAGATATAGAGGGAGGTAGTATACAGGGTAGATATAGAGGGAGGTAGAGGTAGTATACAGGGTAGATATAGAGGGAGGTAGAGGTAGTATACAGGGTAGATATAGAGGGAGGTAGTATACAGGGTAGATATAGAGGGAGGTATAGAGGTAGTATACAGGGTAGATATAGAGGGAGGTAGTATAGAGGGAGGTAGTATACAGGGTAGATATAGAGGGAGGTAGAGGTAGTATACAGGGTAGATATAGAGAGGGAGGTAGAGGTAGTATACAGGGTAGATATAGAGGGAGGTAGAGGTAGTATACAGGGTAGATATAGAGGGAGGTAGTATACAGGGTAGATATAGAGGGAGGTAGAGGTAGTATACAGGGTAGATATAGAGGGAGGTAGAGGTAGTATACAGGGTAGATATAGAGGGAGGTAGTATACAGGGTAGATATAGAGGGAGGTAGAGGTAGTATACAGGGTAGATATAGAGGGAGGTAGAGGTAGTATACAGGGTAGATATAGAGGGAGGTAGTATACAGGGTAGATATAGAGGGAGGTAGTATACAGGGTAGATATAGAGGGAGGTAGAGGTAGTATACAGGGTAGATATAGAGGGAGTAGAGGTAGTATACAGGGTAGATATAGAGGGAGGTAGTATACAGGGTAGATATAGAGGGAGGTAGTATACAGGGTAGATATAGAGGGAGGTAGTATACAGGGTAGATATAGAGAGGGAGGTAGTATACAGGGTAGATATAGAGGGAGGTAGAGGTAGTATACAGGGTAGATATAGAGGGAGGTAGAGGTAGTATACAGGGTAGATATAGAGGGGAGGTAGTATACAGGGTAGATATAGAGGGAGGTAGTATACAGGGTAGATATAGAGGGAGGTAGTATACAGGGTAGATATAGAGGGAGGTAGAGGTAGTATACAGGGTAGATATAGAGGGAGGTAGTATACAGGGTAGATATAGAGGGAGGTAGAGGTAGTATACAGGGTAGATATAGAGGGAGGTAGAGGTAGTATACAGGGTAGATATAGAGGGAGGTAGTAGTATACAGGGTAGATATAGAGGGAGGTAGAGGTAGTATACAGGGTAGATATAGAGGGAGGTAGAGTATACAGGGTAGATATAGAGGGAGGTAGTATACAGGGTAATATATAGAGGGAGAGTAGTATACAGGGTAGATATAGAGGGAGGTAGAGGTAGTATACAGGGTAGATATAGAGGGAGGTAGAGGTAGTATACAGGGTAGATAGATATAGAGGGAGGTAGTATACAGGGTAGATATAGAGGGAGGTAGTATACAGGGTAGATATAGAGGGAGGTAGTATACAGGGTAGATATAGAGGGAGGTAGTATACAGGGTAGATATAGAGGGGGTAGGTAGTATACAGGGTAGATATAGAGGGAGGTATATACAGGGTAGATATAGAGGGAGGTAGAGGTAGTATACAGGGTAGATATAGAGGGAGGTAGAGGTAGTATACAGGGTAGATATAGAGGGAGGTAGTATACAGGGTAGATATAGAGGAGGTAGTATATACAGGGTAGATATAGAGGGAGGTAGTATACAGGGTAGATATAGAGGGAGGTAGTATACAGGGTAGATATAGAGGGAGGTAGAGGTAGTATACAGGGTAGATATAGAGGGAGGTAGAGTAGTATACAGGGTAGATATAGAGGGAGGTAGAGGTAGTATACAGGGTAGATATAGAGGGAGGTAGAGGTAGTATACAGGGTAGATATAGAGAGGGAGGTAGTATACAGGGTAGATATAGAGGGAGGTAGAGGTAGTATACAGGGTAGATATAGAGGGAGGTAGTATACAGGGTAGATATAGAGGGAGGTAGAGGTAGTATACAGGGTAGATATAGAGGGAGGTAGAGGTAGTATACAGGGTAGATATAGAGGGAGGTAGTATACAGGGTAGATATAGAGGGAGGTAGAGGTAGTATACAGGGTAGATATAGAGGGAGGTAGTATACAGGGTAGATATAGAGGGAGGTAGTATACAGGGTAGATATAGAGGGAGGTAGTATACAGGGTAGATATAGAGGGAGGTAGTATACAGGGTAGATATAGAGGGAGGTAGAGGTAGTATACAGGGTAGATATAGAGGGAGGTAGAGGTAGTATACAGGGTAGATATAGAGGGAGGTAGAGGTAGTATACAGGGTAGATATAGAGGGAGGTAGAGGTAGTATACAGGGTAGATATAGAGGGAGGTAGAGGTAGTACAGGGTAGATATAGAGGGAGGTAGTATACAGGGTAGATATAGAGGGAGGTAGAGGTAGTATACAGGGTAGATATAGAGGGAGGTAGTATACAGGGTAGATATAGAGGGAGGTAGAGGTAGTATCAGGGTAGATATAGAGGGAGGTAGAGGTAGTATACAGGGTAGATATATAGAGGGAGGTAGTATACAGGGTAGTATAGAGGGAGGTAGGTAGTATACAGGGTAGATATAGAGGGAGGTAGTATACAGGGTAGATATAGAGGGAGGTAGAGGTAGTATACAGGGTAGATATAGAGGGAGGTAGAGGTAGTATACAGGGTAGATATAGAGGGAGGTAGTATACAGGGGTAGATATAGAGGGAGGTAGTATACAGGGTAGATATAGAGGGAGGTAGAGGTAGTATACAGGGTAGATATAGAGGGAGGTAGTATACAGGGTAGATATAGAGGGAGGTAGAGGTAGTATATACAGGGTAGATATAGAGGGAGGTAGAGGTAGTATACAGGGTAGATATAGAGGGAGGTAGTATACAGGGTAGATATAGAGGGAGGTAGTATACAGGGTAGATATAGAGGGAGGTAGTATACAGGGTAGATATAGAGGGGAGGTAGTATACAGGGTAGATATAGAGGGAGGTAGAGGTAGTATACAGGGTAGATATAGAGGGAGGTAGAGGTAGTATACAGGGTAGATATAGAGGGAGAGTAGTATACAGGGTAGATATAGAGGGAGGTAGAGGTAGTATACAGGGTAGATATAGAGGGAGAGTAGTATACAGGGTAGATATAGAGGGAGGTAGAGGTAGTATACAGGGTAGATATAGAGGGAGGTAGTATACAGGGTAGATATAGAGGGAGAGTAGTATACAGGGTAGATATAGAGAGGTAGAGGTAGTATACAGGGTAGATATAGAGGGAGGTAGAGGTAGTATACAGGGTAGATATAGAGGGAGGTAGTATACAGGGTAGATATAGAGGGAGGTAGGTAGTATACAGGGTAGATATAGAGGGAGGTAGTATACAGGGTAGATATAGAGGGAGGTAGAGGTAGTATACAGGGTAGATATAGAGGGAGGTAGAGGTAGTATACAGGGTAGATATAGAGGGAGGTAGTATACAGGGTAGATATAGAGGGAGGTAGTAATACAGGGTAGATATAGAGGGAGGTAGAGGTAGTATACAGGGTAGATATAGAGGGAGGTAGAGGTAGTATACAGGGTAGATATAGAGGGAGGTAGTAGTATACAGGGTAGATATAGAGGGAGGTAGAGGTAGTATACAGGGTAGATATAGAGGGAGGTAGTATACAGGGTAGATATAGAGGGGGAGGTAGTATACAGGGTAGATATAGAGGGAGGTAGTATACAGGGTAGATATAGAGGGAGGTAGTATACAGGGTAGATATAGAGGAGGTAGAGGTAGTATACAGGGTAGATATAGAGGGAGGTAGAGGTAGTATACAGGGTAGATATAGAGGGAGGTAGTATACAGGGTAGATATAGAGGGAGGTAGAGGTAGTATACAGGGTAGATATAGAGGGAGGTAGTATACAGGGTAGATATAGAGGAGGTAGAGGTAGTATACAGGGTAGATATAGAGGGAGGGTAGTATACAGGGTAGATATAGAGGGAGGTAGAGGTAGTATACAGGGTAGATATATAGAGGGAGGTAGAGGTACATACAGGGGTAGATATAGAGGGAGGTAGTATACAGGGTAGATATAGAGGGAGGTAGAGGTAGTATACAGGGTAGATATAGAGGGAGGTAGTATACAGGGTAGATATAGAGGGAGGTAGTATACAGGGTAGATATATAGAGGGAGGTAGTATACAGGGTAGATATAGAGGGAGGTAGAGGTAGTATACAGGGTAGATATAGAGGGAGGTAGTATATACAGGGTAGATATAGAGGGAGGTAGTATACAGGGTAGATATAGAGGGGAGGTAGAGGTAGTATACAGGGTAGATATAGAGGGAGGTAGTTATACAGGGTAGATATAGAGGGAGGTAGAGGTAGTATACAGGGTAGATATAGAGGGAGGTAGAGGTAGTATACAGGGTAGATATAGAGGGAGGTAGTATACAGGGTAGATATAGAGGGAGGTAGTATACAGGGTAGATATAGAGGGAGGTAGTATACAGGGTAGATATAGAGGGAGGTAGAGGTAGTATACAGGGTAGATATAGAGGGAGGTAGTATACAGGGTAGATATAGAGGGAGGTAGTATATACAGGGTAGATATAGAGGGAGGTAGTATACAGGGTAGATATAGAGGGAGGTAGTATACAGGGTAGATATAGAGGGAGGTAGAGGTAGTATACAGGGTAGATATAGAGGGAGGTAGAGGTAGTATACAGGGTAGATATAGAGGGAGGTAGAGGTAGTATACAGGGTAGATATAGAGGGAGGTAGAGGTAGTATACAGGGTAGATATAGAGGGAGGGAGGTAGGGGAGGTAGTATACAGGGTAGATATAGAGGGGGTAGAGGTAGTATACAGGGTAGATATAGAGGGAGGTAGAGGTAGTATACAGGGTAGATATAGAGGGAGGTAGAGGTAGTATACAGGGTAGATATAGAGGGAGGTAGTATACAGGGTAGATATAGAGGGAGGTAGAGGTAGTATACAGGGTAGATATAGAGGGAGGTAGTATACAGGGTAGATATAGAGGGAGGTAGAGGTAGTATACAGGGTAGATATAGAGGGAGGTAGTATACAGGGTAGATATAGAGGGAGGTAGTATACAGGGTAGATACAGGGTAGATATAGAGGGAGGTAGTAGTATACAGGGTAGATATAGAGGGAGGTAGAGGTAGTATACAGGGTAGATATAGAGGGAGGTAGTATACAGGGTAGATATAGAGGGGGGAGGTAGTATACAGGGTAGATATAGAGGGAGGTAGTATACAGGTAGTATAGAGGGAGGTAGAGGTAGTATACAGGGTAGATATAGAGGGAGGTAGTATACAGGGTAGATATAGAGGGAGGTAGAGGTAGTATACAGGGTAGATATAGAGGGAGGTAGTATACAGGGTAGATATAGAGGGAGGTAGTATACAGGGTAGATATAGAGGGAGGTAGAGGTAGTATACAGGGTAGATATAGAGGGGAGGTAGAGGTAGTATACAGGGTAGATATAGGGAGGGAGAGGTATACAGGGTAGATATAGAGGGAGGTAGAGGTAGTATACAGGGTAGATATAGAGGGAGGTAGTATACAGGGGTAGATATAGAGGGAGGTAGAGGTAGTATACAGGGTAGATATAGAGGGAGGTAGTATACAGGTGTAGATATAGAGGGAGGTAGAGTAGTATACAGGGTAGATATAGAGGGAGTAGAGGTAGTATACAGGGTAGATATAGAGGGAGGTAGAGTAGTATACAGGGTAGATATAGAGGGAGGTAGAGGTAGTATACAGGGTAGATATAGAGGAGGAGGTAGTATACAGGGTAGATATAGAGGGAGGTAGTATACAGGGTAGATATAGAGGGAGGGAGGTAGTATACAGGGTAGATATAGAGGGAGGTAGTATACAGGGTAGATATAGAGGGAGGTAGTATACAGGGTAGATATAGAGGGAGGTAGAGGTAGTATACAGGGTAGATATAGAGGGAGGTAGAGGTAGTATACAGGGTAGATATAGAGGGAGGTAGGTAGTATACAGGGTAGATATAGAGGGAGGTAGAGGTAGTATACAGGGTAGATATAGAGGGAGGTAGTATACAGGGTAGATATAGAGGGAGGTAGTATACAGGGTAGATATAGAGGGAGGTAGAGGTAGTATACAGGGTAGATATAGAGGGAGGGAGGTAGTATACAGGGTAGATATAGAGGGAGGTAGTATATACAGGTAGTAGATATAGAGGGAGGTAGAGGTAGTATACAGGGTAGATATAGAGGGAGGTAGAGGTAGTATACAGGGTAGATATAGAGGGAGGTAGGTAGTATACAGGGTAGATATAGAGGGAGGTAGAGGTAGTATACAGGGTAGATATAGAGGGAGGTAGTATACAGGGTAGATATAGAGGGAGGTAGGTATATACAGGGATAGAGGGAGAGGGAGGTAGTATACAGGGTAGATATAGAGGGAGGTAGTATACAGGGTAGATATAGAGGAGGTAGTATATTACAGGGTAGATATAGAGGGAGGTAGTATACAGGGTAGATATAGAGGGAGGTAGAGGTAGTATACAGGGTAGATATAGAGGGAGGTAGAGGTAGTATACAGGGTAGATATAGAGGGAGGTAGTATACAGGGTGATATAGAGGGAGGTAGAGGTAGTATACAGGGTAGATATAGAGGGAGGTAGTATACAGGGTAGATATAGAGGGAGGTAGTATACAGGGTAGATATAGAGGGAGGTAGAGGTAGTATACAGGGTAGATATAGAGGGGTAGGTAGTATACAGGGTAGATATAGAGGGAGGTAGAGGTAGTATACAGGGTAGAGATATAGAGGGAGGTAGAGGTAGTATACAGGGTAGATATAGAGGGAGGTAGTATATACAGGGTAGATATAGAGGGAGGTAGAGGTAGTATACAGGGTAGATATAGAGGGAGGTAGTATACAGGGTAGATATAGAGGGAGGTAGAGGTAGTATACAGGGTAGATATATAGAGGGAGGTAGAGGTAGTATACAGGGTAGATATAGAGGGGGGTAGATAGTATACAGGGTAGATATAGGGGAGGTAGTATACAGGGTAGATATAGAGGGAGGTAGAGGTAGTATACAGGGTAGATATAGAGAGGGAGGTAGTATACAGGGTAGATATAGAGGGGGGTAGAGGTAGTATACAGGGTAGATATAGAGGGAGGTAGTAGGTAGTATACAGGGTAGATATAGAGGGAGGTAGAGGTAGTATACAGGGTAGATATAGAGGGAGGTAGAGGTAGTATACAGGGTAGATATAGAGGGAGGTAGTATACAGGGTAATATATAGGGAGGAGGTAGAGGTAGTATACAGGGTAGATATAGAGGGAGGTAGTATACAGGGTAGATATAGAGGGAGGTAGTATACAGGGTAGATATAGAGAGGAGGTAGAGGTAGTATACAGGGTAGATATAGAGGGAGGTAGTATACAGGGTAGATATAGAGGGAGGTAGTATACAGGGTATATATAGAGGGAGGTAGAGGTAGTATACAGGTAGATATAGAGGGAGGTAGTATACAGGGTAGATATAGAGGGAGGTAGTATACAGGGTAGATATAGAGGGAGGTAGTATACAGGGTAGATATAGAGGAGGGAGTAGTATACAGGGTAGATATAGAGGGAGGTAGTATACAGGGTAGATATAGAGGGAGGTAGGTAGTATACAGGGTAGATATAGGTAGAGGTAGTATACAGGGTAGATATAGAGGGAGGTAGTATACAGGGTAGATATAGAGGGAGGTAGAGGTAGTATACAGGGTAGATATAGAGGGAGGTAGTATACAGGGTAGATATAGAGGGAGGTAGTATACAGGGTAGATATAGAGGGAGGTAGTATACAGGGGTAGATATAGAGGGAGGTAGAGGTAGTATACAGGGTAGATATAGAGGGAGGTAGTATACAGGGTAGATATAGAGGGAGGTAGTAGTATACAGGGTAGATATAGAGGGAGGTAGTATACAGGGTAGATATAGAGGGAGGTAGAGGTAGTATACAGGGTAGATATAGAGGGAGGTAGTATACAGGGTAGATATAGAGGGAGGTAGTATACAGGGTAGATATAGAGGGAGGGGTAGTATACAGGGTAGATATAGAGGGAGGTAGAGGTAGTATACAGGGTAGATATAGAGGGAGGTAGAGGTAGTATACAGGGTAGATATAGAGGGAGGTAGTATACAGGGTAGATATAGAGGGAGGTAGTATACAGGGTAGATATAGAGGGAGGTAGTATACAGGGTAGATATAGAGGGAGGTAGAGGTAGTATACAGGGTAGATATAGAGGGAGGGAGGTAGTATACAGGGTAGATATAGAGGGAGGTAGAGGTAGTATACAGGGTAGATATAGAGGGAGGTAGAGGTAGTATAGGGTAGGGTAGATATAGAGGGAGGTAGTATACAGGGTAGATATAGAGGGAGGTAGTATACAGGGTAGATATAGAGGGAGGTAGAGGTAGTATACAGGGTAGATATAGAGGGAGGTAGTATACAGGGTAGATATAGAGGGAGGTAGTATACAGGGTAGATATAGAGGGAGGTAGAGGTAGTATACAGGGTAGATATAGAGGGAGGTAGTATACAGGGTAGATATAGAGGGAGGTAGTTAGTATACAGGGTAGATATAGAGGGAGGTAGTATACAGGGTAGATATAGAGGAGGTAGAGGTAGTATACAGGGTAGATATAGAGGGAGGTAGAGGTAGTATACAGGGTAGATATAGAGGGAGGTAGTATACAGGGTAGATATAGAGGGAGGTAGAGGGTAGTATACAGGGTAGATATAGAGGGAGGTAGTATACAGGGTAGATATAGAGGGAGGTAGTATATACAGGGTAGATATAGAGGGAGGTAGAGGTAGTACAGGGTAGATATAGAGGGAGGTATATACAGGGTAGATATAGAGGGAGGTAGAGGTAGTATACAGGGTAGATATAGAGGGAGGTAGAGGTAGTATACAGGGGATAGATATAGAGGGAGGTAGTATACAGGGTAGATATAGAGGGAGGTAGAGGTAGTATACAGGGTAGATATAGAGGGAGGTAGAGGTAGTATACAGGGTAGATATATAGAGGGAGAGGTAGTATACAGGGTAGATATAGAGGGAGTTAGTAGTATACAGGGTAGATATAGAGGGAGGTAGTATACAGGGTAGATATAGAGGGAGGTAGAGGTAGTATACAGGGTAGATATAGAGGGAGGTAGAGGTAGTATACAGGGTAGATATAGGGAGGGAGGTAGTATACAGGGTAGATATAGAGGGAGGTAGAGGTAGTATACAGGGTAGAGATATAGAGGGAGGTAGTATACAGGGTAGATATAGAGGGAGGTAGTATACAGGGTAGATATAGAGGGAGGTAGTATACAGGGTAGATATAGAGGGGTAGAGGTAGTATACAGGGTAGATATAGAGGGAGGTAGTATACAGGGTAGATATAGAGGGAGGTAGAGGTAGTTACTATACAGGGGTAGATATAGAGGGAGGTAGAGGTAGTATACAGGGTAGATATAGAGGGAGGTATAGGTAGTATACAGGGTAGATATAGAGGGAGGTAGTATACAGGGTAGATATAGAGGGAGGTAGAGGTAGTATACAGGGTAGATATAGAGGGAGGTAGAGGTAGTATACAGGGTAGATATAGAGGGAGGTAGAGGTAGTATACAGGGTAGATATAGAGGGAGGTAGTATACAGGGTAGATATAGAGGGAGGTAGTATACAGGGTAGATATAGAGGGAGGTAGTATACAGGGTAGATATAGAGGGAGGTAGAGGTAGTATACAGGGTAGATATAGAGGAGGTAGAGGTAGTATACAGGGTAGATATAGAGGGAGGTAGAGGTAGTATACAGGGTAGATATAGAGGGAGGTAGAGGTAGTATACAGGGTAGATATAGAGGGAGGTAGAGGTAGTATACAGGGTAGATATAGAGGGAGGTAGTATACAGGGTAGATATAGAGGGAGGTAGAGGTAGTATACAGGGTAGATATAGAGGGAGGTAGAGAGGTAGTATACAGGGTAGATATAGAGGGAGGTAGAGGTAGTATACAGGGTAGATATAGAGGGAGGTAGTATACAGGGTAGATATAGAGAGAGGTAGTATACAGGGTAGATATAGAGGGAGGTAGAGGTAGTATACAGGGTAGATATAGAGGGAGGTAGGTAGAGGTAGTATACAGGGTAGATATAGAGGGAGGTAGAGGTAGTATACAGGGTAGATATAGAGGGAGGTAGAGGTAGTATACAGGGTAGATATAGAGGGAGGTAGTATACAGGGTAGATATAGAGGGAGGTAGTATACAGGGTAGATATAGAGGGAGGTAGAGGTAGTATACAGGGTAGATATAGAGGGAGGTAGTATACAGGGTAGATATAGAGGGAGGTAGTATACAGGGTAGATATAGAGGGAGGTAGTATACAGGGTAGATATAGAGGGAGGGTAGATATACAGGGTAGATATAGAGGGAGGTAGAGGTAGTATACAGGGTAGATATAGAGGGAGGTAGAGGTAGTATACAGGGTAGATATAGAGGGAGGTAGAGGTAGTATACAGGGTAGATATAGAGGGAGGTAGTATACAGGGTAGATATAGAGGGAGGTAGAGGTAGTATACAGGGTAGATATAGAGAGGGAGGTAGTATACAGGGTAGATATAGAGGGAGGTAGAGGTAGTATACAGGGTAGATATAGAGGGAGGTAGGTAGTATACAGGGTAGATATAGAGGGAGGTAGTATACAGGGTAGATATAGAGGGAGGTAGTATACAGGGTAGATATAGAGGGAGGTAGAGGTAGTATACAGGGTAGATATAGAGGGAGGTAGTATACAGGGTAGATATAGAGGGAGGTAGTATACAGGTAGATATAGAGGGAGGTAGAGGTAGTATACAGGGTAGATATAGAGGGAGGTAGTATACAGGGTAGATATAGAGGGAGGTAGTATACAGGGTAGATATATAGAGGTAGAGGTAGTATACAGGGTAGATATAGAGGAGGGTAGAGGTAGTATACAGGGTAGATATAGAGGGAGGTAGAGGTAGTATACAGGGTAGATATAGAGGGAGGTAGTATACAGGGTAGATATAGAGGGAGGTAGAGGTAGTATACAGGGTAGATATAGAGGGAGGTAGAGGTAGTATACAGGGTAGATATAGAGGGAGGTAGAGGTAGTATACAGGGTAGATATAGAGGGATAGAGGGAGGTAGTATACAGGGTAGATATAGAGGGAGGTAGAGTAGTATACAGGGGTATATATAGAGGGAGGTAGAGGTAGTATACAGGGTAGATATAGAGGGAGGTAGTATACAGGGTAGATATAGAGGGAGGTAGAGGTAGTATACAGGGTAGATATAGAGGGAGGTAGAGGTAGTATACAGGGTAGATATAGTGGGGAGGTAGTAACAGGGTTTAGTATAGTGGAGGTAGTTCTCCACTTAAAATATGAGGAGGTAGATGTAATTTACATAGGTAGATCAACTATGACAGAGGTAGTATATTGGTAGATATAGAGGGAGGTCCAGAAAATACAGGGTAGGATTTGTAGAGGTAGAGGTAGTATAACAGGGTAGATATAGAGGGAGGTACAAACAAGCAAGTATACTGGGTAGATATAGACCTGTAACTTCTAGTATTACAGGGTATAGATGTCCTCCACTCGAGGTGTATAGATGGGTAGATATAGAGGGAGGTTGTTATAAGGGTATAATAGGACACCTGTCCACAACCTAAACAGTCACACTCCAAACTCCACTATGGCCAAGACCAAAGAGCTGTAGATATAGAAACAAAAGTGTAGACCTGCACCAGGCTGGGAAGACTGAGTCTATACATAGGTAAGAGGGAGGTTTGAAGAAATAACTGTGGTAGCAATAGAGGAAATGGAAGACAGGGTAGAGACCAGAGGGAATCTAGTATACCAGGCAAGATATAGAGGGAGGGGGTAGTAAATGGTAGACATAGAACGGGAGCAAAAATAGTATACAGGGTAGATATAGAGTGAATGACCTGCAGAGTAGTATACAGGGTAACAAATACCATCAGGAGGTAGTATACCGCCAGGGACTAGATATCCTGCAGTGAGGTAGACGGTAGTATACTTAAGCCAGTATAGATGTCCAGGCCCGTATACAGGGTGCTAGAGTGCATCCAGAAGGGATTGGGAGAATGTCATATGTAGTATAAACAGGGTAGACTTTTTGGTAAAAACTCAACTCGTCGTGTTTGGAGGACAAAGAATGCTGAGTTGCATCCAAAGTACACCATACCTACTGTATAGCATGGGGGTGGAAATATATCAGCTTTGGGGCTGTTTTAGATGCAAAGGGACCAGGTAGACTACCGGGTAAAGATATAATGAATGGGGGTAGTATCGTGAGATTTTGAGTGGAGGTACCTACTTCCATATGCAGGGGGTATGAAGTAGTAACGTGGCTGGATCTTTCAGAGGGACAATAGTATACAAGGGTAGATATAGAACGAAGGAGGGCTTATACAGAAGTAGCTCAAGGTCCTGGAGGTAGATCTACAGGGTATAGAAATAGAGGGAGTTAGTAAGTCAGTGTTACAGTAGATATACAGAGGGAACATCACTGCTCTAGAGGAGATCTGATATAGAGGACAATGGGCCAGAATACCAGCAACAGGTGTAGAAAACCTTGTGAAGACTTAGAGAAAGTTTTGACCTGTGTCATTGCCAACAAAGGGTAGAGGTATATACAGGGTAGATGAGAAACTTTTGTTATTGACCAAATACTTAGGGTCCACCATAATTTGCAAGTACAGGGTAGAAATACAATGTGATTTAGTATACAGGGTAGATATTGTCTGTCAGGTTGAGGTGTAGTATATGAGGGTAGATATCTCTCATCTTTTTAAGAGGGTAGTAACAGGCAGATATAGAGGGAGGTAGTAAATACTTTTTTTCCCAGATGTATAGAGGGAGGTAGTATACAGGGTAGATATAGAGGGAGTAGTATACAGGGTAGATATAGAGGGAGGTAGTATACAGGGGTAGATATAGAGGGAGGTAGAGGTATATACAGGGTAGATATAGAGGGAGGTAGTAGTATACAGGGTAGATATAGGGGGAGGTAGTATACAGGGTAGATATAGAGGGAGGTAGAGGGTAGATATAGAGGGAGGTATAGGTAGTATACAGGGTAGATATAGAGGGAGGGTAGAGGTAGTATACAGGGTAGATATAGAGGGAGGTAGAGGTAGTATATACAGGGTAGATATAGAGGGAGGGAGGTAGTATACAGGGTAGATATAGAGGGAGGTAGTATATACAGGGTAGATATAGAGGGAGGTAGTATACAGGGTAGATATAGAGGGAGGTAGTATACAGGGTAGATATAGAGGAGGTAGAGGTAGTATACAGGGTAGAGATATAGAGGGAGGTAGAGGTAGTATACAGGGTAGATATAGAGGGAGGTAGTAGTATACAGGGTAGATATAGAGGGAGGTAGAGGTAGTATACAGGGTAGATATAGAGGGAGGTAGTATACAGGGTAGATATAGAGGGAGGTAGTATACAGGGTAGATATAGAGGGAGGGAGTAGAGTATACAGGGTAGATATAGAGGGAGGTAGAGTATACAGGGTAGATATAGAGGGAGGTAGAGGTAGTATACAGGGTAGATATAGAGGGAGGTAGTATACAGGGTAGATATAGAGGGAGGTAGAGGTAGTATACAGGGTAGATATAGAGGGAGGTAGAGGTAGTATACAGGGTAGATATAGAGGGAGGTAGTATACAGGGTAGATATAGAGGGAGGTAGAGTAGTATACAGGGTAGATATAGAGGGAGGTAGTATACAGGGTAGTATACAGGGTAGATATAGAGGGAGGTAGAGGTAGTATACAGGGTAGATATAGAGGGAGGTAGTATACAGGGTAGATATAGAGGGAGGTAGAGGTAGTATAGAGGGAGATATAGAGGGAGGTAGTATACAGGGTAGATATAGAGGGAGGTAGTATACAGGGTAGATATAGAGGGAGGTAGTATACAGGGTAGAGGGAGGGGAGGTAGTATACAGGGTAGATATAGAGGGAGGTAGGATACAGGGTAGATATAGAGGGAGGTAGTATACAGGGTAGATATAGAGGGAGGTAGTATACAGGGTAGATATAGAGGGAGGTAGAGGTAGTATACAGGGTAGATATAGAGGGAGGGTAGTATACAGGGTAGATATAGAGGGAGGTAGAGGTAGTATACAGGGTAGATATAGAGGGAGGTAGTATACAGGGTAGATATAGAGGGAGGTAGTATACAGGGTAGATATAGAGGGAGGTAGAGGTAGTATACAGGGTAGATATAGAGGGAGGTAGAGGTAGTATACAGGGTAGAGATATAGAGGGAGGTAGTATACAGGGTAGATATAGAGGGAGGTAGAGGTAGTATACAGGGTAGATATAGAGGGAGGTAGAGGTAGTATACAGGGTAGATATAGAGGGAGGTAGTATACAGGGTAGATATAGAGAGGGAGGGAGGTAGTATACAGGGTAGATATAGAGGGAGGTAGAGGTAGTATACAGGGTAGCATAGATATAGAGGGAGGTAGTATACAGGGTAGATATAGAGGGAGGTAGATATACAGGGTAGATATAGAGGGAGGTAGAGGGAGGTAGTATACAGGGTAGATATAGAGGGAGGTAGTAGGTAGTATACAGGGTAGATATATATAGGGAGGTAGAGGTAGTATACAGGGTAGATATAGAGGGAGGTAGAGGTAGTATACAGGGTAGATATAGAGGGAGGTAGTATACAGGGTAGATATAGAGGGAGGTAGAGGTAGTATACAGGGTAGATATAGAGGGAGGTAGTATACAGGGTAGATATAGAGGGAGGTAGTATACAGGGTAGATATAGAGGAGGGTAGAGTAGTATACAGGGTAGTAGATATAGGGAGGGAGGTAGTATACAGGGAAGATATAGAGGGAGGTAGTATACAAGGTAGATAGAGAGGGAAGTGTAAAAGGGTAATCTCCTATTTGGACGGTCACAGTCCAGTGATTGTGTTGTTGATGAACACAGGGGTGTTTAAGAGGTCAGTGAACACAGACACACACACACACACACAGACACAGACACAGACACAGACACACACACACACACGGATAGAACAGTCATTTCCAACATCATGAGCCAGATGAGCTGACTCTGTTCCTCCAGACATTAAATCTATAGCAGATTAACACCGTCCACTTTGTAGACCACCATCATTACAGCTGAGTGAATGGGGCTGTGGAAAGGGAACCGCTCATATTCATAGACAGAGCTATGGATACAAGGAGTGACCGTCCATGATGTCAACACTAGAGGTTTAACCATGTTTTCAGGATATACAGAGTTTGTTTACAATTTACATTGTTTACAAACAATGGAGTAAAAAGCATTTTTAATGTTGGGTTCTAATGAGGCATTTATAAGTTACATTCTTCAAGATTCAATGATTATATATAGTTCATTTAAGTCCAAAAAATTGGATGTTGCAATCTCAGATTTCCCCTTTAAGGAGTTCTGATGAGATCAGTTTGACTTACTTCCAATGTTCCAATCTCTCTCTCTCTCTCTCTCTCTCCTCTCTCTCTCTCTCCTCTCTCTCTCTCTCTCTCTCTCTCTCTCTCTCTCTCTCTCCTCTCTCTCTCTCTCTCTCTCTCTCGGTTCTCTCTCTCTCTCCTCTCTCTCTCTCTCTCTCTCTCTCTCTCTCTCTCTCTCTCTCTCTCTCTCTCTCTCTCTCTCTCTCTCTCTCTCTCTCTCTCTCTCTCTCTCTCTCTCTCTCTCTCTCTCTCTCTCTCTCTCTCTCTCTCTCTCTCTCTCTCGTGTGGAGGGAAGGGGGTTCTTGCCGCTCAGGGAGGCTTTGTGTTAACTGTACCTCTCAGCTCAGTGTGTGTCCTGATCCTATGGTTTATAGACTCTAGTAAATCCCTGTCTCTGTCAACAGATCAATGAAAGATTGTCTCCTTCTCCACTAGAGGCTCAGAGTGTTGTGTGTGTGTGTGTGTGTGTGTGTGTGTGTATGTAATCTCTGTGTGTGTGTGTAAAAAATACCTGACAACCTGAAGAGGTGTGTGTGTGTGTGTCTCAAGAGTAGACCATGTTTTTGTCCTTGTCTAACTCTCTCTCTCTCTCTCTCTCTCTCTCTCTCTCTCTCTCTCTCTCTCTCTCTCCAGACATCAGAATATTCAGCCATGGCTCTAGCCGGTGGATTGGAGGAGATGAAAAGCAATCTGGCCAATCCAGGGTCAGGAGGGGAGCTAGGTGCCAGTGTTCCGGGCCCACAGTCCTATTCGCTGGTGCCAGGTAAAAAATAACATTAGACATGCCCAGACATTTCCTCCTCGATTTCTATTTCTACCGCAATTCTACATCAATTTCACCCTAATCTTTGACATTTAAATATCTCCCATTACCATAAAAATACTTTTGGACAGCTGAAGCAAGTCACACAATTTTTTCTTCAGGAAAATGTACCCCTTGCTTGTATTTTAATATACATTTTACAGTTTTAAAAAAAAAGAGCTCATTCTGTAATTTAATTGACCAAAAGATGGATCTGACCTACTGTGATCAGAAAAGTGAAGTTAGGGCTGAAGCCTTCAGAAGTCCTTGTTAAAGAAGCAGTCTGCGATTTCAAAAACAACAAACCGCACACCCACCAAGTAATGAGCTGGATTTATCCCGTTTAACATGACTCAGTGTTTGGGATCTCAAGAGGGACTCTCCTCCCCTCCATCCCTCTCTCCTCCCCTCTTTCCTCTCCTCCATCCCTCTATCTCTCTCTCCTCTCCTCCATCCCTCTCTCCTCCCCTCTTTCCTCTCCTCCATCCCTATCTCCTCTCCTCCATCCCTCTCTCCTCTATCTCTCTCTCCTCTCCTCCATCCCTCTCTCCTCCCCTCCATCCCTCTCTCCTCCCCTCCATCCCTCTCTCCTCCCCTCCATCCCTCTCTCCTCTATCTCTCTCTCCTCTCCTCCATCCCTCTCTCCTCCCCTCTTTCCTCTCCTCCATCCCTCTCCCCTCCATCCCTCTCTCCTCCCCTCCATCCCTCTCTCCTCTCCTCCATCCCTCTCTCCTCTCCTCCATCCCTCTTTCCTCTCCTCCATCCCTCTCTCCTCTCCCCCATCCCTCTCTCCTCTATCTCTCTCTCCTCTCCTCCATCCCTCTCTCCTCTCCTCCATCCCTCTCTCCTCTATCTCTCTCTCCTCTCCTCCATCCCTCTCTCCTCTCCTCCATCCCTCTTTCCTCTCCTCCCCTCTCTCCTCTCCTCTATCGCTCTCTCCTCTCCTCCATCCCTCTCTCCTCCCCTCTCTCCTCCCCTCCATCCCTCTCTCCTCCCCTCTTTCCTCTCCTCCATCCCTCTCTCCTCCCCTCTCTCCTCCCCTCCATCCCTCTCTCCTCCCCTCCATCCCTCTCTCCTCCCCTCCATCCCTCTCTCCTCCCCTCCATCCCTCTCTCCTCCCCTCTCTCCTCCCCTCCATCCCTCTCTCCTCCCCTCTCTCCTCCCCTCCTCCATCCCTCTCTCCTCCCCTCATCCCTCTCTCCTCCCCTCTCTCCTCCCCTCCATCCCTCTCTCCTCCCCTCCATCCCTCTCCTCCTCCCCTCTCTCCTCCTCCCCTCCATCCCTCTCTCCTCCCCCTCATCCCTCTCTCCTCTCTCCTCCCCTCTCTCCTCCCCTCTCTCCTCCCCTCCATCCCTCTCTCCTCCCCTCTCTCCTCCCCTCCATCCCTCTCTCTTCCCCTCTCTCCTCCCCTCCATCCCTCTCTCCTCCCCTCTCTCCTCCCCTCCATCCCTCTCTCCTCCCCAGCACTAACACACTGTCTTGTCCGCTTGGTGAATGTGGTAACATACATGGACACCCATGGTCTCACACATGCAATAATATGTACTGTACTGTACTGTGCACACATACGCTCACACACACGTTTTGTCTCAAGCGGTAAGAGAGATTTAGCTGATCAAATACAAAGAGAGAAGAAGAAGAGAAAAAGAGAGAGAAGGAGAGAAACAGGGAGAAACGGGAGAGAAACAGGAGAGAAACAGGAGAGAAACGGGAGAGAAACAGGAGAGAACGGGAGAGAAACGGGAGAGAAACGGGAGAGAAACGGGAGAGAAACGGGAGGGAAACGGGAGAGAAACGGGAGAGAAACAGGAGAGAAACAGGAGAGAGAAACGGGAGAGAAACGGGAGAGAAACAGGAGAGAAACGGGAGCGAAATGGGAGGGAACAGGAGAGAAACAGTAGAGAGAGAGAAACGGGGGAGAAACGGGAGAGAAACGGGAGAGAAACAGGAGAGAAACAGGAGAGAAACAGGAGAGAGAGAGGGAGAAACAGGAAAGAAACAGGAGAGAAACAGGAGAGAAACAGGAGAGAGAGAGAGAGAAACAGGAGAGAAACAGGAGAGAAACAGGAGAGAGAGAGAGAGAAACAGGAGAGAAACGGGAGAGAACGGGAGAGAGAGAACAGGAGAGAAACGGGAGAGAAATGGGAGAGAGAGAAACAGAGAGAAACGGGAGAGAAACGGGAGAGAAGACAGGAGAGAAACGGGAGAGAGAGACGGGAGAGAAACAGGAGAGAGAGAACGGGAGAGAAACAGGAGAGAGAGAAACAGGAGAGAAACAGGAGAGAGAGAAACAGGAGAGAAACAGGAGAGAGAAACAGGAGAGAAACAGGAGAGAAACGGGAGAGAGAGAAACAGGAGAGAAACAGGAGAGAAAGGGAGAGAGAGAAACAGGAGAGAAACGGGAGAGAAACGGGAGAGAAACAGGAGAGAAACAGGAGAGAAAGAAATGGGAGAGAAACAGGAGAGAGAGAAACGGGAGAGAAAAACAGGAGAGAGAAACAGGAGAGAAACACAGAGAAACAGGAGAGAGAAAGAGGAGAGAAACAGGAGAGAGAGAAACGGGAGAGAAACGGGAGAGAAGAGAGAGAGAGAGAGAGAAACGGGAGAGAAACAGGAGAGAGAGAAAGACGGGAGAGAAACGGGAGAGAAACAGGAGAGGAACAGGAGAGAGAGAAACGGAAGAGAGACGGGGCTGAGAGAAACAGGAGAGAGAGAGAAACGGAGAGAGAAACAGGGGAGAGAGAAAGGGAGAGAAACAGGAGAGAGAAACAGGAGAGAAACAGGAGAGAAACAGGAGAGAGAAACAGGAGAGAAACAGGAGAGAAACAGGAGAGAAACAGAAAAGAGAGAGAAACAAGAGAGAAACAGGAGAGAAACAGGAGAGAGAGAGAGAAACAGGAGAGAAACGGGAGAGAACAGGAGAGAGAAACAGGAGAGAAACGGGAGAGAAACAGGAGAGAAAGGGGAGAGAAACAGGAGAGAAACAGGAGAGAGAGAGAAACAGGAGAGAGAGAAACAGGAGAGAGAGAAACAGGAGAGAGAGAAAACAGGAGAGAGAACGGGAGAGAAACGGGAGAGAAAGAACAGAGAGAGAGAGAAAGGGAGAGAGAAACAGGAGAGAAACGGGAGAGAAACAGGGGAGAAACGGGAGAGAGACAGGAGAGAGAGAGAAATGGAGAGAAACAGGAGAGAAGACAGGAGAGAGAGAGAAACAGGAGAGAGAGAGAGAAAGAGGAGAGAAACGAGGAGAGAGAGAGAGAGAAACAGGAGAGACAACAGGAGAGAAACAGGAGAGAAACAGGAGAGAAAAAGAGAGAGAAACAGGAGAGAGAGAAACAGATAGAAACAGGAGAGAAACAGCAAGAGAGAGAAAGAGGAGAGAGAGAGAGAAACAGGAGAGAGAAACAGGAGAGAGAAACAGGAGAGAGAAACAGGAGAGAAAGAAACAGGAGAGAGAGAAACAGGAGAGAGAGAAACAGGAGAGAAACAGGAGAGAAACAGGAGAGAGAGAGAGAGAAACAGGAGAGAAACGGGAGAGAAACGGGAGAGAGAGAAACAGGAGAGAAACGGGAGAGAGAATGGGAGAGAGAGAAACAGGAGAGAAACGGGAGAGAAACGGGAGAGAAACAGGAGAGAAACGGGAGAGAAACGGGAGAGAAACAGGAGAGAGAGAAACGGGAGAGAAACAGGAGAGAGAGAGAGAGGGAGAGAAACAGGAGAGAGAAACAGGAGAGAAACAGGAGAGAAACAGGAGAGAGACAACAGGAGAGAAAAGAGGAGAGAAACGGGAGAGAAACGGAGAGAGGAGAGAGAGAAACAGGAGAGAAACGGGAGAGAAACGGAGAGAGAAATGAGAGAGAGAGAAACAGGAGAGAAACGGGAGAGAAAACGGGAGAGAAACAGGAGAGAAAAGGAGGAGAGAGAAAATGGGAGAGAAACAGAAGAGAGAGAAACGGGAGAGAAACAGGAGAGAGAAACAGGAGAGAAACAGGAGAGAAACAGGAGAGAGACAGGAGAGAGAAACAGGAGAGAAACAGGAGAGAAACAGGAGAGAGAGAAACGGGAGAGAAACGGGAGAGAAACAGGAGAGAGAGAAACGGGAGAGAAACAGAGAGAGAGAGAGAAACGGGAGAGAAAAGGGAGAGAAACAGGAGAGAAACAGGAGAGAGAGAAACGGGAGAGAAACGGGAGAGAAACGGGAGAGAAACAGGAGAGAAACGGGAGAGAAACAGGAGAGAAACAGGAGAGAGAGAGAGAAAGGAGGAGAGAGAGAAACAGGAGAGAGAGAAACAGGAGAGAAGAGAAAACAGGAGAGAAACGGAGAGAAAAGGGAGAGAAAACAGGAGAGAAAACGGGAGGAGAGAAACAGGGAGAGAAACGGGAGAGAAACAGGAGAGAGAGAGAATGGGAGAGAAACAGGAGAGAAACAGGAGAGAGAGAGAAACAGGAGAGAGAGAGAGAAACAGGAGAGAAATGGGAAAGAGAGAGAGAGAAACAGGAGAGAAACAGGAGAGAAACAGGAGAGAAACAGGAGAGAAAAGAGAGAGAGAAACAGGAGAGAGAGAAACAGGATAGAAACAGGAGAGAAACAGCAGAGAGAGAAACAGGAGAGAGAGAGAGAAACAGGAGAGAAACAGGAGAGAAACAGGAGAGAAACAGGGAGAGAGAAACAGGAGAGAGAGAAACAGGAGAGAGAGAAACAGGAGAGAAACAGGAGAGAAACAGGAGAGAAACGGGAGAGAAACAGGAGAGAAACAGGAGAGAGAGAGAAACAGGAGAGAGAGAAACAGGAGAGAGAGAAACAGGAGAGAGAGAAACAGGAGAGAAACGGGAGAGAAACGGGAGAGAAACAGGAGAGAGAGAGAAACGGGAGAGAAACAGGAGAGAAACGGGAGAGAAACAGGGGAGAAACGGGAGAGAAACAGGAGAGAGAGAGAAATGGGAGAGAAACAGGAGAGAAACAGGAGAGAGAGAGAAACAGGAGAGAGAGAGAGAAACAGGAGAGAAACGGGAAAGAGAGAGAGAGAAACAGGAGAGAGAAACAGGAGAGAAACAGGAGAGAAACAGGAGAGAAAAAGAGAGAGAGAAACAGGAGAGAGAGAAACAGGATAGAAACAGGAGAGAAACAGCAGAGAGAGAAACAGGAGAGAGAGAGAGAGAAACAGGAGAGAAACAGGAGAGAAATAGGAGAGAAACAGGAGAGAGAAACAGGAGAGAGAGAAACAGGAGAGAGAGAAACAGGAGAGAAACAGGAGAGAAACAGGAGAGAGAGAGAGAGAAACAGGAGAGAAACGGGAGAGAAACGGGAGAGAGAGAAACAGGAGAGAAACGGGAGAGAAATGGGAGAGAGAGAAACAGGAGAGAAACGGGAGAGAAACGGGAGAGAAACAGGAGAGAAACGGGAGAGAAACGGGAGAGAAACGGGAGAGAGAACAGAGAGAGAGAAACGGGAGAGAAACAGGAGAGAGAGAAACGGGAGAGAAACAGGAGAGAGAAACAGGAGAGAAACAGGAGAGAAACAGGAGAGAGAAACAGGAGAGAAACAGGAGAGAAACGGGAGAGAAACGGGAGAGAGAGAAACAGGAGAGAAACGGGAGAGAAACGGGAGAGAAATGGGAGAGAGAGAAACAGGAGAGAAACGGGAGAGAAACGGGAGAGAAACAGGAGAGAAACAGGAGAGAGAGAAATGGGAGAGAAACAGGAGAGAGAGAAACGGGAGAGAAACAGGAGAGAGAAACAGGAGAGAAACAGGAGAGAAACAGGAGAGAGAAACAGGAGAGAAACAGGAGAGAGAGAAACGGGAGAGAAACGGGAGAGAAACAGGAGAGAGAGAAACGGGAGAGAAACAGGAGAGAGAGAAACGGGAGAGAAACGGGAGAGAAACAGGAGAGAAACAGGAGAGAGAGAAACGGGAGAGAAACGGGAGAGAAACAGGAGAGAGAGAAACGGGAGAGAAACAGGGGAGAGAGAAACGGGGGAGAGAGAAACGGGGGAGAGAGAAACAGGAGAGAAACAGGAGAGAAACAGGAGAGAAACAGGAGAGAAACAGAAGAGAAACAGGAGAGAGAAACAGGAGAGAAACAGGAGAGAAACAGGAGAGAGAAACAGGAGAGAAACAGGAGAGAAAGAGAGAGAAACAGGAGAGAAACGGGAGAGAAACGGGAGAGAGAGAAACAGGAGAGAAACGGGAGAGAAATGGGAGAGAGAGAAACAGGAGAGAAACGGGAGAGAAACGGGAGAGAAACAGGAGAGAAACGGAGAGAGAAACGGGAGAGAAACAGGAGAGAGAGAAACGGGAGATAAACAGGAGAGAGAGAAACGGGAGAGAAACAGGAGAGAGAAACAGGAGAGAAACAGGAGAGAGAAACAGGAGAGAAACAGGAGAGAAACGGGAGAGAAACGGGAGAGAGAGAAACAGGAGAGAAACGGGAGAGAAACGGGAGAGAAACAGAGAGAGAGAAACAGGAGAGAAACGGGAGAGAAACGGGAGAGAAACAGGATAGAAACAGGAGAGAGAGAAATGGGAGAGAAACAGGAGAGAGAGAAACGGGAGAGAAACAGGAGAGAGAAACGGAGGAGAGAAACAGGAGAGAAACAGGAGAGAGAAACAGGAGAGAAACAGGAGAGAGAGAAACGGGAGAGAAACAGGAGAGAGAGAAACGGGAGAGAAACAGGAGAGAGAGAAACGGGAGAGAAACAGGAGAGAAACAGGAGAGAGAGAAACGGGAGAGAAACGGGAGAGAAACAGGAGAGAGAGAAACGGGAGAGAAAACAGGGGAGAGAAACGGGGGAGAGAGAAACAGGAGAGAAACAGGAGAGAAACAGGAGAGAAACAGGAGAGAAACAGGAGAGAAACAGGAGAGAGAAACAGGAGAGAGAGAAACAGGAGAGAGAGAAACAGGAGAGAAACAGGAGAGAGAAACAGGAGAGAGAGAAACAGGAGAGAGAGAAACAGGAGAGAAACAGGAGAGAAACAGGAGAGAGAGAAACAGGAGAGAAACAGGAGAGAGAGACCAAGAGAAGTCTGTACGTTGACCTCTGTGGCAAAGCTGTTGAGAACAGATACATCAACCATCCTGACATACACACACACACACACACACACACACAGACACCTCAGAGGATCTGGCCCTGTCTGGCCCCTCTAAGTTGCGCTGGAGAGAGTCCATCTCTGTCTCCCCTCCTCTCCTCCCTCTATCTCTCATTCCCTCTCTCCCTGCCCAGTTTGCTGACCCAGCAGATGAGTAGACCATCCTCACTAATACCTCACTGTCCGTCATATCAAACACACCCAGAAACTCTCCTCACTAATACCTGACTGTCTGTCTATCAAACACACCCAGAAACTCTCCTCACTAATCCCTCACTGTCTGTCACATCAAACACACCCAGAAAAACTCTCCTCACTAATCCCTCACTGTCTGTCTATCAAACACACCCAGAAACTCTCCTCACTAATCCCTCACTGTCTGTCACATCAAACACACCCAGAAACTCTCCTCACTAATCCCTCACTGTCTGTCTATCAAACACACCCAGAAACTCTCCTCACTAATCCCTCACTGTCTGTCACATCAAACACACCCAGAAACTCTCCTCACTAATCCCTCACTGTCTGTCACATCAAACACACCCAGAAACTCTCCTCACTAATCCCTCACTGTCTGTCTATCAAACACACCCAGAAACTCTCCTCACTAATCCCTCACTGTCTGTCTATCAAACACACCCAGAAACTCTCCTCACTAATCCCTCACTGTCTGTCACATCAAACACACCCAGAAACTCTCCTCACTAATCCCTCACTGTCTGTCTATCAAACACACCCAGAAACTCTCCTCACTAATCCCTCACTGTCTGTCACATCAAACACACCCAGAAACTCTCCTCACTAATCCCTCACTGTCTGTCACATCAAACACACCCAGAAACTCTCCTCACTAATCCCTCACTGTCTGTCTATCAAACACACCCAGAAACTCTCCTCACTAATCCCTCACTGTCTGTCTATCAAACACACCCAGAAACTCTCCTCACTAATCCCTCACTGTCTGTCTATCAAACACACCCAGAAACTCTCCTCACTAATCCCTCACTGTCTGTCACATCAAACACACCCAGAAACTCTCCTCACTAATCCCTCACTGTCTGTCTATCAAACACACCCAGAAAACTCTCCTCACTAATCCCTCACTGTCTGTCTATCAAACACACCCAGAAACTCTCCTCACTAATCCCTCACTGTCTGTCTATCAAACACACCCAGAAACTCTCCTCACTAATCCCTCACTGTCTGTCACATCAAACACACCAGAAAACTCTCCTCACTAATCCCTCACTGTCTGTCTATCAAACACACCCAGAAACTCTCCTCACTAATCCCTCACTGTCTGTCTATCAAACACACCCAGAAACTCTCCTCACTAATCCCTCACTGTCTGTCACATCAAACACACCCAGAAACTCTCCTCACTAATCCCTCACTGTCTGTCACATCAAACACACCCAGAAACTCTCCTCACTAATCCCTGACTGTCTGTCTATCAAACACACCCAGAAACTCTCCTCACTAATCCCTCACTGTCTGTCTATCAAACACACCCAGAAACTCTCCTCACTAATCCCTCACTGTCTGTCTATCAAACACACCCAGAAACTCTCCTCACTAATCCCTCACTGTCTGTCACATCAAACACACCCAGAAACTATCCTCACTAATCCCTCACTGTCTGTCACATCAAACACACCAGAAAACTCTCCTCACTAATCCCTCACTGTCTGTCATATCAAACACACCCAGAAACTCTCCTCACTAATCCCTCACTGTCTGTCACATCAAACACACCCCAGAAAACTCTCCTCACTAATCCCTCACTGTCTGTCACATCAAACACACCAGAAACTCTCCTCACTAATCCCTCACTGTCTGTCTATCAAACACACCCAGAAACTCTCCTCACTAATCCCTCACTGTCTGTCTATCAAACACACCCAGAAACTCTCCTCACTAATCCCTCACTGTCTGTCTATCAACAACACACCCAGAAACTCTCCTCACTAATCCCTCACTGTCTGTCTATCAAACACACCCAGAAACTCTCCTCACTAATCCCTCACTGTCTGTCTATCAAACACACCCAGAAACTCTCCTCACTAATCCCTCACTGTCTGTCTATCAAACACACCCAGAAACTCTCCTCACTAATCCCTCACTGTCTGTCTATCAAACACACCCAGAAATTATCCTCACTAATCCCTCACTGTCTGTCACATCAAACACACCCAGAAACTCTCCTCACTAATCCCTCACTGTCTGTCTATCAAAACACACCCAGAAACTCTCCTCACTAATCCCTCACTGTCTGTCACATCAAACACACCCAGAAACTCTCCTCACTAATCCCTCACTGTCTGTCTATCAAAACACACCCAGAAACTCTCCTCACTAATCCCTCACTGTCTGTCTATCAAACACACCCAGAAACTCTCCTCACTAATCCCTCACTGTCTGTCACATCAAACACACCCAGAAACTATCCTCACTAATCCCTCACTGTCTGTCTATCAAACACACCCAGAAACTCTCCTCACTAATCCCTCACTGTCTGTCTATCAAACACACCCAGAAACTCTCCTCACTAATCCCTCACTGTCTGTCACATCAAACACACCCAGAAACTCTCCTCACTAATCCCTCACTGTCTGTCTATCAAACACACCCAGAAACTCTCCTCACTAATCCCTCACTGTCTGTCTATCAAACACACCCAGAAACTCTCCTCACTAATCCCTCACTGTCTGTCTATCAAACACACCCAGAAACTCTCCTCACTAATCCCTCACTGTCTGTCTATCAAACACACCCAGAAACTCTCCTCACTAATCCCTCACTGTCTGTCTATCAAACACACCCAGAAACTCTCCTCACTAATCCCTCACTGTCTGTCACATCAAACACACCCAGAAACTCTCCTCACTAATCCCTCACTGTCTGTCTATCAAACACACCCAGAAACTCTCCTCACTAATCCCTCACTGTCTGTCACATCAAACACACCCAGAAACTCTCCTCACTAATCCCTCACTGTCTGTCTATCAAACACACCCCAGAAACTCTCCTCACTAATCCCTCACTATCTGTCTATCAAACACACCCAGAAACTCTCCTCACTAATCCCTCACTGTCTGTCACATCAAACACACCCAGAAACTCTCCTCACTAATCCCTCACTGTCTGTCACATCAAACACACCCAGAAACTCTCCTCACTAATCCCTCACTGTCTGTCTATCAAACACACCCAGAAACTCTCCTCACTAATCCCTCACTGTCTGTCACATCAAACACACCCAGAAACTCTCCTCACTAATCCCTCACTGTCTGTCTATCAAACACACCCAGAAACTCTCCTCACTAATCCCTCACTGTCTGTCACATCAAACACACCCAGAAACTCTCCTCACTAATACCTCACTGTCTGTCACATCAAACACACCCAGAAACTCTCCTCACTAATCCCTCACTGTCTGTCTATCAAACACACCCAGAAACTCTCCTCACTAATCCCTCACTGTCTGTCTATCAAAACACACCCAGAAACTCTCCTCACTAATCCCTCACTGTCTGTCTATCAAACACACCCAGAAACTCTCCTCACTAATCCCTCACTGTCTGTCACATCAAACACACCCAGAAACTCTCCTCACTAATCCCTCACTGTCTGTCTATCAAACACACCCAGAAACTCTCCTCACTAATCCCTCACTGTCTGTCACATCAAACACACCCAGAAACTCTCCCTCACTAATCCCTCACTGTCTGTCTATCAAACACACCCAGAAAACTCTCCTCACTAATCCCTCACTGTCTGTCACATCAAACACACCCAGAAACTCTCCTCACTAATCCCTCACTGTCTGTCTATCAAACACACCCAGAAACTCTCCTCACTAATCCCTCACTGTCTGTCACATCAAACACACCCAGAGAAACTCTCCTCACTAATCCCTCACTGTCTGTCTATCAAACACACCCAGAAACTCTCCTCACTAATCCCTCACTGTCTGTCTATCAAACACACCCAGAAACTCTCCTCACTAATCCCTCACTGTCTGTCACATCAAAACACACCCAGAAACTCTCCTCACTAATCCCTCACTGTCTGTCTATCAAACACACCCAGAAACTCTCCTCACTAATCCCTCACTGTCTGTCTATCAAACACACCCAGAAACTCTCATCACTAATCCCTCACTGTCTGTCTATCAAACACACCCAGAAAACTCTCCTCACGAATCCCTCACTGTCTGTCACATCAAACACACCCAGAAACTCTCCTCACTAATCCCTCACTGTCTGTCTATCAAACACACCCAGAAACTCTCCTCACTAATCCCTCACTGTCTGTCTATCAAACACACCCAGAAACTCTCCTCACTAATCCCTCACTGTCTGTCTATCAAACACACCCAGAAACTCTCCTCACTAATCCCTCACTGTCTGTCACATCAAACACACCCAGAAACTCTCCTCACTAATCCCTCACTGTCTGTCTATCAAACACACCCAGAAACTCTCCTCACTAATCCCTCTCCTCCAGTCAGAAATGAGAGAGGGAGGGGGACAGGGGGAAATGAAAGGAGGAGGGGAGAGGATCAGGGAGAGGAGAGGAGGGGAGAGGCTCAGGGAGAGGATCAGGGAGAGGAGAGGATCAGGGAGAGGATCAGGGAGAGGATCAGGGAGAGGATCAGGGAGAGGTTCAGGGAGAGGAGAGGAGGGGAGAGGTTCAGGGAGAGGAGAGGAGGGGAGAGGATCAGGGAGAGGATCAGGGAGAGGATCAGGGAGAGGAGAGGATGGGAGAGGATCAGGGAGAGGATCAGGGAGAGGTTCAGGGAGAGGAGAGGAGGGGAGAGGTTCAGGGAGAGGATCAGGAGGGGAGAGGATCAGGGAGAGGATCAGGGGAGAGGATCAGGGAGAGGATCAGGGAGAGGAGGGGAGAGGTTCAGGGAGAGGAGAGGAGAGGAGAGGAGAGGATCAGGGAGAGGATCAGGGAGAGGAGAGGATCAGGGAGAGGATCAGGGAGAGGATCAGGGAGAGGTTCAGGGAGAGGATAGGAGGGGAGAGGATCAGGGAGAGGAGGGGAGAGGATCAGGGAGAGGAGAGGAGGGGAGAGGATCAGGGAGAGGAGAGGAGGGGAGAGGATCAGGGAGAGGATCAGGGAGAGGGTCAGGGAGAGGATCATGGAGAGGATCAGGGAGAGGAGAGGAGGGGGGGTCTTTTTCCCTCTCCTCCTTCCTTCTTCTGTTTATTAATACCATATCCCTCCATCCGTCTCCTCCTCCTCTTTCCCAATATTGTCTGGTTAAATGGAGGAGAAACAAGTACTCTCCTCTCCTCTCCTCTCACTTCTCTCTTTTCCTCCCCTCTATTCCTCTCACTCTCCTCTCTCCTCCTCTCACTCTCCTCTCCTCTCCTCTCCTCTCCTCTCCTCCTCCTCTCCTCTCCTCTCCTCTCCTCCTCTCTCCTCTCCTCTCCTCTCTCCCTCTCCTCTCCTCTCCTCTCCTCTCCTCTCTCCTCTCCTCCCCTCCCCTCCTCTCCTCTCCTCCCCTCTCCTCCTCCTCCTCTCCTTCAGTCAGTTAGCTGGTTAAGTGGTGAGGATGTGAGTTGGATTGATGGTGTTAGTGTCTGAGCCCTTTATGATGATGATGAATGGGACTGGTGTGTGTGTGTGTGTGTGTGTGTTCGTGCTGGCGTCTGTGTTTGGTGTGTGTGTGTTTATGATGATGATGATGATGATGATGATGATGAATGGATAGCTCTCTCTCCTCTCGTCTTGACTGTCCACTGTGTCTAAACACAGAGAAATTATTTAGTCCGACACACTGTCATGTAGCCTAATGCACTCATAAATCCTGACTACTCACTGACAGACAGAGAGAGAGGAGGAAGGGGGAGAAAGGAGAGGAGAGGAGAGGAGAGAGAGGAGAGAGAGGAGAGGAGAGGAGGGAGAGGAGAGGAGAGGAGAGGAGAGGAGAGGAGAGGAGAGGAGAAGAGAGAGGAGAGGAGAGGAGAGGAGAGGAGAGGAGAGGAGAGGAGAGGAGAGGAGAGAGAGAGAGGAGAGAGGAGAGGAGAGGAGAGGAGGGAGAGGTGGAAGAGAGATGAAAGAAGTGGAGAGGTTGGAGTCAGAAAATAAGAGAAAAGAGAGTGGAGGTACAGAAATAGAGTAAGGAGAAGGAGAGAGAGGGGGAGGAGAAGAGGTCTGGAAGAAGAGAGAGAGAGAGAGAGAGAGAGAGAGAGAGAGAGGGGGAGGAGAGAGATCTGGAAGAAGAGAGAGAGAGAGAGAGGGGGGGAGGAGAAGAGGTCTGGAAGAAGAGAGAGAGAGAGAGAGAGAGGGGGAGGAGAAGAGGTCTGGAAGAGGAGAGAGAGAGAGAGAGAGAGGAGGAGAAGAGATCTGGAAGAATAGAGAGAAGAGAGAGAGGGGGAGGAGAAGAGATCTGGAAGAAGAGAGAGAGAGAGGGGGAGGAGAAGAGGTCTGGAAGAAGAGAGAGAGAGAGGAGAGAGGGGGAGGAGAAGAGATCTGGAAGAAGAGAGAGAGAGAGGGAGAGGAGAAGAGGTCTGGAAGGAGAGAGAGAGAGAGAGGGGGAGGAGAAGAGGAGGTCTGGAAGGAGAGAGAGAGAGAGGAGAGAGAGAGTGAGAGAGGGGGGGAGGAGAAGAGGTCTGGAATGAGAGAGAGAGAGAGAGAGAGAGAGAGAGAGGGGGAGGAGAAGAGGTCTGGAAGGAGAGAGGGAGAGAGAGGGGGAGGAGAAGAGGTCTGGAAGGAGAGAGAGAGAGAGAGGGGGAGGAGAGGTCTGGAAGAAGAAAGAGAGAGAGAGATGGAGGAGAAGAGGTCTGGAAGGAGAGAGAGAGAGAGAGGGAGGAGAAGAGGTCTGGAAGGAGAGAGAGAGAGAGGGGGAGGAGAAGAGATCTGGAAGGAGAGAGAGAGAGAGAGAGAGAGAGAGAGAGAGAGAGAGGAGAGGGGAGAAGAGGTCTGGAAGGAGAGAGAGAGAGAGAGAGGGAGAGGGAGGAGAAGAGGTCTGGAAGAAGAGAGAGAGAGAGAGGGGGAGGAGAAGAGGTCTGGAAGAAGAGAGAGAGAGGGGGAGGAGAAGAGGTCTGGAAGAAAAGAGCGAGAGAGAGAGAGGGGGGAGGAGAAGAGGTCTGGAAGAAAAGAGAGAGAGAGAGAGAGGGAGGAGAAGAGGTCTGGAAGGAGAGAGAGAGAGAGAGAGGGGGAGGAGAAGAGGTCTGGAAGAAGAGAGAGAGAGGAGGAGAAGAGGTCTGGAAGAAGAGAGAGAGAGGAGAGAGAGAGAGAGGGGGAGGAGAAGAGGGTCTGGAAGAAGAGAGAGAGAGAGGGGGAGGAGAAGAGGTCTGGAAGGAGAGAGAGAGAGAGAGGGGGGGGAGCGAAGAGATCTGGAAGAAGAGAGAGAGAGAGAGAGAGAGAGAGGGGGAGGAGAAGAGGGTCTGGAAGAAGAGAGAGAGAGAGGGGGAGGAGAGAGGTCTGGAAGGAGGAGAGAGAGAGAGGAGAGAGGAGTCTGGAAGGAGAGAGAGAGAGAGAGAGAGAGAGAGAGAGAGAGAGAGAGAGAGAGGGGGAGAGGAGGAGAAGAGGTCTGGAAGATAGAGAGAGAGAGAGAGGGGGAGGAGAAGAGATCTGGAGAGAGAGAGAGAGAGAGGAGGGAGAGGAGAGAGATCTGGAAGAAGAGAGAGAGAGAGAGAGAGGGGAGGAGGAGAGGTCTGGAGGGAGAGAGAGAGAGAGGGGAGGAGAAGAGGTCTGGAAGAAGAGAGAGAGAGAGAGAGAGGGGGAGGAGAAGAGTCTGGAAGAAGAAGAGAGAGAGAGAGAGAGAGGAGAGGAGAAGAGGTCTGGAAGGAGAGAGAGAGAGAGAGGGGGAGGAGAAGAGGTCTGGAAGGAGAGAGAGGAGAGAGAGAGAGAGAGGGGGGGGGGAGGAGAAGAGGTCTGGAAGAGAGAGAGAGAGAGAGAGAGAGAGAGAGAGGGAGGGAGGAGAAGAGGTCTGGAAGGAGAGGGAGGAGAGGAGGGGGAGGAGAAGAGGTCTGGAAGAGGAGAGAGAGAGAGAGGAGGGGGAGGAGAAGAGGTCTGGAAGAAGGAAGAGAGAGAGAGGAAGAGAGGAGGAGGAGAGGAGAGAGAGAGAGAGAGGAGGAGAGAGGTCTGGAGAGGAGAGAGGAGAGAGGGGGAGAGGAGAAGAGATCTGGAAGGAGAGAGAGAGAGAGAGGAGAGAGAGAGAGAGAGAGAGAGGGGAGGAAGAGGTCTGGAAGGAGAGAGAGAGAGAGAGAGGGAGAGGGAGAGAAGAGGTCTGGAAGAAGAGAGAGAGAGAGAGGGGGAGGAGAAGAGGTCTGGAAGAAGAGAGAGAGAGGGGAGGAGAAGAGGTCTGGAGAAAAGATCGAGAGAGGAGGGGGAGGAGAGAGAGGTCTGGAAGAAGAGAGAGAGAGAGAGAGAGGGAGGAGAAGAGTCTGGAAGGAGAGAGAGAGAGAGAGAGGGGGAGGAGAGAGG
>CM072220.1:5944272-5959272 GCA_036851935.1 Coregonus suidteri
TAGGGCTGTTTTCCTGTTTTCCTAGGGCTGTTTTCCTGTTTTCCTAGGGCTGTTTTCCTGTTTTCCTAGGGCTGTTTTCCTGTTTTCCTAGGTTGAATCCGCTTCGTGTTTTGTTTCCTTGCCACGATGCTAACGGGTATCAACCTTACAGTATATACACTATATATACAAAAGTATGTGGACACCCCTTCAAATTGCTGACAGGAGTATAAAATCGAGCACACAGCCATGCAATCTCCATAGACAAACATTGGCAGTAGAATGGCCTTACTGAGGAGCTCAGTGACTTTCAACGTGGCACCGTCACAGGATGCCACCATTACAACAGGTCAGTTGGATAACATTTCTGCCCTGCTAGAGCTGCCCCGGTCAACTGTAAGTGCTGTTATTGTGAAGTGGAAACGTCTAGGAGCAACAACGGCTCAGCTGCGAAGTGGTCGGCCACACTAGCTCACAGAACGGGACCGCCGAGTGCTGAAGCACGTATCGCGTAAAAATCGTCTGTCCTCGGTTGCAACACTCACTACTGAGTTCCAAACTGCCTCTGGAAGCAACGTCAGCACAATAATTGTTTGTCAGGAGCTTCATGAAATGGGTTTTCCATGGCCGAGCAGCCGCACACAAGCCTAAGATCACCATGCGCAATGTTGAGCACCAGCTGGAGTGGTGTAAAGCTCGCCGCCATTGGACTCTGGAGCAGTGGAAACGCGTTCTCTGGAGTGATGAATCACGCTTCACCATCTGGCAGTCCGACGGACGAATCTGGGTTTGGCAGATGCCAGGAGAACGCTACCTGCCCCAATGCTTAGTGCCAACTGTAAAGTTTGGTGGAGGAGGAATAATGGTGTGGGGCTGTTTTTCATCGTTCGGTCGAAGTCCCTTAGTTCCAGTGAAGGGAAATCTTAACGCTACAGCATACAATGACATTCTAGACGATTCTGTGCTTCCAACTTTGTGGCAACAGTTTGGGGAAGGCCCTTTCCTGTTTCAGCATGACAATGCCCCCGTGCACAAAGCGAGGTCCATACAGAAATGGTTTGTCGAAATCGGTGTGGAAGAACTTGACTGGCCTGCACAGAGCCCTGACCTCAACCCCATCGAACACCTTTGGGATGAATTGGAACGCCGACTGCGAGCCAGGCCTCATCGCCCAACATCAGTGCCCGACCTCACTAATGCTCTTGTGGCTGAATGGAAGCAAATCCCAGCAGCAATGTTCCAACATCTAGTGGAAAGCCTTCCCAGAAGAGTGGAGGCTGTTATAGCAGCTAAGGGGGGAACGAACTCCATATTAATGCCCATAATTTTGGAATGAGATGTTGGACGAGCAGGTGTCCACATACTGTTGGTCATGTTGTGTATTATCCAGTACAATACTTCTGACTGGGGTCCTTAGGGGAACTAGGGTACAATTTAGGACGTACACTAACTCCTCACTATAGTACCTCAGGACAGGAGACTCTCTCTAATGCTGTTCATCATCTCTTCTCTTCATTTCTTTGTCTATATTTCTTTTGTCGTTATTATGATTTCCTCATAAAGCAATGCTCTCTCTCTCTCTCGGGGGGGGGTGGATCACTGAGGCTGAACGGACAGAACGGGGGGAGCGAGACAGAGGGATGGAGGGAGGGAGGGGTCTGTGACTGTCAGCTCAGGGAGAAGAATCCCTGGGGAGGAGTAAAGGTTCTGAGGAAAACAAGAAAAGAGAGCGAGAGAGGAGGAGAGGACAGGGAATGTTGTTTTGATGTGAGGGTGGTGGCTGGACTGTGGGGGGAAAAAAAACGGAGAGAGAGAGAGAGAGGAGGAGGAGGAGGAGGAAGAAAGGGAAAGGCAAGAGAAATATAAAGAGGTAGAAGAGGAAGGAGAGAGAGACATACGCTACTGCTACTGTTCGGTTCCTATCTGTTCCTATCTGTTCCTATCTGTTCCTATCTGTTCCTATCTGTTCCTATCGGTTCCTAACTGTATCGGTTCCTAACTGTTCCTATCTGTTCCTATCGGTTCCTAACTGTTCCTATCGGTTCCTAACTGTTCCTAACTGTTCCTATCGGTTCCTAACTGTTCCTATCGGTTCCTAACTGTTCCTAACTGTTCCTAACTGTTCCTATCTGTTCCTAACTGTTCCTAACTGTTCCTATCTGTTCCTAACTGTTCCGAACTGTTCCTATCTGTTCCTATCTGTTCCTAACGGTTCCTATCTGTTACTAACTGTTCCTAGCTGTTCCTATCTGTTATTAACTGTTCCTTTCGGTTCCTATCTGACCTAACAGCTCCTAACTGTTCTAAACTGTCCCTAACTGTTCTAAACTGTTGTAAACTGTTCCTAGCTGTTCCTAGCTGCTACTATCTGTTCCTAACTGTTATTAACTGTTCTTAACTGTTCCTAACTGTTTCTGTTCCAGGAGGAGATTTCTCCGGGAGTCCGTATTCCCACCCTCAGTATTCCACATATAACGAGTCCTGGAGATTTCCAAACCCCAGCCTGTTAGGTAAGGCAATAACATTACACCCATCATGGACATTATTCATTCACCAATTAACCAATCAACCAACCAATTAACCAATCAACCAATCAACCAATCAACCAATCAACCAATCAACCAATCAACCAATCAATCATACTCAAAGACACCCTATTCCCTATTTAGTACACTACTTTTGGGAATTTGATATCACTGTAGGTTGAGGTTCAGGCTGTGCTGACCACTAGGTTAGGGGTCAGGGTTTAGGGGTCAGGGTTTAGGGGTTAGGGGTCGGAGGTCAGGGGTTAGACTGTAGTGTGCACTGACTGTAGATTGACTGTAGTGTTGTGTCCATAGAGATAATTAGAGGACTTAACTTGGATAGAAACCCGTTTTAGCGTGGACATTGAGGGCTTCCGCCATTTTAAAGTAGCCAACTGGGTGGGGATTCCTATGGGTTGGGAGCGATCAGCCTTATGATCAGAGAGCACTGTCTTCTTCTTCTAATAGGGTGCTGTGGTTTGTTAATGGCTTTCAGCTATATCACCGCCATCTAGTGGCTACAATAAATGAACGACACAAAATATACAGTTCAGGACTTCAGCCCTGCAGGTGGCAGTAAATCACCAATATTAGATTTAGGCTCTTTTCAAAAACAAAAGAAAGAAGAAAATGGACAACTTCAAAAAATGGAGATAGGCTCAATGGCGCTGCCCAATGCTGTCACAGACGCCATAATGGCACAGATACAAAGATGAGTCCTCTATCTAGCTCTATGGATGTGTCTGTGTTAGAGGTTAAAGGTCAGGGGTCACAGGTCAGGGTTTTAGAGGTTATTAACCTGTATCGTTGTCCTCTCTCAGTGTTCCAACAGGACTATGGGTCTCTCCTGGGGTCGGAGGGTAGAGGTATTAACCTGTATCGTTGTCCTCTCTCAGTGTTCCAACAGGACTATGGGGTCTCTCCTGGGGTCAGGGTTTTAGAGGTTTTAACCTGTATCCTGTATCGTTGTCTCTCTCAGTGTTCCAACAGGACTATGGGGTCTCTCCTGGGGTCGGAGGTTAGAGGTTATTAACCTGTATCGTTGTCCTCTCTCAGTGTTCCAACAGGACTATGGGTCTCTCCTGGGGTCGGAGGTTAGAGGTTATTAACCTGTATCGTTGTCCTCTCTCAGTGTTCCAACAGGACTATGGGGTCTCTCCTGGGGTCGGAGGTTAGAGGTTTTAACCTGTATCGTTGTCCTCTCTCTCAGTGTTCCAAACAGGACTATGGGTCTCTCCTGGGTCGTTAGGAGGGTTAGGTTATTAACCTGTATCGTTGTCCTCTCTCAGTGTTCCAACAGGACTATGGGGTCTCTCCCTGGGTCGGAGGTTAGAGGTTATTAACCTGTATCGTTGTCCTCTCTCAGTGTTCCAACAGGACTATGGGTCTCTCCTGGGGTCGGAGGTTTAGAAGGTTATTAACCTGTATCGTTGTCCTCTCTCAGTGTTCCAACAGGACTATGGGGTCTCTCCTGGGGTCGGAGGTTAGAGGTTATTAACCTGTATCGTGTCCTCTCTCAGTGTTCCAACAGGACTATGGGGTCCTCCTGGGGACGGAGGTTAGAGGTTATTAACCTGTATCGTTGTCCTCTCTCCAGGTTCCAACAGGACTATGGGTCCTCCCTGGGGTCGGAGGTTAGAGGTTATTAACCTGTATCGTTGTCCTCTCTCAGTGTTCCAACAGGACTATGGGGTCTCTCCTGGGGTCGGAGGTTAGAGGTTATTAACCTGTATCGTTGTCCCTCTCTCAGTGTTCCAACAGGACTATGGGTCTCTCCTGGGGTCGGAGGTAGAGGTTATTAACCTGTATCGTTGTCCTCTCTCAGTGTTCCAACAGGACTATGGGGTCTCTCCTGGGGTCGGAGGTTAGAGGTTATTAACCTGTATCGTTGTCCTCTCTCAGTGTTCCAACAGGACTATGGGGTCTCTCCTGGGGTCGGAGGTTAGAGGTTATTAAACCTGTATCGTTGTCCTCTCTCAGTGTTCCAACAGGACTATGGGTCTCTCCTGGGGTCGGAGGTTAGAGGTTATTAACCTGTATCGTTGTCCTCTCTCAGTGTTCCCACAGGACTATGGGGTCTCTCCTGGGGTCGGAGGTTAGAGGGTTATTAACCTGTATCGTTGTCCTCTCTCAGTGTTCCAACAGGACTATGGGGTCTCTCCTGGGGTCGGAGGTTAGAGGTTATTAACCTGTATCGTTGTCCTCTCTCAGTGTTCCAACAGGACTATGGGGTCTCTCCTGGGGTCGGAGGTTAGAGGTTATTAACCTGTATCGTTGTCCTCTCTCAGTGTTCCAACAGGACTATGGGGTCTCTCCTGGGGTCGGAGGTTAGAGGTTATTAACCTGTATCGTTGTCCTCTCTCAGTGTTCCAACAGGACTATGGGGTCTCTCCTGGGGTCGGAGGTTAGAGGTTTATTAACCTGTATCGTTGTCCTCTCTCAGTGTTCCAACAGGACTATGGGGTCTCTCCTGGGGTCGGAGGTCAGAGGTTATTAACCTGTATCGTTGTCCTCTCTCAGTGTCCATCCAACAGGACTATGGGGTCTCTCCTGGGGTCGGAGGTTAGAGGTTATTAACCTGTATCGTTGTCCTCTCTCAGTGTTCCAACAGGACTATGGGGTCTCTCCTGGGGTCGGAGGTTAGAGGTTATTAACCTGTATCGTTGTCCTCTCTCAGTGTTCCAACAGGACTATGGGTCTCTCCTGGGGTCGGAGGTTAGAGGTTATTAACCTGTATCGTTGTCCTCTCTCAGTGTTCCAACAGGACTATGGGGTCTCTCCTGGGGTCGGAGGTTAGAGGTTATTAACCTATCGTTGTCCTCTCTCAGTGTTCCAACAGGACTATGGGGTCTCTCCTGGGGTCGGAGGTTAGAGGTTTCCTGTATCGTTGTCCTCTCTCAGTGTTCCAACAGGACTATGGGGTCTCTCCTGGGGTCGGAGGTTAGAGGTTATTAACCTGTATCGTTGTCCTCTCTCAGTGTTCCAACAGGACTATGGGGTCTCTCCTGGGGTCAGGGTTTTAGAGGTTATTAACCTGTATCGTTGTCCTCTCTCAGTGTTCCAACAGGACTATGGGGTCTCTCCTGGGGTCGGAGGTTAGAGGTTATTAACCTGTATCGTTGTCCTCTCTCAGTGTTCCAACAGGACTATGGGGTCTCTCCTGGGGTCGGAGGTTAGAGGTTATTAACCTGTATCGTTGTCCTCTCTCAGTGTTCCAACAGGACTATGGGGTCTCTCCTGGGGTCGGAGGTTAGAGGTTATTAACCTGTATCGTTGTCCTCTCTCAGTGTTCCAACAGGACTATGGGGTCTCTCCTGGGGTCGGAGGTTAGAGGTTATTAACCTGTATCGTTGTCCTCTCTCAGTGTTCCAACAGGACTATGGGGTCTCTCCTGGGGTCAGGGTTTTAGAGGTTATTAACCTGTATCGTTGTCCTCTCTCAGTGTTCCAACAGGACTATGGGGTCTCTCCTGGGGTCGGAGGTCAGAGGTTATTAACCTGTATCGTTGTCCTCTCTCAGTGTTCCAACAGGACTATGGGGTCTCTCCTGGGGTCGGAGGTTAGAGGTTATTAACCTGTATCGTTGTCCTCTCTCAGTGTTCCAACAGGACTATGGGGTCTCTCCTGGGGTCGGAGGTTAGAGGTTATTAACCTGTATCGTTGTCCTCTCTCAGTGTTCCAACAGGACTATGGGGTCTCTCCTGGGGTCGGAGGTTAGAGGTTATTAACCTGTATCGTTGTCCTCTCTCAGTGTTCCAACAGGACTATGGGGTCTCTCCTGGGGTCGGAGGTTAGAGGTTATTAACCTGTATCGTTGTCCTCTCTCAGTGTTCCAACAGGACTATGGGGTCTCTCCTGGGGTCGGAGGTTAGAGGTTATTAACCCTGTATCGTTGTCCTCTCTCAGTGTTCCAACAGGACTATGGGGTCTCTCCTGGGGTCGGAGGTTAGAGGTTATTAACCTGTATCGTTGTCCTCTCTCAGTGTTCCAACAGGACTATGGGGTCTCTCCTGGGGTCGGAGGTTAGAGGTTATTAACCTGTATCGTTGTCCTCTCTCAGTGTTCCAACAGGACTATGGGGTCTCTCCTGGGGTCGGAGGTTATTAACCTGTATCGTTGTCCTCTCTCAGTGTTCCAACAGGACTATGGGGTCTCTCCTGGGGTCGGAGGTTAGAGGTTATTAACCTGTATCGTTGTCCTCTCTCAGTGTTCCAACAGGACTATGGGGTCTCTCCTGGGGTCGGAGGTTAGAGGTTATTAACCTGTATCGTTGTCCTCTCTCAGTGTTCCAACAGGACTATGGGGTCTCTCCTGGGGTCGGAGGTTAGAGGTTATTAACCTGTATCGTTGTCCTCTCTCAGTGTTCCAACAGGACTATGGGGTCTCTCTCCTGGGGTCGGAGGTTAGAGGTTATTAACCTGTATCGTTGTCCTCTCTCAGTGTTCCCAACAGGACTATGGGTCTCTCCTGGGGTCGAGGTTTAGAGGTTATTAACCTGTATCGTTGTCCTCTCTCAGTGTTCCAACAGGACTATGGGGTCTCTCCTGGGGTCGGAGGTTAGAGGTTATTAACCTGTATCGTTGTCCTCTCTCAGTGTTCCAACAGGACTATGGGGTCTCTCCTGGGGTCGGAGGTTAGAGGTTATTAACCTGTATCGTTGTCCTCTCTCAGTGTTCCAACAGGACTATGGGGTCTCTCCTGGGGTCGGAGGTTAGAGGTTATTAACCTGTATCGTTGTCCTCTCTCAGTGTTCCAACAGGACTATGGGGTCTCTCCTGGGGTCGGAGGTTAGAGGTTATTAACCTGTATCGTTGTCCTCTCTCAGTGTTCCAACAGGACTATGGGGTCTCTCCTGGGGTCGGAGGTTAGAGGTTATTAACCTGTATCGTTGTCCTCTCTCAGTGTTCCAACAGGACTATGGGGTCTCTCCTGGGGTCGGAGGTTAGAGGTTATTAACCTGTATCGTTGTCCTCTCTCAGTGTTCCAACAGGACTATGGGGTCTCTCCTGGGGTCGGAGGTTAGAGGTTTATTAACCTGTATCGTTGTCCTCTCTCAGTGTTCCAACAGGACTATGGGGTCTCTCCTGGGGTCGGAGGTTAGAGGTTATTAACCTGTATCGTTGTCCTCTCTCAGTGTTCCAACAGGACTATGGGGTCTCTCTCTGGGGTCGGAGGTTAGAGGTTATTAACCTGTATCGTTGTCCTCTCTCAGTGTTCCAACAGGACTATGGGGTCTCTCCTGGGGTCGGAGGTTAGAGGTTATTAACCTGTATCGTTGTCCTCTCTCAGTGTTCCAACAGGACTATGGGGTCTCTCCTGGGGTCGGAGGTTAGAGGTTATTAACCTGTATCGTTGTCCTCTCTCAGTGTTCCAACAGGACTATGGGGTCTCTCCTGGGGTCGGAGGTTAGAGGTTATTAACCTGTATCGTTGTCCTCTCTCAGTGTTCCAACAGGACTATGGGGTCTCTCCTGGGGTCGGAGGTTAGAGGTTATTAACCTGTATCGTTGTCCTCTCTCAGTGTTCCAACAGGACTATGGGGTCTCTCCTGGGGTCGGAGGTTAGAGGTTATTAACCTGTATCGTTGTCCTCTCTCAGTGTTCCAACAGGACTATGGGGTCTCTCCTGGGGTCGGAGGTTAGAGGTTATTAACCTGTATCGTTGTCCTCTCTCAGTGTTCCAACAGGACTATGGGGTCTCTCCTGGGGTCGGAGGTTAGAGGTTATTAACCTGTATCGTTGTCCTCTCTCAGTGTTCCAACAGGACTATGGGGTCTCTCCTGGGGTCGGAGGTTAGAGGTTATTAACCTGTATCGTTGTCCTCTCTCAGTGTTCCAACAGGACTATGGGTCTCTCCTGGGGTCAGGGTTTTAGAGGTTATTAACCTGTATCGTTGTCCTCTCTCAGTGTTCCAACAGGACTATGGGGTCTCTCCTGGGGTCGGAGGTTAGAGGTTATTAACCTGTATCGTTGTCCTCTCTCAGTGTTCCAACAGGACTATGGGGGGTCTCTCCTGGGGTCGGAGGTTAGAGGTTATTAACCTGTATCGTTGTCCTCTCTCAGTGTTCCAACAGGACTATGGGGTCTCTCCTGGGGTCGGAGGTTAGAGGTTATTAACCTGTATCGTTGTCCTCTCTCAGTGTTCCAACAGGACTATGGGGTCTCTCCTGGGGTCGGAGGTTAGAGGTTATTAACCTGTATCGTTGTCCTCTCTCAGTGTTCCAACAGGACTATGGGTCTCTCCTGGGGTCGGAGGTTAGAGGTTATTAACCTGTATCGTTGTCCTCTCTCAGTGTTCCAACAGGACTATGGGGTCTCTCCTGGGGTCGGAGGTTAGAGGTTATTAACCTGTATCGTTGTCCTCTCTCAGTGTTCCAACAGGACTATGGGTCTCTCCTGGGGTCGGAGGTTAGAGGTTATTAACCTGTATCGTTGTCCTCTCTCAGTGTTCCAACAGGACTATGGGATCTGGGGTCGGACTGGGGTCGGAGGTTAGAGGTTATTAACCTGTATCGTTGTCCTCTCTCTCAGTGTTCCAACAGGACTATGGGTCTCTCCTGGGGTCGGAGGTTAGAGGTTATTAACCTGTATCGTTGTCCTCTCAGTGTTCCAGACAGGACTATGGGTCTCTCCTGGGGTCGGAGGTTAGAGGTTATTAACCTGTAGACAGACAGACAGTGTTCCACAGACAGACAGACAGACAGACAGAGATCGGACTGTTCAGACAGACAGACCAGCCAGACAGACAGGGACAGATTTTGCAAGACAGGATTTTTTTTGGGGGGGGGACAGACTGTAGCTTTACAGACTCTCAGACTTCAGACAATCAGACAGACAGACATTACCTGTAGTAGAGACAGACAGACAGACAGACAGACAGACAGACAGACAGACAGACAGACAGGCTGACAGACAGACAGACAGACAGACAGACAGACAGACAGACAGACAGACAGACAGACAGACAGACAGACAGACAGACAGACAGACAGACAGACAGACAGACAGACAGACAGACAGACAGACAGACAGACAGACAGACAGAGGCTGACAGGTAGAGGTACAGGGGAGGGAGGTGTCAGTGTGTGACTGATGGATATGACAGGGACAGGTATCCACGAGAGGGAGTGTGTGTGTGTGTGTGTGTGTGTGTGTGTGTGTGTGTGTGTGTGTGTGTGTGTGTGTGTGTGTGTGTGTGTGTGTGTGTGTGTGAGAGTGTGTGTGTGTGTGTGTGCGTGCGTGTGTGCGTGCGTGTGTGTGTGACCATCTTCACGTCAACTATAACCATGCTGCTCTCGCCCAGCCACTAACTGAGTGTGTGTGTGTGTGTGTGTGTGTGTGCGTGTGTGTGTGTGTGTGTGTGTGTAGGGTCGCCGTACTACTACAGTGCGGCATCGCGAGGTGCGGGACCGGCTGCCACGGCAACTGCCTCCGCCTACGACCGCCACTGACCCCGCCCCTACGAGGAAGAGGAGGAGGAGGAGGAGGAGGAGGAAGAGAGGAGAGATAGCACCAGCACTGTCCAATACTAGCCTGCCTGCTGACAGAAGAGGAGGAACAGGAAGGAGAGGAACAGGAAGGAGAGGAACAGGAAGGGGAAGAAGATCATTCCGTCTACTTTACATCAGTAAACTCCGCCTACACGCTTTTGATTGACACTCGAGCCGACCAATCCCTGCTGAGACAGAGACACTGAGCTATTGCTATTACCCCCTGTTATGATAACATGGAATAAATAGGATGGATGTACCCACAGAGACTGATCCCAGGTCAGATTGGACATTTTTACCACCTAATGGGTAGGGTTAGGATCTGGGGAGGGCAAGCTGATCCCAGGTCAGATTGGACATTTGACCACCTAATGGAGTTACTGGGGGTTGCAGGTATATTCAACTGTAGTCCACAGCTCTGCTGGTTGTCATCCTGCCCCCCTCTGACCAGGGACTGATTCAGACCTGGGACTCTCTGGCCAATCAGTGACATTAATCAATTAATCAATTAACTACTAGGGAGACGAGATAACCAGCAGAGCTAAGGAACCTGGAGAGATGGAACTGAGTAGCCTCGGCGTTACAGCCTGCTGAATACAACACAGAGGGTGAATCCCAATAGCATCTCCTTCCTCCTGAAGTGTGCAGACACCTTCACTACTTCCCACTAATCTAAAACCATTGGATTGGTGGAGGCACGGGATAGTGGGAGTCATCACCATATTTCTGATACCAGTCATTTCCTTTGAACCCAGTGAAGGGAAGTGAAGAAAAGTGCCCACTTTGGGAGGAAGGAGAGATGATTGGGACATAGCCAGAGGAGGAAGGAGAGGTGATTGGGACATAGCCAGAGGAGGAAGGAGAGAGGTGATTGGGACATAGCCAGAGGAGGAAGGAGAGATGATTGGGACATAGCCAGAGGAGGAAGGAGAGATGATTGAGACATAGCCAGAGGAGGAAGGAGAGATGATTGAGACATAGCCAGAGGAGGAAGGAGAGATGATTGAGACATAGCCAGAGGAGGAAGGAGAGATGATTGGGACATAGCCAAGGAGGAGGAGAGAGATGTACAGAACATCCGACGACGGACATAGGCAGACAGACAGACAGACAGACAGACAGACAGACAGACAGACAGACAGGAAGACAGACAAACTGGCAGACAGGCAGACAGACAGAGAATAGTGGCCTCCAGGTGAATAATATATATATATATATATAGAGAGAGAGATAGAATAATATATTTAAATCCCTTTTCGCTGCACTCAAAAGCGTCTATATGATTATGGCTCCATCTGTCTGTTTTTAGAGGTGATTTCCATTCATTTCCCCACATCCGTAATATGCTAATGCATAACCAGGAAGTAGCAATTGTGGCCACGCCCCCTCTTCTCTCTCTTTTCATTCTCTCTCTCTCCAAAATCCCCCAAAGATAGTGACGCCGCCCCCCCGCCCCCCAGTGGTGTGGCTGACTAACTACAAGAAGCACAAAAGTGACCCAATCCCTTTTCGCTGCACCATTTTGATTTCTTCTTCTTCTTCTTCTTCTTTGTTCGTGGTCTATCCATTAGACATTCGTCGTTCCGTAGTGGGATGAATTTTTATTTTCCTCTTTGTGTTCTGCGCCGTGACAATGCATGAGCCAGGGTTTAGGCCCTAGTCACTGATCTGAGGTCAGGCCTTACCGATACACTGACACACACACACCCAGTATGCACGGAGCCCCCCCCCCCCCCCCCCCCCACTGATCTGAGGTCAGGCCTGACTAACTACACTGACACAAACAGTGACCCCAGTACGCACATAGAAGCTGTCATTTTAGATCACTTCTTCTTCTTCTTCTGGTTCGTGTCTTCCCTTACCGACATTCGTCGTTCCGTAGCGGGATGAATTTTTTATTTTCCTGCACGTGTTCTGCACCGTGTCACTGCATGAGCCAGGGTCTAGGCCTTACCGATACACTGACACACACACACCCAGTACGCACGGAGCTGTCCCTAGTCACTGATCTGAGGTCAGTTTTATATTCCCCCGTCTAAATGGTTAAGGATAGGATCTGGGGGAGGCTAAGCTGATCCTGGATATGTAGTTAAGAGCAGGTTCTACCCCCCCCTAGTGCCATTCTTCTCCCGTACCGGCGTCTGTATGAGATTTGTATAGTAATCACTAAAGGACTTAAATAAGTCTTGATATCAATATCGATTTCAAATATTCATGGTATTTAAACATTTAGATTTTAGTGACGAAAAAAAAAAGAAGAAAAAGTAAAAAGACGTGGTGTTGTTTTTAGCCTACGTCTGTCTGAGAGACTTTTCTTTTTTTGTTTTGGATACTCTCTCTGTGTGTGTGTGTGTGTGTGTGTGTGTGTGTGTGTGTGTGTGTGTGTGTGTGTGTGTGTGTGTGTGTGTGTGTGTGTGTGTGTGTCTGAACGTAGTGCGTGGACGCTACAATGTTGTTTTTAGCCTTCGTCTGTCTGAGAGACTTTTCTTTTTTTGTTTTGGATACTCCTCTGTGTGTGTGTGTGTGTGTGTGTGTGTGTGTGTGTGTGTGTGTGTGTGTGTGTGTGTGTGTGTGTGTGTGTGTGTGTGTGTGTGTGTCTGAACGTAGTTGTAGCTGCCTGGTTGAAAGAAACCAAAACAGAACATAAAGATATATAACATATAGCTATGGAAACTACTGAACAAAGTGTGTTTTAAATCTCTGTTGTAAAGATAAATAGTGATAGAAAATAATCATTTACTTACACGTTTGTAGACCTTAATAAAGTTGTTTGTACGCAACTCTAAAAGAAATCCCTTACTGTGGATCGCCACGCGTGCTCTATATGGGTCAACCCTGTGGAAATTACTAGAATGGACATTCTAGAACCAGTAGAAGGGACATTCTAGAACCACTAGAAGGGACATTCTAGAACCACTAGAAGGACATTCTAGAACCACTAGAAGGGACATTCTAGAACCAGTACCATTCTAGACCACTAGAAGGGACATTCTAGAACCACTAGAAGGGACATTCTAGAACCACTTCTAGAACCACTAGAAGGGACATTCTAGAACCACTAGAAGGGACATTCTAGAACCACTAGAAGGGACATTCTAGAACCACTAGAAGGGACATTCTAGAACCACTAGAAAAGGTAATGGATAGCTACAGTGCACTGTATGGCGGGGCAAATTGGATGAGTGATTGGGAATGTTGTGACGAACTGACTCAGCTCATTCGGAGCCTCATCCCGACTCTGTGGTCTGAGCAGCAAGCAACAACAAACCTCCACTGTTTTGCCAATGTTTTGGGTGTACCAGATTTCACACCCTGTATCTCAAATGGCACCCCCTTTTTCCTGCAAAAGCAGCTAGTGCACTACATGGGGAATAGGGGGCGGTTTGGGACGTAGGCTTTGTCTTTGTCCGTTCTACTAACCTCTAACTCTGTAGTGGAACCCGTCCTTAACGTTCTCGCTCTCTTGATTCTGAGGCATTAGATCCTGAAACTCACCAGCTTGACAAAATAAGGTGCCTTTAGTTTTATACCTGATCCCTCCCCCTACTGACCACACATCACTAACACTCCCCCTACTGACCACACATCACTAACACTCCCCCTACTGACCACACATCACTAACACTCCCCCTACTGACCACACATCACTAACACCCCCCTACTGACCACACATCACTAACACTCCCCCTACTGACCACACATCACTAACACTACTGACCCCACTGACCACACATACTAACACACTCACTAACCCCCCTACTGACCACATCACTAACACTCCCCCTACTGACCACACATCACTAACACTCCCCCTACTGACCACACATCACTAACACTCCCCCTACTGACCACACATCACTAACACTCCCACTCCCCTACTGACCACACATCACTAACACTCCCCCTACTGACCACACACATCACTCACTACACTCCCCCTACTGACCACACATCACTAACACTCCCCCTACTGACCACACATCACTAACACTCCCCCACACATCACTAACACTCCCCCTACTGACCACACATCACTAACCTCCCCCACATACTGACCACACACACTCCCCTACTACTCCCCCTACACTCCCCTCTACTGACCACACATCACTAACACTCCCCCTACTGACCACACATCACTAACACTCACCCACATCACTAACACTCACCCTACTGACCACACATCACTAACACTCCCCCTACTGACCACACATCACTAACACTCCCCCTACTGACCACACATCACTAACACTCCCTACCATCACTACTCCCCTACTGACCACACATCACTAACACTCCCCCCTACTGACCACACATCATCACTAACACTCCCCTCCCCCTACTGACCACACATCACTACATCACTAACACTCCCCCTACTGACCACACATCACTAACACTACACCACACATCCCCCTACTGACCACACATCACTAACACTCCCCTACTGACCACACACATCACTGACCACTCACTAACACCCCCCTACTGACCACACATCACTAACACTCCCCCTACTGACCACACATCACTAACACTCCCCTACTGACCACACATCACTAACACTCCCCTACTGACCACACATCACTAACACTCCCCTACTGACCACACATCACTAACACTCCCCCTACTGACCACACATCACTAACACTCCCCCTACTGACCACACATCACTAACACTCCCCCTACTGACCACACATCACTAACACTCCCCTACCCCCTTCTGACACTCATGTGTCACTAAAACCCACGAACACCCCTACTGACCACACATCACTAACACTCCCCCTACTGACCACACATCACTAACACTCCCCCACACCACACATCCACTACTGACCACACATCACTAACACTCCCCCACATCACTAACACTCCCCCTACTGACCACACATCACTACCACTCCCCCTACTGACCACACACAACCTGGCCACACCCCCCTCCCCCTACTGACCACACATCACTAAAACAAGTCCAGCGACCCCGAGTCTCATGGGCCTCAGTGCCA
>CM072220.1:5966772-5999272 GCA_036851935.1 Coregonus suidteri
AGGACCTGCCTTACAACAGGCCTACAAGCCCTCAGTCCAGTCTCTCTCAGCCTATTGCGGACAGTCTGAGCACTGATGGAGGGATTGTGCATTCCTGGTGTAACTCGGGCAGATGTTTCCATCCTGTACCTGTCTTTTTTTTATTTTTGTTTTGTCATTTAGCAGATGCTCTTATCCAGATCGACTTACAGGAGCAATTAGGGTTAAGTGCCTTGCTCAAGGGCACAGACAGATTTTTCACCTAGTCGGCTCGGGGATTAGAACCAGCGACCTTTCGGTTACTGGCACAACGCTCTTAACCACTAAGCTACCTTGCAGGTGTGATGTTCGGCTGTACCGATCCTGTGGTCTGCCACTGCGAGGACGATCAGCTGTCCGTCCTGTCTCCCTGTAGCGCTGTCTTAGGTGTCTCACAGTACGGACATTGCAATTTATTGCCCTGGCCACATCTGCAGTCCTCATGCCTCCTTGCAGTATGCCTAAGGCACATTCACGCAGATGAGCAGGGACCCTGGGCATCTTTCTTTTGGTGTTTTTCAGAGTCAGTAGAAAGGCCTCTTTAGTGTCCTAAGTTTTCATAACTGTGACCTTAATTGCCTACCGTCTGTAAGCTGTTAGTGTCTTAACGACCGTTCCACAGGTACATGTAAATTAATTGTTTATGGTTCATTGAACAAGCACGGGAAACAGTGTTTAAACCCTTTACAATGAAGATCTGTGAAGTTTTACAAATTATCTTTGAAAGACAGGGTCCTGATAAAGGGACGTTTCTTTTTTTGCTGAGTTTATGAATCCAGTTAGACTTCCGTGCTCGTTGTCTAGTCAGAGTCATGTTTTATATGAATCCAGTTACTGACAGAACTTACTTCAACCTTTTCACTGCTGACATGTAGACCTGATAGACCAAACCTTTACATGCTCCGTAATGACCTTCACACACTTCCTCACCTCCCTCACCTCCACCTCTCCTCCTCTCCTCCTCCTCTCCTCCACCTCTCCTCCTCCTCTCCTCCTCCTCCTCCTCCTCTCTCTCCACCTCTCCTCCTCCTCTCCTCCACCTCTCCTCCACCTCTCCTCCACCTCTCCTCCACTGCAGCAGAGATGGGGGGGGTGTGTGTTGGTTGGTTGACAGTAATGATCACAGGGACATGTGGTTATGTGCGGTGTTACACTCATTACAGCCCCCCCCCCCATTAAATATTCTCTCCTCTCTCTCTCTCTCTCTCTCTCTCTCTCTCTCTCTCTCTCTCTCTCTCTCTCTCTCTCTCTCTCTCTCTCTCTCTCTCTCTCTCTCTCTCTCTCTCTCTCTCTCTCTCTCTCTCTCTCTCTCTCTCTCTCTCTCTCTCTCTCTCTCTCTCTCTCTCTCTCTCTCTCTCTCTCTCTCTCTCTCTCTCTCTCTCTCTCTCTCTCTCTCTCTCTCTCTCTCTCTCTCTCTCTCTCTCCCTCCCTCTCTCCCTCTCTCTCTCTCTCTCTCTCTCTCTCTCTCTCTCTCTCTCTCTCTCTCCCTCTCTAAATGTCAAACGTCAGTGTGTGTAAATGTATGTGTGTGAGTGTGTGTGTAACAACAGTGACAGGAACAGAGGCAGCTTGTTGAACTAATAGCCTAACTAATGTGTCTTACATTCCCTCCCTCCCTCCCTGGAAAAACTGACATCTATGAGCAGAGGAGGGAGGGAGAGAGGAGGGAGGAACAGAGGAGGGAGGAACAGAGGAGGGAGGAACAGAGGAGGGAGGAACAGAGGAGGGAGGAACAGAGGAGGGAGGAACAGAGGAGGGAGGGAGGAAACAGAGGAGGGAGGAACAGAGGAGGGAGGAAACAGAGGAGAGGAGGAACAGAGGAGGGAGGAACAGAGGAGGGAGGAACAGAGGAGGGAGGAGGGAGGAACAGAGGAGGGAGGGAGGAACAGAGGAGGGAGGAACAGAGGAGGGAGGGAGAGAGGAGGGAGGAACAGAGGAGGGAGGGAGGAACAGAGGAGGGAGGAACAGAGGAGGGAGGGAGGAACAGAGGAGGGAGGAACAGAGGAGGGAGGGAGGAACAGAGGAGGGAGGGAGAGAGGAGGGAGGAACAGAGGAGGAGGAAAAACAGAGGAGGGAGGGAGGAGAGGAGGGAGAAACAGAGGAGAAGAGGAACAGAGGAGGGAGGAACAGAGGAGGGAGGGAGGGAGGAACAGAGGAGGGAGGAGGGAGGAACAGAGGAGGGAGGGAGGAACAGAGGAGGGAGGAACAGAGGGAGGGAGGAACAGAGGAGGGAGGAACAGAGGAGGGAGGAACAGAGGAGGGAGGAGAAGAGGAGGGAGGAACAGAGGAGGGAGGAGGAACAGAGGGAGGGAAACAGAGGGGGGAGGGAACAGAGGAGAGGAGGAGGAAGAGAGGAGGGAGGAGAGAGGAGGGAGGAGGAGAGGAGGGAGGGAGAGAAGGAGGAGGGAGGAAGGGAGAGAGAGGGGAGGAACAGAGGAGGGAGGGAGAGAGGAGGGAGGAGAAGAGGAGGAGGGAGGGAGAGAGGAGGAGGGAACAGAGGAGAAGAGGGAGGAACAGAGGAGAGGAGGGAACTGACAGGCAGCAGGCCCTCTCACCCTCCGTCTGACTCCTTCTCTACCTCTTTCCCTGAGGGGGTTGTCTTATGATGAATGGGGCTGTCTGAACAAACCCTCACCAATTAGAGAGAGAGAGAGGAAGTGAGGGGGGGAGAGAGGGAGGGAGGGAGAGAAACAGAGGGGGGGGGGAGAGAGAGGGAGTGAGGGAGAGAAACAGAGGGAGGGAGAGAGAGGGAGGGAGAGAGAGGGAGGGAGAGAGGAGACGGACGGACAGACAGACGGAGAGAGAGGGAGAGAGAGGGGAAGAAGGAGAGCGGTAGAAAGATGGAAGTGAAGAGAGAGGATGGTGAGAAAAATACTAGATAACGTAGAGAGAGAAGACTGCCAAATAAAGGGCTGCTAGAATGCTGGGAGGAACAGAGGAAGGGAGGGAGAGAGGAGGAGAAGACTGCCAAATAAAGAGCTGCTAGAATGCTGGGAGGAACAGAGGAAGGGAGGGAGAGAGGAGGAGAAGACTGCCAAATAAAGAGCTGCTAGAATGCTGTGAGGAACAGAGGAAGGGAGGGAGAGAGGAGGAGAGGAGAAGACTGCCAAATAAAGAGCTGCTAGAATGCTGTGAGGAACAGAGGAAGGGAGGGAGATTTACAGGAGAAGACTGCCAAATAAAGAGCTGTAGAATGCTGGGGAGTGAGGAAGGGAGGGAGAGATGAGGAGAAGTCACTGCCAAATAAAGAGCTGCTAGAATGCTGGGAGGAACAGAGGAAGGGAGGGAGAGAGGAGGAGGAGAAGTGCCAAATAAAGACTGCTAGAATGCTGGGAGGAAACAGAGGAAGGGAGGGAGAGAGGAGGAGAAGACTGCCAAATAAAGAGCTGCTAGAATGCTGGGAGGAACAGAGGAAGGGAGGGGAGAGAGGAGGAGAAGACCCTGCCAAATAAAGAGCTGCTAGAACTCTGTCCTTTCTGGTTGTGTTTGTATTTTACAGTAAAGACCATGTTATTCTTGTGTGTCCATGTGTGTGTCCTTCGGACAGTAACTAAAAAGAGGATGCATATTTCTCCATTTCCCTCCCCGTCTGGAAGAGAAGTCTTGACAGATGGATAGGCATACACTCACAATCTGTCTGTCCTCTCTGTTTACACACTAAATCCTCTGATGGCATATCCTCTCTCTCATCTCTCTCTCCATCTCTCCTTCTGGACAGTAACTAAACACTGATACATATTTCTCCATCTCTCTCTCCTGTTCTGGACAGTAACTTAAACACTGATACATATTTCTCCATCTCTCTCTCCGTCCTTCTGGACAGTAACTAAACACTGATACATATTTCTCCATCTCTCCGTCCTTCTGGACAGTAACTAAACACTGATGCATATTTCTCCATCTCTCTCTCCTTCTGGACAGTAACTAAACACTGATGCATATTTCTCCATCTCTCTCTCTTCTGGACAGTAACTAAACACTGATACATATTTCTCCATCTCTCTCCGTCCTTCTGGACAGTAACTAAACACTGATACATATTTCTCCATCTCTCTCTCTCTCTTCTGGACAGTAACTAAACACTGATGCATATTTCTCCATCTCTCCTCCTTCTGGACAGTAACTAAACACTGATGCATATTTCTCCATCTCTCTCTCCTTCTGGACAGTAACTAAACACTGATACATATTTCTCCATCTCTCTCCGTCCTTCTGGACAGTAACTAAACACTGATACATATTTCTCCATCTCCCTCTCCTTCTGGACAGTAACTAAACACTGATACATATTTCTCCATCTCTCCGTCCTTCTGGACAGTAACTAAACACTGATGCATATTTCTCCATCTCTTCGTCCTTCTGGACAGTAACTAAACACTGATACATATTTCTCCATCTCTCCGTCCTTCTGGACAGTAACTAAACACTGATACATATTTCTCCATCTCTCTCTCCTTCTGGACAGTAACTAAACACTGATACATATTTCTCCATCTCTCTCTCCTTCTGGACAGTAACTAAACACTGATTCCTGCTCTCCTCATCCCCCCTCCCTCTCCTGAGACCCATATTCTGTTCATCATCTATAATTAGATAACAAGAACCAATTCACAGGCACAAAGAGACACAGATGGAGAGACAGAGGGAGAGAGACAGAGAGGAGAGAGAAAGACAGAGGGAAGAGAGAGAGAGGACAGAGAAGTAAGACAGAGGTGAGAGAGAGGAGAGAGAGAGAGACAGCTCTCTCCTTCTGAGACAGAGAGAGGGAACAGAGAGAGACAGAGGGAGAGACAGAGAGAAGAGAGAGAGGACAGAGAGAGAGACTGAGACAGAGAAAGAGACAGAGAGAGAGACAGACACAGAGACAGAGGGAGAGATACAGAGGGAGATACAGAGAGAAGAAACAGAGGGAGAGACAGAGGGAGAGACAGAGGGAGAGACAGAGGGAAAGACAGAGGGAAAGAGAGCTATAAGAGAGGAAGTAAAAGAGAGTTGGAGGGAGGGAGAGAGAAAGAATACGGGTAAAAGGGAGAAAGAGAGAGAGGTGAAAGAGAGAGAGTGTGAGAGAGGGGGAGAGAGAGTGAGGAGAGAGAGTGAGTGAGAAAGAAAGAGAGAGTGAGAGTGAGAAAGAGTGAGTGAGAAAGAGTGAGTGAGAAAGAGAGAGAGGGAGAGAAGCGAGAGAGGGAGAGAAGAGAGAGAGAGAGAGAGAGAGAGAGAGAGAGAGAGAGAGGAGGGTGAGACAGAGAGAGAAGAGAGAGAAAGAGAGAGGAGGGTTGACAGCACATTAAGGTTTTTTAATTCTCTGCTTGAGCGGCTCTCGTCCAGTCTTTATGCTAATTAGGACTCTAATACAGCTCTATGATCCATACTCACTCAGCCTGTGTCTCTATCACACACACAAACACACACACGCACACACACACACGCACACACACACGCACACACGCGCACACACAAACACACGTTTCACACACCACGCACACACATGGATGTGACAGGAGGGACCTGGTCCCTTTTTTATGAGTCCATTTGACCTGATCCTTCTTAATGAGTTTTCTGGTGCCACATGACCATTTGACCTGTTCCTTCTAATGAGTTCTGGTGTCACCACCATTTGACCTGATCCTTAATGAGTTCTGGTGACACCACCATTTGACCTGATCCTTAATGAGTTCTGGTGTCACCACCATTTGACCTGATCCTTAATGAGTCCTGGTGTCACCACCATTTGACCTGATCCTTAATGAGTTCTGGTGTCACCACCATTTGACCTGATCCTTAATGAGTTCTGGTGTCACCACCATTTGACCTGATCCTTAATGAGTTCTGGTGTCACCACCATTTGACCTGTTTCTTTATAAGTTCTGGTGACACCACCATTTGTCCTGATCCTTAATGAGTTCTGGTGTCACCACCATTTGACCTGATCCTTAATGAGTTCTGGTGTCACCACCATTTGACCTGATCCTTAATGAGTCCTGGTGTCACCACCATTTGTCCTGATCCTTAATGAGTCCTGGTGTCACCACCATTTGACCTGATCCTTAATGAGTCCTGGTGTCACCACCATTTGACCTGATCCTTAATGAGTCCTGGTGTCGCACCACCATTTGGTCTGATCCTTAATGAGTTATGGTGTCACCACCAATTTGACCTCGATCCTTAATGAGTTTCTGTCACCACCATTTGTCCTGATCCTTAATGAGTCCCTGGTGTCACACCATTTGACCTGATCCTTAATGAGTCCTTGGTGTCACCTCCATTTGACCTGGACCTTAAATGAGTCCTGGTGTCACCACCATTTGACCTGTTTTCTTTAAAGGTTCTGGAATGTCACCACCATTGACCTCCATCTTTACCTTTGTCACACCATTTAGACCTGATCCTTAATGAGTCCTTGGTTGTCACCCTTACCATTTGACCTGTTTCTTTATAAGTTCTGGTGTCCCACCGATTTGACCTGTTCTTTATAAGTGCCTTTTGTCACCACCATTTGACCTGATCCCTGGTGTCACCACCATTTGACATAAGTTCTGGTGTCACCACCATTGACCTGATCCTTAATGAGTCCTGGTGTCACCACCATTTTGACTCTGATCCTTAATGAGTTTCTGGTGTCACACACCATTTGACCATGTTTCTTTATAAAGTTCTGGTGTCACACCATTTGACCCCTCCTTAATGAGTCCTGGTTGGTGTCATACCACCATTTGTCCTGATCCTTAATGAGTTATGGTGTCACACCATTTGAGGAATGAATCCTGGTGTCACCACCATTTGTCCTGATCCTTAATGAGTCCTGGTGTCACCACCATTTGTCCTGATCCTTAATGAGTCCTTGGTGTCACCACCATTTTGACCTGATCCTTAATGAGTCCTGGTGTCGCCACCATTTGTCCTGATCCTTACATGAGTTATGGTGTCACCACCATTTGTCCTGAACCTTAATGATCCTGGTGTCACACCACCATGTCTGATGAATGAGTCACCCACCATTTGACCTGAGATCTTAATGAGTCCTGGTGTCACCACCATTTTGACCTGATCCTTAATGAGTTAGGGCACCACCATTTGACCTGATCCTTAATGAGTTCTGGTGTCACCACCATTTGGACCTTTATTAGTTTCTGGTGTCACCACCATTTGACCTGGAGTCCTGGTGTCACCACCATTTGACCTGATCCTTAATGAGTCCTGGTGCCACCACCATTTGACCTGACCTCCTAATGAGTCCTGGTGTCACCACCATTTTAGACCTGATCCTTAATGAGTCTGGGGAAACCCCATTTGACTGATCCTTAATGAGTCCTGGTGTCACCACCATTGGACCTGTTTCTTTATAAGTCCTAGTGACCACCATTCCTAATGAGTCCTCACCACCATTTGACCTGATCCTTAATGAGTTCTGGGTGTCACCACCATTTCACCTGATCCTTAATGAGTTCTGGTGGCCACCACCATTTGACCTGGTTCTGGTGTCACCACCATTTGACCTGATCCTTCTTAATGAGTTCTGGTGCCACCACCATTTGTCCTGATCCTTAATGAGTTCTGGTGCCACCACCATTTGACCTGACGTTAATGAGTTCTGGTGCTCACCACCGTTTGACCTGATTCTTAATGAGTTCCGGTGCCACCACCATTAGTCCTGATCCTTAATGAGTTCTGGTGCCACCACCATTTGACCTGATCCTTAATGAGTTCTGGTGTCACCACCATTTGACCTGATCCTTTTAATGAGTTCCTGGTGCACCATCATTTGACCTGATCCTTCTTAATGAGTTCTGGTGTCACCACCATTTGACCTGATCTTTAATGAGTTCTGGTGTCACCGGCAATTGACCTGATCCTTAATGAGTTCTGGTGACACCACCATTTGACCTGATCCTTAATGAGTTCTGGTGCCACCACCATTTGACCTGATCCTTAATGAGTCCTGGTGCCACCACCATTTGACCTGATCCTTAATGAGTCCTGGTGCCACCACCATTTGACCTGATCCTTAATGAGTCCTGGTGCCACCACCATTTGGAACACAGCCTACATCTTAGGCTAACCCTAAATTTTGGCCTAACCCTATATTTTAGCCTAATCTGAGATTGAATTGGAACGTGCGCATTCACGCTGAGTTGCCGTTATAGCAACAGAAACTAGGAAATGGTCAGTGGCTGTATTTGACAAAAGGTTTTATTAAAAAGTAAAGGATTTTAGCAAACGAAGACAGGTCCAACTTTACACAGGACAAACACAGGTACCAGGGAAGGGTTTAAGATTGATTTTTGCAAGTATTGACAGCGACTCGATGTAGTTGGCTCTCCAGTCAGCCCACACTCGTCACCGCTCAACTCCACCTTGTACGTGGAGAGTTAAGTAACTTGGCTACCAATATCTATGATCTTTAATCCCTTCTGGTGACTTCACAGTACAAACACATATAGCTAGTTGGTTCTCCTCTGGTTCCATCTCTACTAGTTAGGGCCTGCTCCTCCTCTGGTTCCATCTCTACTAGTTAGGGCCCGCTGCTCCTCTGGTTCCATCTCTACTAGTTAGGGCCCGCTGCTCCTCTGGTTCCATCTCTACTAGTTAGGGCCCGCTGCTCTCCTCTGGTTCCATCTCTACTAGTTAGGGCCCGCTGCTCCTCTGGTTCCATCTCTACTAGTTAGGGCCCGCTGCTCCTCTGGTTCCATCTCTACTAGTTAGGGCCCGCTGCTCCTCTGGTTCCATCTCTACTAGTTAGGGCCCGCTGCTCCTCTGGTTCCATCTCTACTAGTTAGGGCCCGCTGCTCCTCCTCTGGTTCCATCTCTACTAGTTAGGGCCCGCTCCTCCTCTGGTTCCATCTCTACTAGTTAGGGCCCGCTGCTCCCCTGGTTCCATCTCTACTAGTTAGGGCCCGCTGCTCCTCTCTGGTTCCATCTCTACTAGTTAGGGCCCGCTGCTCCTCTGGTTCCATCTCTACTAGTTAGGGCCCGCTGCTCCTCTGGTTCCATCTCTACTAGTTAGGGCCCGCTGCTCCTCCTCTGTTCCATCTCTACTAGTTAGGGCCCGCTGCTCCTCTGGTTCCATCTCTACTAGTTAGGGCCCGCTGCTCCATCTCTACTAGTTAGGGCCCGCTTCTCCTCCTCTGGTTCCATCTCTACTAGTTAGGGCCCGCTTCTCCTCCTCTGGTTCCATCTCTACTAGTTAGGGCCGCCTGCTCCTCTGGTTCCATCTCTACTAGTTAGGGCCCGCTGCTCCTCTGGTTCCATCTCTACTAGTTAGGGCCCGCTGCTCCTCCTCTGGTTCCATCTCTACTAGTTAGGGCCCGCTGCTCCTCCTCTGGTTCCATCTCTACTAGTTAGGGCCCGCTGCTCCTCTGGTTCCATCTCTACTAGTTAGGGCCCGCTGCTCCTCTGGTTCCATCTCTACTAGTTAGGGCCCGCTGCTCCTCTGGTTCCATCTCTACTAGTTAGGGCCCGCTGCTCCTCTGGTTCCATCTCTACTAGTTAGGGCCCGCTGCTCCTCCTCTGGTTCCATCTCTACTAGTTAGGGCCCGCTTCTCCTCCTCTGGTTCCATCTCTACTAGTTAGGGCCCGCTGCTCCTCCTCTGGTTCCGTCTCTACTAGTTAGGGCCCGCTGCTCCTCTGGTTCCGTCTCTACTAGTTAGGGCCCGCTGCTCCTCTGGTTCCGTCTCTACTAGTTTAGGGCCCGCTGCTCCTCTGGTTCCGTCTCTACTAGTTAGGGCCCCCGCTGCTCCTCTGGTTCCGTCTCTACTAGTTAGGGCCCGCTCCTCTGGTTCCGTCTCTACTAGGTTAGGGCCCCGCTGCTCCTCTGGTTCCATCTCTACTAGTTAGGGCCCCCGCTGCTCCTCTCTGGTTCCATCTCTACTAGTTAGGGCCCCGCTGCCTCCTCTGGTTCCATCTCTACTAGTTAGGGCCCGCTGCTCCTCTGGTTCCATCTCTACTAGTTAGGGCCCGCCGCTCCTCCTCTCTACTAATTAGGGCCCCGCCGCTCCTCTGGTTCCATCTCTACTAGTTAGGGCCCGCCGCTCCTCTGGTTCCATCTCTACTAGTTAGGGCCCCCCTCTCTCCTCTGGTTCCATCTCTACTAGTTAGGGCCCGCCTCTCCTCTGGTTCCATCTCTACTAGTTAGGGCCCGCTGCTCCTCTGGTTCCATCTCTACTAGTTAGGGCCCGCTGCTCCTCTGGTTCCATCTCTACTAGTTAGGGCCCGCTGCTCCTCTGGTTCCATCTCTACTAGTTAGGGCCCGCTCCTCCTCTGGTTCCATCTCTACTAGTTAGGGCCCGCTGCTCCTCCTCTGGTTCCATCTCTACTAGTTAGGGCCCGCTGCTCCTCTGGTTCCATCTCTACTAGTTAGGGCCTGCTCCTCTGGTTCCATCTCTACTAGTTAAGGCCTGGATTCAATCCAATCCGCGGTCGATCAGCTTCACATTTAAAGTACATTTCCGGTTGAGCCTACATACAATGCATTCGGAAAGTATTCAGACCCCTTGACTTTTTCCACATTTTGTTACATTACAGCCTTATTCTAAAATGGATTCAATTGTTTATCCCCCCTCATCAATCTAAACACAATAACCCATAATCAGTGGTGTAAAGTACTTAAGTATACTTTAAAGTACTACTTAAGTAGGTTTCTGGGGTATCTGTACTTTACCATTTATATTTGACAACTTTTACTTTACTACATTCCTATAGAAAATAATGTACTTTTTACTCCATACATTTTCCCCGACACCCTAAATTACTCGTTAAATTTGGAATGCTTAGCAGGACAGGAAAATGGTCAAATTCGCACTCTTATCAAGAGAACATCCCTGGTCATCCCTACTTCCTCTGATCTGGCAGACTCACTGAACACAAATGCTTCGTTTGTAAAGATGTCTGAGTGTTGGAGTGTGCCCCTGGCTAAATAAGAAAATTAGAAAATGGTGCCGTCTGGTTTGCTTAATATAAGGAATTTGAAAAGATTTACACTTTTACTTTTGATACTTAAGTATATTTAAAACCCAATACTTTTACTCAAATGGTATTTTACTATTGACTAACTTTTACTTCAGTCATTTTATATTAAAAGGTATCTTTACTTTTACTCAAGTATGACAAGTGGGTACTTTTTCCACCACTACCCATAATGACAAAGCAAAAACACATTTACATTAGGTATTCAGACCCTTTAATCAGTACTTTGTTGAAGCTGGCAGTGATTACAACATCGAGTCTTCTTGGGTATGACGCTACAAGCTTGGCACACCTGTATTTGGGGAGTTTTCTCCCATTCTTCTCTGCAGATCCTCTCAAGCTCTGTCAGGTTGGATGGGGAGCGTCGCCTGCACAGCTATTTTCAGGACTCTCCAGAGATGTTCGATCGGGTTCAAGTCCGGGCTCTGGCTGGGCCACTCAAGGACATTCAGCGACTTGTTCTGAAGCACTCCTGCGTTGTCTTGGCTGTGTGCTTAGGGTCGTTGTCCTGTTGGAAGGTGAACCTTCGCCCCAGTCTGAGGTCCTGAGCAGGTTTTCATCAAGGATATTTCTGTACTTTGCTCCGTTCATCTTTCCCCTCGATCCTCTCTAGTCTCCCAGTCCCTGCCGGTGAAAAACATCCCCACAGCATGATGCTGCCGCCACCATGCTTCACCGTAGGGGTATGGTGCCAGGTTTCCTCCATACGTGATGCTTGGCATTCAGGCCAAAGAGTTCAATCTTGGTTTCATCAGACCTGAGAATCTTTTTTCTCATGGTCTGAGAGTCCTTTAGGTGCCTTTTGGCAAACTCCAAGCGGGCTGTCATGTGCCTTTTACTGAGGAGTGGCTTCCGTCTGGCCACTCTACCATAAAGGCCTGATTGGTGGAGTGTTGCAGAGATGGTTGTCCTTCTGGAAGGTTCTCCCCATCTCCACAGAGGAACTCTAGAGATCTGTCAGAGTGACCATCGGGTTCTTGGTCACCTCCCTGACCAAGGCCCTTCTCCCCCGACGATTTTGCTCAGTTTGGCCGGGCGGCCAGCTCTAGGAAGAGTCTTGGTAGTTCCAAACTTCTTCCATTTAAGAATGGAGGCCATGGTGTTCTTGTGGATCTTCAATGTTGCAGACATTTTTTCGGTACCCTTCCCCAGATCAATCCTGTCAGAGCTCTACGGCCAATTCCGTCGACCTCATGGCTTGGTTTTTGCTCTGACATGCACTGTCAACTGTGGGACCTTATATAGACAATTGAATTCCAATCCACAGGTGGACTCCAATCAAGTTGTAGAAACATTTTAAGGATGATTAATGGAAACAGGATGGACCTGAGCTCAAATTTCAAGTGTCATTTTATTTTTATTTCACCTTTATTTAACCAGGTAAGCCCGTTGAGAACAAGTTCTCATTTACAACTGCGACCTGGCCAAGATAAAGCAAAGCAGTGCGATAAAAACAACACAGAGTTACATATTGGGTAAAACAAAACATAAAGTCGAAAATATATATACAGTGTGTGCAAATGTAGCAAGTTATGGAGGTAAGGCAATAAATAGGCCATAGTGCAAAATAATTACAATTAGTATTAACACTGGAATGCTAGATGTGCAAGAGATGATGTGCAAATAGAGATACTGGGGTGCAAATGAGCAAAAATAAATACAATATAGGGATGAGGTAGTTGGGTGGGCTAATTTCAGATGGGCTGTGTACAGGTACAGTGATTGGTAAGGTGCTCTGACAACTGATGCTTAAAGTTAGTGAGGGAGATAAGAGTCTCCCAGCTTCAGAGATTTTTGCAATTCGTTCCAGTCATTGGCAGCAGAGAACTGGAAGGAATGGCGGCCAAAGGAGGTGTTGGCTTTGGGGATGACCAGTGAGATATACCTGCTGGAGCGCATACTACGGGTGGGTGTTGTTATGGTGACCAATGAGCTAAGATAAGGCGGGGATTTGCCTAGCAGTGATTTATAGATGGCCTGGAGCCAGTGGGTTTGGCGATGAATATGTAGTGAGGGCCAGCCAACGAGAGCGTACAGGTCACAGTGGTGGGTAGTATATGGGGCTTTGGAGACAAAACGGATGGCACTGTGATAGACTACATCCAATTTGCTGAGTAGAGTGTTGGAGGCTATTTTGTAAATGACATCGCTGAAGTCAAGGATCGGTAGGATAGTCAGTTTTACGAGGGCATGTTTGGCAGCATGAGTGAAGGAGGCTTTGTTGCGAAATAGGAAGCCGATTCTAGATCTAACTTTTGATTGGAGATGCTTAATGTGAGTCTGGAAGGAGAGTTTACAGTCTAACCAGACACCTAGGTATTTGTAGTTGTCCACATACTCTAGGTCAGACCCGCCGAGAGTAGTGATTCTAGTCGGGTGGGCGGGTGCCAGCAGCGTTCGATTGAAGAACATGCATTTAGTTTTACTAGTGTTTAAGAGCGGTTGGAGGCTACTGAAGGAGTGTTGTATGGCATTGAAGCTCGTTTGGAGGTTTGTTAACACAGTGTCCAATGAAGGGCCAGATGTATACAAAATGGTATCATCCGCGTAGAGGTGGATCCGAGCTTCACCAGCAGCAAGAGCGACATCATTGATATACACAGAGAAAAGAGTCGGCCCGAGAATTGAACCCTGTGGCACCCCCATAGAGACGGCCAGAGGTCCAGACAACAGGCCCTCCGATTTGACACATTGAACTCTATCTGAGAAGTAGTTGGTGAACCAGGCGAGGCAGTCATCATAGCAATGGGTCTGAATACTTATGGAAATAAACGTTTTATTTTTTTATACATTTACAAAACATTTCTAAAAACCTTTTTTTTTTTTTTTTTTTGCTTTGTCATTATGGGGTATTGTGTGTAGATTGATGATATTTATTTATTTAATAAAATGTTAGAATAAAGGCAGGGTGTGAATACTTTCGGAATGCACTGTATACAGCATTTAGAGGGGAATGTGGTCTCCAACGAACACAGGAATATTGCCTTTAATTCATTGAGCTATGGATGCATGACGGACTCAAATCCATGATATTAAAATTAAAAGTTTTAACCATGTTATACAATGGAGTAAAACATATTTTGGGTTCATGTGACAGTTCAACTAAGCTCATGAGGCATTTATAAAAGTTAAACTTCAATAATCAAATGGGTATTACACAAAACACCTGCTCTTTCCATGACAGACCGACCAGGTGAATCCAGGTGAAGCTATGATCCCTTATTGATGTCACTTGTTAAATCCACTTCAAAATCAGTGTAGATGAAGGGGAGGAGACAGGTTAAGGAAGGATTTTTTTAAGCCTTGAGACAATTGAGACATGGATTGTGTATGTGTTCCATTTCAGAGGGTGAATGGGCAAGACAAAATATTTAAGTGCCTTTGGTGAACGGGGTATGGTAGTAGGTGCCAGGTGCACCGGTTTGACTGTGTCAAGAAAACTGCAACGCTGGTGGGTGTTTCACGCTCAGCAGTTTTCTATTTGTATCAAGATTGGTCCACCGGGCCTCCCGAGTGGCGCAGTGGTCTAAGGCACTGCATCGCAGTGCTAGCTGTGCCACTAGAGATCCTGGTTCGAATCCAGGCTCTGTCGTAGCCGGCCGCGACCGGGAGACCCATGGGGCGGCGCACAATTGGCCCAGCGTCGTCCAGGTTAGGGGAGGGTTTGGCCGGCAGGGATGTTCTTGTCCCATCGCGCATAAACGACTCCTGTTGCGGGCCGGGCGCAGTGCACGCTGACTCGGTCGCCAGGTGTACAGTGTTTCCTCCGACACATTGGTGCGGCTGGCTTCCGGGTTAAGCGGGCACTGTGTCAAGAAGCAGTGCGGCTCGGTTGGGTTGTGTTTCGGAGGACGCACGGCTCTCGACCTTCGCCTCTCCCCGAGTCCGTACAGGAGTGGCAGCGATGGGACAAGACTAACCAATTGGAGGCCACGAAATTGGGGAGAAAAAGGGGTAAAAAAAAATAAGATTGGTCCACCACCCAAAGGACATCCAGCCAACTTGAACCAACTGTGGAAAGCATTGCAGTCAACATAGGCCAGCATCCCTGTGGAACACTTTCAACACCTTGTAGAGTCCATGCCCCGAAGAATTGAGGCTGTTCTGAGGGCAGAAGGGTGTTCCTAATATTTTGTTCACTGTGTATATATCATTCATAAAAATAAAAAAGTAGCAATCGCAGATAGCCCCTTTAAAAAAGGTGCATATCTGACAAAACGCGATCAGATTGAAGGATTAGGCAACGTTTACACAGGTAGCCTAAATCTGATATTCTTTCCACTAATTGGTCTTTTGACCAATCACATCAGATGTTTTTCATAGCTGATCTGATTGGTCAAAAGACCAATTAGTGAAAAAAAGATCAGCATTGGGCTGCCTGTGTAAACGTAGCATTAGTCTCTTTATTGGCCGGTTCCGGAAGCTGTTTTGCATATTTGGAGGTCCTTGAGTTGGAAAACAGACCATCAACGTCAATCTACACAATGACAAATCTCTCTCTCTCTGCAGAGGAGTAAGAACAGAGATAATATCTCTCTGCAGCAATCAACATCTCAGTTTCACACCCCAGGTTAAAATGACACAATCCAAAACCCAGTTTAAAAACACATTACCTTAACTAATGAGGGGGACCCACGTTGACCAAACAGGCTAGGGAAAAGGAAGGGATATGCTTACACAATCATGAAGCAGGGAAGATCATTTATTCTTCAACAAAAGACAAAACAAAACACTGATAAACTTAATTTCAGACTTAACACTATGCCCTCAGCCTTGCTGTGACCCGACACTGATCCCAGATCTGTCTGAGTCTTGGAGCTGCAGTTTCAGTTGGCCATAGAGGGTTTGGTCATTAGCAGTGGTACCGGTGGCCATTTTGGGGCCCCATTCACGTCAGCCATTTTGTGTGGAGTAATGGCAAGCACCGCCAGAGCACAGAGCACCAGCGCTAGGTGAACCACGTAGAGAACTACACGGAGACAGGACGCTAGCGCAGACAGACACAAGGTGGCGATACAGCAGGGCCCGGCCAGCAGGAGCAGGACGGAGTAACACAGGGAGGAGAGGAGCAGAGCAAGAGCGGAGAGGAGGAGCTCAACCACCGGGGAGACCAACCAGGAGTAGAGAGAGAGAGGGGAGAGGAGGAGCTTAACCGTCACAGAGACCAACCAGGAGTAGAGAGAGAGAGGGGAGAGGAGGAGCCTGGAAATGGACAGAGGAGGAGCCTGGAAAGGAACAGAATGATAGTTAGTTACTTATCTCCTCTCTCTCCCTCCCCCAGTCTTGACATTTCACCCATTTTTCCTAACTGCAACGAGCATGTACACAACCCGGTCGGCGGCCATCCATGTTCTTCCAGTACACATTGTAGACTGACCTGATCACAAACACTTCCTTGTTGGGTGACGTCAGACCTCTGGGCATTATGAAGCCCTGGGGGGGGGGGGGGGGAGGAGAGAGATGTGAAGGGTTAATTTACACAACAGAGGGCTTGGGACATCATGTTCATTAGTGCACACCCGTACAAACCCACTTTTGAAGTGCAAAAAACATCAGTGCAGTTGCGGTGCCCCCAGCTAACAATTCTAGAGAGAAAGAACGTTTTTTTTGTAATGTTCCCCTTGGATGTTTGAGTGTCTAGTTCTGCAGTGGGCCGTACGGCATTTACGGCTATTCATACTTCTTGCGCCTTTTTGGGGGAGCCGACATGCTCATCCAATAAACCGGTCTGCGCCGCACCACTCGTAGCGATAGCCTTCCGGCTAATTACGGCTAACTGGCTAAAATGAAAATACCTTGCCTCTTGAGGTGTTGGGAGTCCTTATCCCCCCAGTGCTTGACATAGGAGCTCCTCATTGCAAAATTACATTTACATTTTAGTCATTTAGCAGATGCTCTTATCCAGAGCGACTTACAGGAGCAATTAGGGTTAAGTGCCTTGCTCAAGGGCACAACGACAGATTTTTCACCTAGTCGGCTCGGGGATTAGAACCAGCAACCTTTCGGTTACTGGCACAATGCTCTTAACCACTAAGCTACCTGCCGCCCCATCGGAGTCTAACGCTCGTATGGATTGTCAACCCCCAATACGCGTTCACGTCATCGTTATCAAATCAACTGCGTTTACAGTTAAAAAAACTACTGACAACCGCCACCGATTTCTGTATGCTAGCTATGCTACCAGATTATACGAACGGGAGCTAGCATTTGGCAGTCAGTTCTTCTAAACCTGAAAAAAAAGGGGGGACAACTTTTTAAATGTTATGCAGCGAAATTAGCCAAATTGGATTTTGGTAACCACAATGTGGGCCACAATACATCAATGGATCAGTTTGTTGAATGTGCACCAATCCAGCGTCCTTCTGTCCCACCAACGGTGTGCATTCCATTGACCGCTTCTACCGCATCTATCCCCCATTACCGCCCAGATCTCTTTCCAGGAGTTGAAACTCATTTTCTTGTGTCTGAAATCCCTACGCGAGGTATCATAAAGATGTATTTTAAAAATTTGTGAACTTGTTCCCTCCGCATTGTTCCAAAATTTGGGAGGCACACGGCATCGCCATACGATTTGGCCTCCGCAAGGCTCCACAATTGCGTCCCACCGCTCTGTACAGAGCCTCCAGACCACATTTCCAGATCAAGCATAAAATTAGCTTTTAGTCCTGGGAACATTCTATTATTCATGTTAGCAAAGACCTCCTGAGAACCAATTTAGCATGTTTTGGCGTTAAAAGTTAGGAGAACATTCCCTTAAAAGCTGGAATCCTTAATTAAATGAAACTTCCAAGTCCGTTTGTGATATTACAAACAAAGAAGTTACTGCAAACAACCAACAGTTTTTTTCCCCCCTTTTGACGTCACAGGCATGATAGAAAAGCCCAATATATACTATCACATTATGATCCTGCTGCGCGACACTCCTCTGCTCAGATACAACAACAACAACAACCGGCGCCGTTTCCCCCCCTAATGCGGATTCCATAATTAACGTCAAAACATAACTTACCCAGAACGCGGTTACCATGTTTACCCTCTGAAAACTTGTCCTCTGTAGCTCAATTGGTAGAGCATGGCGCTTGTAACGCCAGGGTAGTGGGTTCGATCCCCGGGGACCACCCATACGTAAAAATGTATGCACACATGACTGTAAGTCGCTTTGGATAAAAGCGTCTGCTTAAAAAAAAATTTTTTACAAAAAAAACTTTTTTTTTTAAAAACTGGACACAGGAACGTTCTTGCAACATTCCCATGAAACATGTCTAGAACATCTTGTATTCTGAGAACACGGTAATCACGGTAACCACGTTCTGGGGGAAGTTCTGTTTGACATTAAGGGAATGGTACTGTATCTTGGGAAGAAGTCCTTGCACATCACTGGAACGTTCCTACAGAAAACATTACCTAATGAGACTTTAAGGGAACCATCTTTTTTTTTTTTAAAGGTGTGGGAACATTTGTTGTTAGCTGGGGCATCATACCCCTATGGGTTGTTTTACTCACAGACATACAGCAGGACGAGAGCCACGGCCAGTAGAATCTTCATCTTGTTTCAAACTCCCTCCTCCAACCTCCGGAGGAAAATGTATTTTTTTTAAATTTCATTTGATGTTGTTCTTGTCTAACTGGTCTGTACTCCCTTTATGTTTTGGACCCCAGGAAGAGTAGCTGCTGCATGTGGAACAGCTAATGGAGATCCTAATAAACAGTAGCTGCTGAATGTGGAACAGCTAATGGAGATCCTAATAAACAGTAGCTGCTGAATGTGGAACAGCTAATGGAGATCCTAATAAACAGTAGCTGCTGAATGTGGAACAGCTAATGGAGATCCTAATAAACAGTAGCTGCTGCTGTGGAACAGCTAATGGAGATCCTAATAAAACAGTAGGCTGCATGTGGACAGCTAATGGAGATCCTAATAAACAGTAAATGTGGAACAGTAGGAGATCTGCTGCTGAATGTGGAACAGCTAATGGAGATCCTAATAAACAGTAGCTGCTGAATGTGGAACAGCTAATGGAGATCCTAATAAACAGTAGCTGCTGAATGTGGAAACAGCTAATGGAATCCTAATAAACAGTAGCTGCTGAATGTGGAACAGCTAATGGAATTCCTAATAAACAGTAGCTGCTGAATGTGGAACAGCTAATGGAGATCCTAATAAACAGTAGCTGCTGAATGTGGAACAGCTAATGGAGATCCTAATAAACAGTAGCTGCTGAATGTGGAACAGCTAATGGAGATCCCTAATAAACAGTAGCTGCTGCATGTGGAACAGCTAATGGAGATCCTAATAAACAGTAGCTGCTGAATGTGGAACAGCTAATGGAGATCCTAATAAACAGTAGCTGCTGAATGTGGAACAGCTAATGGGGTTCCTAATAAACAGTAGCTGCTGAATGTGGAACAGCTAATGGAGATCCTAATAAACAGTAGCTGCTGAATGTGGAACAGCTAATGGGGTCCCTAATAAACAGTAGCTGCTGAATGTGGAACAGCTAATGGAGATCCTAATAAACAGTAGCTGCTGAATGTGGAACAGCTAATGGAGATCCTAATAAACAGTAGCTGCTGAATGTGGAACAGCTAATGGGGTTCCTAATAAACAGAGGCTGCTGAATGTGGAACAGCTAATGGAGATCCTAATAAACAGTAGCTGCTGAATGTGGAACAGCTAACGGAGATCCTAATAAACTAAAAACACACACAAGAGGTTCAACCTCCCCCTTAGTCTCCGTTGCCTTGTGCCTAAACGTGGTGATTACTTTGTACTTAAAAATTCTAATAAGCTTTATTGGCATAAATGGGTACCACTGTTGCCAAATGCAATTATAGTATAATTGAACGATTCTAGATTAGTCTGTAGAGTAGCCTCAGTTTGGTTCTGAACACTACAACACCATTCAAACAGGTTGGAGAAGTTCCTCCTATGTTCAGGTCTAGGATCAGCTTCCCCTCCCCCTGTCCGAACCTTAACCATTAGAGGGGAAAAAGGTAAACTGACCCAGAGCAGCATTTCACAAACTGTCCTGGGGACCCCAAGGGGTGCACGTTTTTTTTTTTTTTTTTTGTCCTAACACTACACGGCTGATTCTAATAATCAAAGCTTGATGATTAGTTGATTATTTAAGATCAGCTGTGTAGTGCTAGGGGGTAAAAGAACCAAAACGTGCACCCCCCTTCGGTTCCCAAGGACCGAGTTCGGGGAAAACACTGGTCTAGGGGAAACTTCACGCTACACCAGGGTTCTACAATTCCGGTCCTGGAGGGCCGAAAACACTTCTGTTTTTTTTTATTTCTACCTGGTATTTAATTGCACTCACCTGGTGTCCCGGGTCTGAATTAGCCCCTGATTAGGAGAAGGAGAGGATGGAAAAACAGAGGTGTTTTCGGCCCTCCTTGACCGGAATTGAAGAACCCTGCGCTACACCAAAGAAAGAAGTGAATACCTGCTCACCGTTTGTCCAATGGGGTCTGTCTGTCTGAATGCGGAGGCACCGGTTCTCATTAGATTAAACCGTAGGCTCTTTACCAGTTGTCTATGAAGTCCGTCCTCGCTTCTCCTCCTCCATCGCACTAAAAACAACTGACCAGGTGAAAGCTATGCAGTCTAATGATTATCTTTCACCATTATTGGTTTCACCTGTAAAGTAAAGAGTCTTAAGATTGGTTGATTGGTCTTCTTTGTTGGTGGGCAACACATGTGACTTGAGTCATAACGCCACCGGCTGGACAGGAGGAGTAGAGGGTAGAGAAAGACCGGCCCATAGAGGTGGATAGAGGGCCACCTGCTGGACAGGAGGGAATAGAGAAAGATCAGCCCATAGAGGTGGATAGAGGGCCACCTGCTGGACAGGAGGAGTAGAGGGTAGAGAAAGACCGGCCCATAGAGGTGGATAGAGGGCCACCGGCTGGACAGGAGGAGTAGAGGGTAGAGAAAGACCAGCCCATAGAGGTGGATAGAGGGCCACCGGCTGGACAGGAGGGAATAGAGAAAGACCAGCCATAGAGGTGGGATAGAGGGCCACCTGCTGGACAGGAGGGAGTAGAGGGTAGAGAAAGACCAGCCCATAGAGGTGGATAGAGGGCCACCGGCTGGACAGGAGGAGTAGAGGGTAGAGAAAGACCGGCCCATAGAGGTGGATAGAGGGCCACCGGCTGGACAGGAGGGAATAGAGAAAGACCAGCCCATAGAGGTGGATTAGAGGGCCACCTGCTGGACAGGAGGAGTAGAGGGTAGAGAAAGACCAGCCCATAGAGGTGGATAGGGCCACCGGCTGGACAGGAGGAGTAGAGCATAGAGAAAGACCAGCCCATAGAAGTGGATAGAGGGCCACCGGCTGGACAGGAGGAGTAGAGGGTTAGAGAAAGACCAGCCCATAGAGGTGGATAGAGGGGCCACCGGCTGGACAGGAGGAGTAGAGGGTAGAGAAAGACCAGCCCATAGAGGTGGATAGAGGGCCACCGGCTGGACAGGAGGAGTAGAGGGTAGAGAAAGACCAGCCCATAGAGGTGGATAGAGGGCCACCGGCTGGACAGGAGGGAATAGAGAAAGACCAGCCCATAGAGGTGGATAGAGGGCCACCGGCTGGACAGGAGAGGAGAGGGTAGAGAAAGACCAGCCCATAGAGGTGGATAGAGGGCCACCGGCTGGACAGGAGGGAATAGAGAAAGACCAGCCCATAGAGGTGGATAGAGGGCCACCGGCTGGACAGGAGGGAATAGAGAAAGACCATTCCCATAGAGGTGGATAGAGGGCCACCTGCTGGACAGGAGAGGAGAGGGTAGAGAAAGACCAGCCCATAGAGGTGGATAGAGGGCCACCGGCTGGACAGGAGGAGTAGAGGGTAGAGAAAGACCGGCCCATAGAGGTGGATAGAGGGCTGCTGGACAGGAGGAGTAGAGGGTAGAGAAAGACCGGCCCATAGAGGTGGATAGAGGGCCACCTGCTGGACAGGAGGAGTAGAGCGTAGAGAAAGACCAGCCCATAGAGGTGGATAGAGGGCCACCTGCTGGACAGGAGGAGTAGAGGGTAGAGAAAGACAATAGAGGTGGATAGAGGGCCACCGGCTGGACAGGAGGGAATAGAGAAAGACCAGCCCATAGAGGTGGATAGAGGGCCACCGGCTGGACAGGAGAGGAGAGGGTAGAGAAAGACCAGCCCCATAGAGGTGGATAGAGGGCCACCGGCTGGACAGGAGGGAATAGAGAAAGACCAGCCCATAGAGGTGGATAGAGGGCCACCGGCTGGACAGGAGGGAATAGAGAAAGACCAGCCCATAGAGGTGGATAGAGGGCCACCTGCTGGACAGGAGAGGAGAGGGTAGAGAAAAGACCAGCCCATAGAGGTGGATAGAGGTTCACCGGCTGGACAGGAGGAGTAGAGGGTAGAGAAAGACCGGCCCATAGAGGTGGATAGAGGGCCATGCTGGACAGGAGGAGTAGAGGGTAGAGAAAGACCGGCCCATAGAGGTGGATAGAGGGCCACCTGCTGGACAGGAGAGTAGAGGGTAGAGAAAGACCGGCCCATAGAGGTGGATAGAGGGCCACGGCTGGACAGGAGGAGTAGAGGGCAGAGAAATACCAGCCCATAGAGGTGGATAGAGGGCCACCGGCTGGACAGGAGAGTAGAGCGTAGAGAAAGACCGGCCCATAGAGGTGGATAGAGCACCATTCTTTGCACCTGTGCCATTTTTGGCTCCTGTGACAGCAAGTAAGTCTATGCAAGAGCCCCAGTTCTGCTCTACCCTTCTCCATGACGTGTGACCCCCCGTAGATTTCACTCCCTGGATTTAAGAGTCATGGACTGGTGTCAGGAATACGGTGGAATCAGAATCAGGCTCATTGTGTAAATAGATAGAACGAGACAGAGAGAGAGAGAGAGAGAGAGAGGGAGGAGTGGAGAATCATCTCCTATGTTTTAGACAGGTGACAGGCAGCGTCTGTTCCTGCTGGTGCCCCCTACCCCCGGAGCACACACACCTCTACCCCCCCCCCCCCCACCCAGCGGGAGTCATTATCACAGCTGGGGGAGGGGGGGGGGGGGGGCAGTCACCACCCCACCCTAAATGAACCATCTCACCCGCCCATTAAGGTGCTCAACCCCATCCCCCCTCTCTCCCCTTTCCTCACCCCCTGCTGTGAGACCAAGGAGATCTCAGTACAAACAACTGGATGGGTTCATTACAGCACACCGTAGAAAAACATTTCACAACGGAAAACGTTTTTGCAACAAAAAACAAGAGTTTCTATTGGACAAATTCAGGAAGTTCCCTCCCCTTTAGGGTTCCTAGTGAATACACCTCTGGCCTCCTTTATAGACGTCATATTATAACCGTCATCATTATACAGGCTTTAGGTTCCTAGTGAATACACCTCTGGCCTCCTTTATATTCATATTATAACCGTCATCATTATACAGGCTTTAGGTTCCTAGTGAATACCTCTCTGGCCTCCTTTATATTATATAACCGTCATCATTATACAGGCTTTAGGTTCCTAGTGAGTACTCTCTAGTGTAATATTTCTACACAGTTATCATTATACAGGCTTTAGGTTCCTAGTGAATACACCTCTGGCCTCCTTTAAAGACTTCATATTATAACCGTCATCATTATCCAGGCTTTAGGTTTCTAGTGAATACACACTCTGGCCCCTTCTAGTGTCATATTTCTAACCGTCATCATTGTAATCCAGGCTTTAGGTTCCTATGAATACACTCTGGCCTCCTTTATATTCATATTATAACCGTCATCATTATACAGTGAGTTCCTAGTGAATACACCTCTGTTCTCCTTTAATTCATATTCTCATCATTTATACAGTTTAGGTTCCTAGTGAATACACCTCTCCTCCTTCCTATATATTCATATTATAACCGTTCATCATACAGGCTTTACAGTGAATACCTCTCTAGTCCTTTAATTCATATTATAACCGTATCAGTGAGTCTTTAGGTCTAGTGAATAATATTTATTATAACTACACAGTGAGGTCCCATCTAGTCCTTAATATTTATTATAACCGTCATCATTATACAGGCTTTAGGTTCCTAGTGAATACCTCTCTGGCCTCCTTTATATTCATATTATAACCGTCATCATTATACAGGCTTTAGGTTCCTAGTGAATACACCTCTGGCCTCCTTTATATTCATATTATAACTCACATTATACAGTTTAGAGTGAATACACCTATCTAGTGTAATATTTATAACCGTCATCATTATACAGGCTGAGGTTCCTATCTACCTCTCTGGCCTCCTTTAATATTTATAACCGTCATCATTATACAGTGAGGTTCCTAGTGAATACACCTCTGGTGTATATTCATATTATAACCGTCATCATTATACAGGCTTTAGGTTCCTAGTCCTCTCTGGCCTCCTTTATATTCATATTATAACCGTCATCATTATACAGGCTTTAGGTTCCTAGTGAATACACCTCTGGCCTCCTTATATATATATATATCATCATTATACAGGCTTTAGGTTCCTAGTGAATACACCTCTGCTCTCCTTTATAGACTTCATATTATAACCGTCATCATTATACAGCCTGTGGGCTATCAAAATGATCATGAAGTGAATCTTCATGACGTGTTATTTTTCTGTTTAACCGTATTTAACCTGTATTTAACTGTAACGTCAAACATGAGCACAGTGCGTCCCATCTAGTGTAATATTTCTACAGTGAGTCCCATCTAGTGTAATATTTCTACACAGTGAGTCCCATCTAGTGTAATATTTCTACACAGTGAGTCCTATCTAGTGTAATATTTCTACAGTGAGTCCTATCTAGTGTAATATTTCTACACAGTGAGTCCTATCTAGTGTAATATTTCTACACAGTGAGTCCTATCTAGTGTAATATTTCTACACAGTGAGTCCTATCTAGTGTAATATTTCTACACAGTGAGTCCTATCTAGTGTAATATTTCTACACAGTGAGTCCTATCTAGTGTAATATTTCTACACAGTGAGTCCTATCTAGTGAATATTTCTACACAGTGATCCTATCTAGTGTAATATTTCTACACAGTGAGTCCTATCTAGTGTAATATTTCTACACAGTGAGTCCCATCTAGTGTAATATTTCTACACAGTGAGTCCTATCTAGTGTAATATTTCTACACAGTGAGTCCTATCTAGTGTAATATTTCTACACAGTGAGTCCTATCTAGTGTAATATTTCTACACAGTGAGTCCTATCTAGTGTAATATTTCTACACAGTGAGTCCTATCTAGTGTAATATTTCTACACAGTGAGTCCTATCTAGTGTAATATTTCTACACAGTGAGTCCCATCTAGTGTAATATTTCTACAGTGAGTCCTATCTAGTGTAATATTTCTACACAGTGAGTCCTATCTAGTGTAATATTTCTACACAGTGAGTCCTATCTAGTGTAATATTTCTACAGTGAGTCCTATCTAGTGTATATTTCTACACAGTGAGTCCTATCTAGTGTAATATTTCTACACAGTGAGTCCTATCTAGTGTAATATTTCTACACAGTGAGTCCTATCTAGTGTAATATTTCTACACAGTGAGTTGTAATATTTCTACACAGTGAGTCCTATCTAGTGTAATATTTCTACACAGTGAGTCCTATCTAGTGTAATATTTCTACACAGTGAGTCCTATCTAGTGTAATATTTCTACACAGTGAGTCCCCATCTAGTGTAATATTTCTACACAGTGAGTCCTATCTAGTGTAATATTTCTACACAGTGAGTCCTATCTAGTGTAATATTTCTACACAGTGAGTCCCATCTAGTGTAATATTTCTACACAGTGAGTCCTATCTAGTGTAATATTTCTACACAGTGAGTCCTATCTAGTGTAATATTTCTACACAGTGAGTCCTATCTAGTGTAATATTTCTACAGTGAGTCCTATCTAGTGTAATATTTCTACACAGTGAGTCCTATCTAGTGTAATATTTCTACACAGTGAGTCCTATCTAGTGTAATATTTCTACACAGTGAGTCCTATCTAGTGTAATATTTCTACACAGTGAGTCCTATCTAGTGTAATATTTCTACAGTGAGTCCTATCTAGTGTAATATTTCTACACAGTGAGTCCTATCTAGTGTAATATTTTCTACACAGTGAGTCCTATCTAGTGTAATATTTCTACAGTGAGTCCTATCTAGTGTAATATTTCTACACAGTGAGTCCTATCTAGTGTAATATTTCTACACAGTGAGTCCTATCTAGTGTAATATTTCTACACAGTGAGTCCTATCTAGTGTAATATTTCTACACAGTGAGTCCTATCTAGTGTAATATTTCTACACAGTGAGTCCTATCTAGTGTAATATTTCTACACAGTGAGTCCTATCTAGTGTAATATTTCTACACAGTGAGTCCTATCTAGTGTAATATTTCTACACAGTGAGTCCTATCTAGTGTAATATTTCTACACAGTGAGTCCTATCTAGTAATATTTCTACACAGTAGTCCTATCTAGTGTAATATTTCTACACAGTGAGTCCTATCTAGTGTAATATTTCTATTCAGTGAGTCCTATCTAGTGTAATATTTCTACAGTGAGTCCTATCTAGCTTAATATTTCTACAATAATAGTATAAGTCATCTGTATTGTATTGTCTATTTCAAGGCTATCCAACCCTGTTCCTGGAGAGAGACCCTCCTGTAGGTTTTAACAGGAACAGGGTTGGAGTGAAAACCTACAGGAGGGTAAAGTGCATTCATAAAGTATTCAGACCCCTTCCCCTTTTCCACATTTTGTTACGTTACAGCCTTATTCTAAAATGGATTACATAAATACAAATCCTCAGCAATCTACACACAATACCCCATAATGACAAAGCAGAAATACCTTATTTACATAAGTATTCAGACCCTTTGCTATGAGACTCGAATTTCAGCTCAGGTGCATCCTGTTTCCATTGATCATCCTTGAGATGTTTCTACAACTTGATTGGAGTCCACCTGTGGTAAATTCAATTGATTGGACATGATTTGGAAAGGCACACACCTGTCTATATAAGGTCCCACAGGTGACGGTGCATGTCAGAGCAAAACCCAAGCCATGAGGTTGAAGGAATTGTCCGTAGAGCTCCGAGACAGGATTGTGTCAAAGCACAGATCTGGGGAAGGGTACCAAAAGACTTCTGCACCATTGAAGGTCCCCAAGAACACAGTGGCCTCCATCAATCTTAAATGGAAGAAGTTTGGAACCACCAAGACTCTTCCTAGAGCTGGCCGCCCGGCCAAACTGAGCAATCGGGGGAGAAGGGCCTTGGTCAGGGAGGTGACCAAGAACCTGATGGTCACTCTGACAGATCTCCAGAGTTCCTCTGTGGAGATGGGAGAACCTTCCAGAAGGACAACCATCTCTGCAGCACTCCTCCAATCAAGCCTTTATGGTAGTGGCCAGACGGAAGCCACTCCTCAGTAAAAGGCACATGACAGCCCGCTTGGAGTTTGCCAAAAGGCACCTAAAGGACTCTCAGACCATGAGAAACAAGATTATTTGGTCTGATGAAACCAAGATTGAACTCTTTGACCTGAAAGCCAAGCATCACGCCTGGAGGAAACCTGGCACCATCCCTACGGTGAAGCATGGTGGTGGCAGCATCGTACTGTGGGGATGTTTTTCAGCGGCAGGGACCAGGAGACTAGTCAGGATCGAGGCAAACATGAACAGAGCAAAGTACAGAGAGATCCTTGATGAAAACCTGCTCCAGAACGCTCAGGACCTCAGACTGGGGCGAAGGTTCATCTTCCAACAGGACAACGACCCTAAACACACAGCCAAGACAACACAGGAGTGGTTTCGGGACAAGTCTCTGAATGTCCTTGAGTGGCCCAGCCAGAGCCCGGACTTGAACCCGATCGAACATCTCTGGACAGCCCTGTACATAGCTGTGCAGCGACGCTCCCCATCCAACCTGACAGAGCTTGAAAGGATCTGCAGAGAAGAATGGGAGAAACTCCCCAAATACAGCTGTGTCAAGCTTGTAGCGTCATACCCAAGAAGACTCGAGGCTGTAATCGCTGCCAAAGGTGCTTCAACAAAGTACTGAGTAAAGGTTCTGAATACTTTCATTTTTTTAAAAATAAATGTGCAAACATTTCTAAAAATCAGTTTTTGCTTTGTCATTATGGGGTATTGTGTGTAGATTGAGGGTATGAAACAATTTAACCATTTTAGAATAAGGCTGTAATCTAACAAAATGTGGAAAAAGTCAAGGGGTCTGAATACTTTCCGAATGCACTGTACCTCTCCAGGATCAGGGTTGGAGTTAAAACCTACAGGAGGATATCTCTCCAGGAACAGGGTTGGAGTTAAAACCTACAGGAGGGTATCTCTCCAGGAACAGGGTTGGAGTTAAAACCTACAGGAGGATATCTCTCCAGGAACAGGGTTGGAGTTAAAACCTACAGGAGGGTAGCTCTCCAGGAACAGGGTTGGAGTTAAAACCTACAGGAGGGTCTCTCTCCAGGAACAGGGTTGGAGTTAAAACCTACAGGAGGGTATCTCTCCAGGAACAGGGTTGGAGGTAAAACCTACAGGAGGGTATCTCTCCAGGAACAGGGTTGGAGGTAAAACCTACAGGAGGGTATCTCTCCAGGAACAGGGTTGGAGGTAAAACCTACAGGAGGGTATCTCTCCAGGAACAGGGTTGGAGGTAAAAACCTACAGGAGGGTATCTCTCCAGGAACAGGGTTGGAGTTAAAACCTACAGGAGGGTATCTCTCCAGGAACAGGGTTGGAGTTAAAACCTACAGGAGGATATCTCTCCAAAGAAAAAGGGTTGGAGTTAAAACCTACAGGAGGGTATCTCTCCAGGTACAGGGTTGGAGATAAAACCTACAGGAGGGTATCTCTCCAGGAACAGGTTTGGAGTAAAGTATTACAGGAGGAGTATCTCTCCAGGACTGGGTTGGAGTTAAAACCTACAGGAGGGTATATTCTCCAGGAACAGGGTTGGAGTTAAAACTTAACAGGAGGTATATCTCTCAGTAACAGGGTTCTCTGAAAGTTTAAAACTTTCAGGTAAACGGTTATCTCTCCAGGAAACAGGGTTGGGACAGTAAACTGTATTTCTTTAGTGAACATTTCAACACAAACGCTCTTCTGTCCTAAGTATTTAATGCTTTCAGTACAACTGTTATTCTGTAAAGTATAAATCATCTTACAGACAGACATATGGACGAAGAGACAGACAGACAGACAGACAGAACAGACAGAATATCCAAAAACCAGGAAAAACATACTATAGTTAAAACAACATTTCTCCTACAAAAGTAAAAAAAAACATGATAGAAAAACAAGTAAATTGGTAATCATATTACTGGTATATGTACAAAGAAACAAACAAAGTTGTATGAATGCTTTCAGTAAACTGTTATTCTGTAAAGTATTAATGCTTTCAGTAAACGGTTATTCTGTAAAGTATTAATGCTTTCAGTAAACTGTTATTCTGTAAAGTATTAATGCTTTCAGTAAACTGTTATTCTGTAAAGTATTAATGCTTTCAGTAAACTGTTATTCTGTAAAGTATTAAAGCTTTCAGTAAACTGTTATTCTGCAAAGTATTAATGCTTTCAGTAAACGGTTATTCTGTAAAGTATTAATGCTTTCAGTAAACGGTTATTCTGTAAAGTATTAATGCTTTCAGTAAACTGTTATTCTGTAAAGTATTAATGCTTTCAGTAAACGGTTATTCTGTAAAGTATTAATGCTTTCAGTAAACCGTTATTCTGTAAAGCTAAAAACGGTCTATGGTATCGTAACGCCTCGAAACTCATTACTGCGACTGAATCAGTAGGGGGGAGGAAATAAAACGTGACACATTTAAAGGAAAAAACTTTCAAGGAGGAAAGGAATGTCACGTGTAAAAGAGGACGTGGTCATCTTATAGACGTGACACTGATCTAAGGTCAGTCTACTAGTTAAGGTGAGGAAATGGAGAATGTTCTCCTTGATCTGTGCTTCTCCAGAGAGGCACTAGATCAGGGGTGTCCATGGAGGGCAGTCTGTCTCTGCTGGTTTTAGTTATTTCCTTTCAATATTTTTACATTTACATTTGAGTCATTTAGCAGACGCTCTTATCCAGAGCGACTTACAGTTAAGTGCATACATTATTATTTTTCATACCCCCTGTGGGAATCGAACCCACAACCCTGGCGTTGCAAACGCCATGCTCTACCAACTGAGCTACATCCCCTGCCGGCCATTCCCTCCCCTACCCTGGACGACGCAGGGCCAATTGTGCGCCGCCCCATTGGTCTCCCGGTCGCGGCCGGCTACGACAGAGCCTGGATTCGAACCAGGATCTCTAGTGCGATGCAGTGCCTTAGACCACTGCGCCACTCGGGAGATGTGTGTCAGATGAAGCCCTGGACAACCAGGTGAGGGAAGGTCCTAACTAATCACTATGTGTCAGATGAAGACAACCAGGTGAGAGGGGAGGTCCTAACTAATCACTATGTGTCAGATGAAGACAACCAGGTGAGGGGAGGTCCTAACTAATCACTATGTGTCAGATGAAGACAACCAGGTGAGGGGAGGTCCTAACTCATCACTATGTGTCAGATGAAGACAACCAGGTGAGAGGGGAGGTCCTAACTAATCACTGACCTCAATTCGTCAATCAAGTACAAGGGAGGAGTGAACCTGCAGACACACTGCCCTACATGGAATGAGTTCGACACCTGTTTTAGGTGCTGGACGTGGACAGGATGTGACATCGTCAACAGGAAGTAGTGATGTCTAGATGCTGGACGTAGAGAGGATGTCCTCCACCAGGCGTTTGTAAACCCAGGAGTCTCCCTTCAGCCTCTGTCTCCTCACACACACCACCTACAACACACAGCATCAATATCAATAACCTGATCCCTGCTGGGTGTTAGTAATCAATAACCTGATCCCTGCTGGGTGTTTGTAATCAATAACCTGATCCCTGCTGGGTGTTAGTAATCAATAACCTGATCCCTGCTGGGTGTTAGTAATCAATAACCTGATCCCTGCTGGGTGTTAATAATCAATAATCTGATCCCTGCTGATCAATAACCTGATCCCTGCTGGGTGTTAATAATCAATAAACCTGATCCCTGCTGGGTGTTAGTAATCATAACCTGATCCCTGCTGGGTTTAGTAATCAATAACCTGTGAATCAATAACCTGATCCCTGCTGGGTGTTAGTGTTCAATAACCTGATCCCTGCTGGGTGTTAGTAATCAATAACCTGATCCCTGCTGGGTGTTAGTAATCAATAACCTGATCCCCTGCTGGGTGTTATTCAATTCAATAACCTGAATACACTGGGTGTTAGTATCAATAACCTGGTCCCTGCTGGGTGTTAAGCCAATAACCTGAAGCTGGGTGTTAGTAATCAATAACCTGATCCCTGCTGGGTGTTAGTAATCAATAACCTGATCCCTGCTGGGTGTTAGTAATTAACCTGTACCTGCTGGTGCTAGTAATCAGTAACCTGATCCCTGTGGGTAGTCAAACAATAACCTGATCCCTGCTGGGTGTTAGTAATCAATAACCTGATCCCTGCTGGGTGTTAATAATCAATAACATCCCTATCCCTGTGTTAGTAATCACACAACCTGATCCCCTGCTGGGTAATATAATCAATAACCTGATCCTGGGGTGTTAGTAATCAATAACCTGATCCCTGCTGGTGTTAGTACCAATATTCCTGATCCCTGCTGGGTGTTATTCTGTAATCATAACCTGATCCGTGCTGGGTGTTAATAATCAAACCTGATCCCTGCTGGGTGTGTAATTGTATTCCGTAACCTGATCCCTGCTGGGTGTTATTAATCAATAACCTGATCAGCTGTGTATTGTATTCTGTCAATAACCTGATCCCTGCTGGGTGCGTAATCAATAACCTGTGTCCCTGCTGGGTGTTAGTAATCAATAATCTGATCCCTGCTGGGTGTTAGTAATCAATAATCTGTATCCTGCTGGGTGCTAATAATCAATAACCTGATCCCTGCTGGGTGTTGATAATCAATAACCTGATCCCTGCTGGGTGTTAGTAATCAATAACCTGATCCCTCTGGGTGCAATAATCAATAACCTGATCCCTGTATTGTTAGTAATGTTTAATAAACATCCTGCTGGGTGTTAGTAATCAATAACCTGATCCCTGTGGGTTTGTATTCAATAATGTGATTCAGCCTATCTCCTCAATTCACCACCTAGAACACACATCAATAATCAATAGGGTGGTCCACTTTGGGAAAGTGTGGAAGCAAGAGGATTGTCAATAATCAACACTAATCATCAATAACCTGATCAGTAGTAATAAATATGTACCTCAGGTCTGTGCAGTAGACACACCTCTAGCTCAAAAGCCATGGTGACCTTCCCAAAGTCCCCCTGGGTACGACACTTCAGAGTGTAGCTGGGGAGAGGAGACACACACACACACACATTATTAGATTCCGTCTATTGTACACACACACACACACATTATTCTGTCTAGATTATGTGTATTGTATTCCATGTATTGTATTGTGTATTCCA
>CM072220.1:6001772-6011772 GCA_036851935.1 Coregonus suidteri
GTCTGTACCTTGATCCTGTCTGTATGTGTGTACCTTGATCCTGTCTGTACCTTGATCCTGTCTGTATGTGTGTACCTTGATCCTGTCTGTATGTCTGTACCTTGATCCTGTCTGTCCTGTCTGTACCTTGATCCTGTCTGTATGTATGTCTGTACCTTGATCCTGTCTGTATGTGTGTACCTTGATCCTGTCTGTATGTGTGTACCTTGATCCTGTCTGTATGTCTGTACCTTGATCCTGTCTGTATGTGTGTACCTTGATCCTGTCTGTATGTGTGTACCTTGATCCTGTCTGTATGTGTGTACCTTGATCCTGTCTGTATGTGTGTACCTTGATCCTGTCTGTATGTCTGTACCTTGATCCTGTCTGTATGTGTGTACCTTGATCCTGTCTGTATGTGTGTACCTTGATCCTCCGTGGTCCGTCCCGTAGCCCTCGTCTCTTGCTGGGTGTTAGCAGGGTGATGACTTTATCCAGTCCTCTCTCCAGACTGCCGAACACCTTCCCCCCTCTCCTCTTCTGGCTGCTGCCCCCCCCAGACACCCCCGCCAGGTCTAACGACCGAGACCTAAGAGATGCAGGGAGGACGACAATGATCTCTAGACCAGTTTACTTTTTTACCCCCTTTTTCCTCCCAAATTTCATGATTGGTAGTTACGAGCTTGTCTCATCGCAGCAACTCCCCAACGGACTCGGGAGAGGCGGAGGGCGAGAGTCGGCTTGCAGGCGCCCGGCCCGCCACAAGGAGTCGCTAGAGCGCGATGAGTCAAGGCCAAAGCCTCCCCTGACCCGGACCACGCTGGGCCAACTGTGCGCTGTGACAGCCTGGGATCGAACCCGGGACTGTAGTGAGGCCTCAGCACTGCGATGCAGCGCCTTAGACCGCTGCGTTCTAATCTAGAGTTTAGTCAGCACTCTACCTAGGGATAGAATGGATACTCTCTGTTGTCTGTCTTTAACAAGTCATCCTCAGTTCCTGACTACCACAGAAACAACCTAGGGATAGAATGGATACTCTCCAGTCTTTATCAAGGCCTTAGACCAGTGGTTCTTAAACCTCTCCTCAGGAACCTCCGGCCGCTCCATGTCCAGAACCAGCACAGCTGATTCAAACTCATCAACTAATCATCATCAAGCCCCTTGACTAGGGCCTTTTTTCATTTGGCCAAAAGTCCCTCCGTCTTTTTATCTATAACATGTCTTCTTGCACTACTAACCTACATTTGTTTTGACCACTTTTACACATTCATTTGCCTGATGGAGAGTGGAGGAGGAGTCTAATTTCATAAAAGCGCATTTCCATCCATGTTGCCTCTCCTCGATTACATTTGACCTTTTTAATGTTCCCTCTCCTCGATTACCTTTGACCTTTTTAAAAACGGAGGTGAGAAGAGGAGGCAGGAGTTGAGCCAATCCCAACGGAGTAAAGCGCCGTGTGACTCAGGTGGGATGGTTCAGAGCGACAACAGAACGGTGAAATGTCCTGGGGTCCCCGAGGAGAGGTTTGAAAAACACTGTTGTTGAACACTAGGGACTGCAGTCAATATCAGGGCAGTCAAACTCAATCCCAGGAGGGCGTTGTGTCTGCAGGTTCTCCCCTCTCTCCTCCTCCCTCTCTCCTCCTCCCTCTCTCCTCCTCTCTCCTCTCCTCCTCTCTCTCTCTCCTCCTCTCTCCTCCTCCTCTCTCTCCTCCTCTCTCTCCTCCTCCTCTCTCTCTCCTCCTCCTCTCTCTCTCTCTCCTCCTCTCTCTCTCCTCCTCTGTCTCTTCTCCTCTTGCTCTCCTCCTCTCTCTCCTCCTCCTCTCTCTCTCCTCCTCTCTCTCTCCTCCTCTCTCTCTCTCTCCCTCCCTCCCTCTCTCTCCCCTCTCTCCTCTCCCTCTCTCCTCCTCCCCCCTATGTGCAGGTTCTCCTCTCCTCCCCCCTCTCTCCTCCTCTCTCCTCCCTCCTCTCCTCCTCCCTCTCTCTCCTCCCCCCTCTCTCCTCTCCTCTCTCTCCTCCCTCCCCCAGGAGGTTGGTGTGTCTGCAGGTTCCTCTCTCCTCCCCCCTCTCTCCTCCCATCTCTCTCTCTCAGGTCTCCTCTCTCTCCTCCTCTCTCTCTCCCTCCTCCCTCTCTCCTCCTCCCTCTCTCCTCCTCCCTCCCCCAGGAGGTTGGTGTGTCTGCAGGTTCTCCCCTCTCTCCTCCTCTCTCTCTCTCCCCCTCCTCTCTCCTCCTCTCTCTCTCCTCCCCCCTCTCCTCTCCCTCTCCCCCAGGAGGGCAGTGTGTCTGCAGGTTCTTTCTTTCCTCCTCCTGGATTTGTACTTGATTGATCAATAAAAGGTCACTGATTGGTTAAGAAACCAGCAGAGACACGGCCCTTCAGGGAATAGAGTTTGACACCCCTGTTCTAGAATGACTTCAGCACATTCTAATCTAGAGTTTAGTCAGCACTCTACCTAGGGATAGAATGGATACTTTCTGTTGTCTGTCTTTAACAAGTCATCATCAGTAACCTTCTCTCTGGGCTGAAGGCCAGTCAGTATCTACAGATCTCCTTCCTCCATCATACCTTCTCTCTGGGCTGAAGGTCAGTATCTACAGCTCTCCTTCCTCCATCATACCTTCTCTCTGGGCTGAAGGCCAGTCAGTATCTACAGCTCTCCTTCCTCCATCATACCTTCTCTCTGGGCTGAAGGTCAGTATCTACAGCTCTCCTTCCTCCATCATACCTTCTCTCTGGGCTGAAGGTCAGTCAGTATCTACAGCTCTCCTTCCTCCATCATACCTTCTCTCTGGGCTGAAGGTCAGTCAGTATCTCCAGCTCTCCTTCCTCCATCATACCTTCTCTCTGGGCTGAAGGCCAGTCAGTATCTACAGATCTCCTTCCTCCATCATACCTTCTCTCTGGGCTGAAGGTCAGTATCTACAGCTCTCCTTCCTCCATCATACCTTCTCTCTGGGCTGAAGGTCAGTATCTACAGCTCTCCTTCCTCCATCATACCTTCTCTCTGGGCTGAAGGTCAGTATCTCCAGCTCTCCTTCCTCCATCATACCTTCTCTCTGGGCTGAAGGTCAGTATCTACAGCTCTCCTTCCTCCATCATACCTTCTCTCTGGGCTGAAGGTCAGTATCTACAGCTCTCCTTCCTCCATCATACCTTCTCTCTGGGCTGAAGGTCAGTCAGTATCTCCAGCTCTCCTTCCTCCATCATACCTTCTCTCTGGGCTGAAGGCCAGTCAGTATCTCCAGCATACCTTCTCTCTGGGCTGAAGGTCAGTATCTCCAGCTCTCCTTCCTCCATCATACCTTCTCTCTGGGCTGAAGGTCAGTATCTCCAGCTCTCCTTCCTCCATCATACCTTCTCTCTGGGCTGAAGGTCAGTATCTCCAGCTCTCCTTCCTCCATCATACCTTCTCTCTGGGCTGAAGGTCAGTATCTACAGCTCTCCTTCCTCCATCATACCTTCTCTCTGGGCTGAAGGTCAGTATCTACAGCTCTCCTTCCTCCATCATACCTTCTCTCTGGGCTGAAGGCCAGTCCCAGCTCTCCTTCCTCCATCATACTTCTACTCTGGGCTCAGTATCTACAGTCTCTCCTTCCTCCATCATACCTTCTCTCTGGGGCTGAAGGTCAGTATCTACAGCTCTCCTTCCTCCATCATACCTTCTCTCTGGGCTGAAGGTCAGTATCTCCAGCTCTCCTTCCTCCATCATACCTTCTCTCTGGGCTGAAGGTCAGTCAGTATCTCCAGCTCTCCTTCCTCCATCATACCTTCTCTCTGGGCTGAAGGCCAGTCAGTATCTCCAGCTCTCCTTCCTCCATCATACCTTCTCTCTGGGCTGAAGGTCAGTCAGTATCTACAGCTCTCCTTCCTCCATCATACCTTCTCTCTGGGCTGAAGGTCAGTATCTACAGCTCTCCTTCCTCCATCATACCTTCTCTCTGGGCTGAAGGTCAGTATCTACAGCTCTCCTTCCTCCATCATACCTTCTCTCTGGGCTGAAGGCCAGTCATCTACAGATCTCCTTCCTCCATCATACCTTCTCTCTGGGCTGAAGGTCAGTATCTACAGCTCTCCTTCCTCCATCATACCTTCTCTCTGGGCTGAAGGTCAGTATCTACAGCTCTCCTTCCTCCATCATACCTTCTCTCTGGGCTGAAGGTCAGTATCTCCAGCTCTCCTTCCTCCATCATACCTTCTCTCTGGGCTGAAGGTCAGTATCTCCAGCTCTCCTTCCTCCATCATACCTTCTCTCTGGGCTGAAGGTCAGTATCTACAGCTCTCCTTCCTCCATCATACCTTCTCTCTGGGCTGAAGGTCAGTATCTACAGCTCTCCTTCCTCCATCATACCTTCTCTCTGGGCTGAAGGCCAGTCAGTATCTACAGCTCTCCTTCCTCCATCATACCTTCTCTCTGGGCTGAAGGTCAGTATCTACAGATCTCCTTCCTCCATCATACCTTCTCTCTGGGCTGAAGGTCAGTATCTACAGATCTCCTTCCTCCATCATACCTTCTCTCTGGGCTGAAGGTCAGTCATATCTACAGCTCTCCTTCCTCCATCATACCTTCTCTCTGGGCTGAAGGTCAGTATCTACAGCTCTCCTTCCTCCATCATACCTTCTCTCTGGGCTGAAGGTCAGTATCTCCAGCTCTCCTTCCTCCATCATACCTTCTCTCTGGGCTGAAGGTCAGTATCTACAGCTCTCCTTCCTCCATCATACCTTCTCTCTGGGCTGAAGGTCAGTATCTCCAGCTCTCCTTCCTCCATCATACCTTCTCTCTGGGCTGAAGGTCAGTATCTACAGCTCTCCTTCCTCCATCATACCTTCTCTCTGGGCTGAAGGTCAGTATCTCTACAGATCTCCTTCCTCCATCATACCTTCTCTCTGGGCTGAAGGTCAGTATCTCCAGCTCTCCTTCCTCCATCATACCTTCTCTCTGGGCTGAAGGTCAGTATCTACAGCTCTCCTTCCTCCATCATACCTTCTCTCTGGGCTGAAGGCCAGTATCTCCAGCTCTCCTTCCTCCATCATACCTTCTCTCTGGGCTGAAGGTCAGTATCTCCAGCTCTCCTTCCTCCGTCATACCTTCTCTCTGGGCTGAAGGTCAGCATCTCCAGCTCTTCTTCCTCCATTCTGTCCACTCTCTCCCGCTCTCTCTTCCTCGACGGGTCCTTAGACGCACTGCCTCCTCCTGCAACACACACACACACACACACACACACACACACACACACACACAGGGGGAGAGTGTGTAAAACATGTCAGTACACACCACATGGGACAGACAGCAGGGAAAGAGACAGCTACACCTGTCATAGCACACGCCTAGGGACACACACACACACACACACACACACACACACAACGCACACACACACACACACACACACACACACACACACACACACACACACACACACACACGGTCCCTCATGTGTTAGTCTGGACAGAGCCGTCAGCTGCAGCAGGACTGGAGAGGTGGGTTATACATGAGACAGAGATAACGTGTGTGTGTGTATGTCTGTGTGTATCTGTGTGTGTGTGTGTGTGTGTGTGTGATATTAATATTATTAGTGAAAAACTGGGTCATATAGATCTAATAGTCCGTATTAATTGTCAGAAGTAAAAGCATCCAGTGAAAGGCTGAGAGAGCAGGCTACCCATCTCCATCTCTCTCATTGGAACGCAGAGGGCTAACAGCTAATAGCTAACAGCATTAGCATCCCACTCATTCACAAATATCTGTAATAGCGTTAGCGACGCTAGTTAGCATTAGGCTACATATTATAAAAAAATGGGGGAACACCTTTGGGTCGACAGTGATCATAATTACACACACACACACACACACACACACACACACACACACACACTGAGAAATAAAATCAGATGAATATGAGCGTCTTTGGCACAAAGCTGTTAAATGACTTTTACCAGAATACAATTTACTTGCAAATGTGCCACTTCTGATTCTGAGTGGCGGTGTGGGGGGGGGGGGGGGGGTGTACGGCCCTATGAAACCACCATACGGAATCACAGTATCCAGACAATAAAATGGAATTCAACAATATTCCTAAAAATGTATTGAACTTAGTAGGGAATCGACTAAATGTATTGAAAATGTAATGAATTAGCCCAAGTGTATCATAAAGACGTGAACAGAATGGCACCAGTGATTCGTATCCTGCTACTTTCTGAAGAGGAAAGGAGAATGTCGGTCTGGGTGTGGTCTGCCTGGGTGTGGTCTGCCTGGGTGTGGTCTGCCTGGTCTGCCTGGGTGTGGTCTGCCTGGGTGTGGTCTGCCTGGGTGCGGTCTGCCTGGTCTGCCTGGGTGTGGTCTGCCTGGGTGTGGTCTGCCTGGGTGTGGTCTGCCTGGGTGTGGTCTGCCTGGGTGTGGTCTGCCTGGGTGTGGTCTGCCTGGTCTGTCTGCCTGGGTGTGGTCTGCCTGGGTGTGGTCTGCCTGGTCTGGTCTGGGTGCGGTCTGCCTGGGTGTGGTCTGCCTGGGTGTGGTCTGCCTGGGTGTGGTCTGCCTGGGTGTGGTCTGCCTGGGTGCGGTCTGCCTGGGTGTGGTCCTGGGTGTTGGTCTGGGTGCGGTCTGCCTGGGTGTGGTCTGCCTGGGTGTGGTCTGCCTGGGTGTGGTCTGCCTGCCTGGGTGTGGTCTGCCTGGGTGTGGTCTGCCTGGGTGTGGTCTGCCTGGTCTGCCTGGGTGTGGTCTGCCTGGGTGTGGTCTGCCTGGGTGTGGTCTGCCTGGGTGTGGTCTGCCTGGGTGCGGTCTGTCTGGGTGCGGTCTGCCTGGTCGGTCTGCCTGGGTGCGGTCCTGCCTGGGTTGTGGTCTGGGTGTGGTCTGCCTGGGTGTCTGCCTGGGTGCGGTCTGCCTGGGTGCGGTCTGCCTGGGTGTGGTCTGCCTGGGTGCGGTCTGCCTGGGTGCGGTCTGCCTGGGTGGTCTGCCTGGGTGCGGTCTGCCTGGGTGCGGTCTGCCTGGGTGTGGTCTGCCTGGTGTCTGTCTGCCTGGGTGTGGTCTGCCTGGTCTGCCTGGGTGTGGTCTGCCTGGTCTGCCTGGGTGTGGTCTGCCTGTCTACCACTTTATGTAGCTGTTAGCGGTGATGCTAATGAAAACAGTCTTCTGGTAGATGGAAAGACTTCCCCCAAAAACCTTCCCAATTAAAATGTTAGCTACAAAGTAGCCTCTGCTTACAAGGCAGAATGATATCATGATTATTTGCATCAATCCAGCGAGTATTTGTTTAGAAAACTCTGCAATGACATGTGTTCAACAGAAACACCGCTAACAGCAGCCTCTTGATAGGTGTGGAATTAAAGGGTAACTACACCCCAAAAAATATACATTTCTCTAAAATCTCCCAGACCTCAAAAGTGGTTCTTCTGATGTCATTTAAGCATTGTTGTGGACTTAGAACATCCAATTTAGTTGTTTAAAAAAAAAATAATAAAAAAAAAGGGAAAAGCAAAACCTGGAAAAACAAAATGGGGAAAAAAAGGAATTTGGGGGAAAAAAAAACTAAAACAGAATCAAGCAAAATAAAACAGGTTTTACAGCCCTTGGTCTGTCTGTGGTCTGTCTGTGGTCTGTCTGTGGTCTGTCTGTGGTCTGTCTGTGGTCTGTCTGTGTCTGTCTGTCTGTGGTCTGTCTGTGGTCTGTCTGTGTGTGTGTCTGTGTGTGTGTACCCAGTTTGTGTGTGTGTGTGTGTGTGTGTGTGTGTGTGTGTGTGTGTGTGTGTGTGTGTGTCCGTAAGGTGGGTGGTCTTACCTGTGGGTGTGTCTACCTTGCTGTTATTATGGGTTGGTGTAGTCAACACTCTCTTATTGGGCCGAGTTGCCTTCCTATTGGCTACTGGGGATCGGGGGGCGGGCAGAGCAAATATATCAGCGTCCTTATTGGCCACGGCAACATTCTCTTTGTTTTCAGTGGTCCGTTCCCGGCCTCGGTCCCACCTCTCCTGGCGGCGGTGGTGTGTGATTGGCTCCCTCTCTGGAGTGGGGGCGTGGTTAGTTTGGGCCCGCCTCTTTTCAGCTGACGGACAGGTCGCTCTCTTTAGGAAGACAGAAACAAGAATGTTGATAACAAGTCACACACACACACACACACACACACACACACACACACAAACACACAGTGATGACCCCTGACCTCTTGTTGGGGTGTGAGCGGAACACAGGGCAGGTCGTCGTCACAGCAACAGTCCTCAGCATCATCATCATCATCATCCTCCTCACCGAAAAGTATAGTCTTCTTAGACAGGAGTGAGATAGAGAGGAGAGAGAGAGAGAGAGAAAAGTGAAAAGGAACATAAATATGTTTATTGACTTTTCAAGGCAATGAAGCTTCTAAAACTGGACTGAGAGGAGGAGAGAGAAGGAGGAAGAAGAGGAGGAGAGAGAAGAGGCAGAGAGAAGGAGAGAGAGAAGAGGAGAGAGAAGAGGAGGAGAGAGAAGAGGAGGAGAGAGGAGAGGAGAGAGGAGAGGAGAGAGAAGAGGAGAGAGAGAGAGAGAAGAGGCAGAGAGAAGAGAGAGAGGCAGAGAGGAGAGAGAGAAGAGGCAGAGAGGAGGAGAGAGAAGAGGCAGAGAGGAGGAGAGGAGAGAGAAGAGGCAGAGGCAGAGAGGAGGAGAGAGAGAAGGAGAAGAGAAGAGGAGAGAGAGAGAAGAGGCAGAGAGGAGGAGAGAGAAGAGGCAGAGAGGAGGAGAGAGAAGAGGGGAAGAGAGAAGGAAGAGAGAAGAGGCAGAGAGAGGAGAGAGAAGAGGCAGAGAGGAGAAGAGAGAAGAGGCAGAAGGAGGGGAGAAGAGAGAGGAGGCAGAGAGGAGGAGAGAGAGGGAGAGGCAGAGAGGAGGAGAGAGAAGAGGGAGAGAGGAGAGAGGAAGGGCAGAGAGGAGGAGAGAGAAGGAGAAAGAAGAGGGGAAGAGAGAGGAGGCAGAGAGGAGGAGAGAGAAGAGGCAGAGAGGGAAGAAGAGAGAAGAGGCAGACAGGAGGAGAGAGAAGAGGCAGAGAGAGAGGAGAGAGGAGGGCAGAGAGGAGGAGAGAGAAGAGGCAGAGAGGAGGAGAGAGAAGAGAGAGGAGAGAGAGGCAGGAGAGAGAGAGAGGCAGAGGCAGGAGGAGAGAGAAGAGGCAGACAGGAGGAGAGAGGAGGCAGAGAGGAGGAGAGAAGAGGCAGAGAGAAGGAGAGAGGAGGAGAGAGAAGAGGGGAAGAGAGAGAGGAGAGAAGAGGAAGAGAGGGGAAGAGAGAGGCAGAGAGGCAGAGAGGAGGCAGAGAGAGGAGAGAAGAGGCAGAGAGGAGGAGAGAGAAGGAGAAAGAAGAGAGAGGAGGAGAGAGAAGAGGCAGAGGAGAGAGAAGAGGAGAGAGAGGAGAAGAGGCAGAGAGAAGAGGCAGAGAGGAGGAGAGAGAAGAGGAGAGAGGAGAGAGAAGAGGCAGAAGAGAGAAGAGAGAGAGAGAGGCAGAGAGAGAGGAGGCAGAGAGAGAGAGGAGAGAGGCAGAGAGGAGAGAGAGGCAGAGGAGGAGAGAGAAGAGGCAGAGAGAAGGAGAGAGAAGAGGCAGAGAGAAGGAGAGAGAAGAGGCAGAGAGAAGGAGAGAGAAGAGGGAGGAGAGAGAAGAGGCAGAGAGGAGAGAGAAGAGGCAGAGAGAAGGAGAGAGAAGAGGCAGAGAGGAGGAGAGAGAATAAAGAGAGAGAGGCAGAGAGGAGAAGAGGGGAAGAGAGAAGAGGCAGAGAGAAGAAGAGAGAGGAGGAGAGAGAAGAGGCAGAGAGGAGGAGAGAGAAGAGGCAGAGAGGAGGAGAGAGAAGAGAGGGATTAGGAGATTTTGTTGCATTATGAGAAGTGGTTTAAGAGGCAGAGAGATTTGGAGAGAATTTTTTTTAGTCAAGAGATTTACACAAAATACTCAAAGAATGAGGAAGAGTGGAAGAAAGAGGAGCAGAGAGAAGGAGAAAGAGATTCAAAATTAATGAAAAATGAAACACTAACTCAGTGTAGAAAACATTTAAGAACACCTTCCCAATATTGAGTTGCAA
>CM072220.1:6014272-6016772 GCA_036851935.1 Coregonus suidteri
GCTCCAGAGCAACTTACAGTTAGATTATTTTTTTTTTCATACTGGCCCCCCCCCATGGGAATCGAACCCACAACCCTGGCGTTGCAAACGCCATGCTCTACCAACTGAGCTACATCCCTGCCGGCCATTCCCTCCCCTACCCTGGACGACGCAGGGCAATTGTGCTCCGCCCCCATGAGTCTCCCGGTCGCAGGCCGGCTGCGACAGAGCCTGGATTCGAACCAGGATCTCTAGTGGCTCAGCTAGCACTGCGATGCAGTGCCTTAGACCACTGCGCCACTCGACACATTCATGTAGGAACTGTGTGTGTCTGAGTGTGTTAGCGTTGAGCGATTAAAACGAAATGTTGGTTATTTTTCCGTTTTTTTAAACGCTAATTAGCCGACATCGGTTCAATTATTAGAATTCCATTTTATTCCGTTTCTTTCTGAGCTCAATGTGCCGTTTCTCTAGAGAGAAATCAGATGAAGCCTGGACTGTGCCATGTCGTAGGGAGTTGTAGTTTCCAAAAGGCCAATATTCTAACATAGTTTAGCGCAGAAAACGTGGTAATGAACTACAATGACCATAATCCAATTGCGCGCCTACTTGTCCGGTCTGGGCAGACACGGAGAGAAGAGACGGAAGGATGCGCGATCAAGAGAGCGGTTGCTTCTCGAGGAATCTCTCTCTACCTGAAAATACATGATCTAAGTGATTGATAGCTGGTATTCAGCGGTCATAAAAGTCTGCCTTATTTACACTGAATAACTACTAAAATAGTGATTTAGTCAGACAGCAGCTCTGTAGAGATGAGATGATGATCTTGGAATGAAATAATAAAGTCATCAAATAAAACGAATGGAATATACACAACAACTGAAGTATTTTATTAAAGTAATGTGAATAAATGATGGTTAATAAGTGATAAGCTGTAATGAGGAGTCACTACCATCATGGGACTTGTATTAATTGTTGTATTCTGTGTTACAGGATTCAACCAACACAATGCATTATGCATTTAATGTTTTTAAAAAATAATCGAAACCGTGATAATTTCTAAATAATCAAACCGAAACAACCTAAAAAAACACTGTTAGGTGTGTTCAGGTGTGTGTGTGTGTGTTTAGCTGTGTTTAGGTGTGTTTGTGTGTGTGTGTTCAGGTGTTATTGTGTGTGTGTGTTTAGGTGTGTTTGTTTAGGTGAGTGTGTGTTCAGGTGTGTGTTTAGGTGTGTGTGTGTGTTCGTGTTTGTGTTCAGGTGTGTGTGTGTGTGTGTGTTTCAGGTGTGTGTGTGTGTTTGTGTTCAGGTGTGTGTTTGTGTTCGTGTTCAGGTGTGTGTGTGTGTGTGTGTGTTTAGATGTGTGTGTGTGTGTGTTTAGGTGTGTGTGTGTGTGTTTAGGTGTGTGTGTGTGTGTGTGTAGGTGTGTGTGTGTGTGGTGTGTGTTCAGGTGTGTGTGTGTGTTCAGGTGTGTGTGTGTGTGTGTGTGTGTGTTCAGGTGTGTGTGTGTGTGTGTTCAGGTGTGTGTGTGTGTTCAGGTGTGTGTGTGTGTGTGTGTTCAGGTGTGTGTGTGTGTGTGTGTCAGGTGTGTGTGTGTGTGTGTGTTCAGGTGTGTGTGTGTGTGTTCAGGTGTGTGTGTGTGTGTGTTCAGGTGTGTGTGTGTTCAGGTGTGTGGTGTGTGTGTGTGTTCAGGTGTGTGTGTGTGTGTGTGTGTGTGTTCAGGTGTGTGTGTGTGTGTTCAGGTGTGTGTGTGTGTGTGTGTGTTCAGGTGTGTGTGTGTGTGTTCAGGTGTGTGTGTGTGTGTGTGTTTCAGGTGTGTGTGTGTGTGTGTGTGTGTGTGTTCAGGTGTGTGTAGGTTGTTACGTTCCCACAAGACAAATTCAAACCGTCGTCCCAACAAAGGGAACTACCAAAGAAAATCTCTTTAACAACCAAAACCAACCAGGTGGGGTTTAGGAGGGTTCTGAGAGACACGGGGGGTCCACTGGAGGTCGACTAGCAACAACAACTGGGCCCTAAAAGACAGCCACCATGAGACCCACTGAACCTGCTCCAGAACAGGCAAACAGAAGAAAAACCCCAAACTGAAAGACAGGAAGCAAACCACAAAGTGGAGCAAAATGAAATCAGATAAAAGATCTAGAAATCAAACAGGGAGCGCCAACTAAAGGTGTTGACCTTCCACATATATCAAGACAACTAAAGGAGTTAACCCTCCACATCTATCAAGACAACTAAAGGTGTTGACCCTCCACATCTATCAAGACAACTAAAGGTGTTGACCCTCCACATCTCTCAAGACAACTAAAGGTGTTGACCCTCCACATATATCAAGACAACTAAAGGAGTTAACCCTCCACATCTATCAAGACAACTAAAGGTGTTGACCCTCCACATCTATCAAGACAACTAAAGGTGTTGACCCTCCACATATATCAAGACAACTAAAGGAGTTAACCCTCCACATCTATCAAGACAACTAAAGGTGTTGACCCTCCACATCTATCAAGACAACTAAAGG